>QUSF01000002.1:64421550-64673189 GCA_003676055.1 Chloebia gouldiae | reverse complement strand
ACACACACACACACACACACACACACACACACACACACACACACAGACACAGACAGACAGACACACACACACACACACACACACACACACACACACACCATCTTGCTTGCTGTTTATGTTTGAAATGCCTGAGTAGGTAATAATATACTTAAATGAGGTATCCAGTGGCCACTGGGTGACTAAATAATATGAGTGAGAATTTTTTTATTTATTCCTCCTCCTGCAGCTCTTTTTCCTAAGAGTTACCACACTCCAGCAATGAGGAGAAACCAGGAATTTTGGCAGTGGGCAGGAGTCTCTTTATCTAGGAAAACAGAGCAACTTTAATTCAGATGGGAAAGTTTTCATGCACCAAGCTGGAGGCAGAGTGTGGATGCTCCTTGGTGCAGGGCACCCAAGGCTGTGCAGAGCTGTGCCTCTCTCATGTTCTACCCTTGTGTTGCCACTGCTTTTCTGGGAATAATGGCTGCCACTGGGGTGTGGGAGCAGGCAGGCTCCAGTAGCCACCACCAGGACTGACTGCACAGACTTTCAGTCGGCAATGGCACTGCAGCCATTCATATTGCATCCCTCCAAAATGCCTTTCTCCACAAATACCTACAAAAGAGCACTGGGTGGCTCGGGATGTTTGCAGGCCATTTCTTGGTTTGCAATTTTTTCCTTCAAGATCTGAAGTGGTGGGTTGGGGCAGCTTCACACCCTGTTGGCCACCTCAGCAGAGAGCCCAGGAGCTGTGGTGGTGACACTGGGTGTAGATCATACAAAGGACTTCCAGCATCTGATTTATGCAGCACAATTGCTTTCAGTTTCCATTTCAGTCAGCTTGGACACTGAGGAGAGATGAACAAGAGATTAAGAATCACAGGCTGTCATCACTCTTCTCCTCCCACTGCCATTGTCCTGGTGCAATGCTCCTAAAAAAAGCATCCAGACTACCTTTGGAAGCAGAAACCTCTCTGCTACTATCTTCAGACCTGTTTCTGTGCTATCTCCTACTATTGTGCTTGCACAAAAATCTGCACTTAACACAGGTGGAAAGAAACATTTTCTCTCAACCAGTGCAGCAGCAGATGTCAGTGTGTGGACTACATATTGCCTAACTCCTTTTCCTATGCATTCCTAATTTGGGTGCTGCACACTTCTCCTTTGCATCCAACATGTCCTGCAAGGGGCTCTGAGTGGAAAAGCCCTGCTCAAGACAAATTCCCAGCAGCTGCAGAAATTTAGATTCATCATCCTGAGTGATTTTTTAATATGCACAGCAATGCTGGGCAGCACAGTGGATATGAAGTGCCAGCCAACTCTGCCAACCCTTATAGCGGCACAAGTGAGGAACAACAAACTGTGGCCAGGGGAGGGTAGGCTTCAGCCTCGAAGCCCATCTCCTGTGAACCTATGTTTTCTGGCTCCTTGACTCTAAGTGATCACTGAACAACACAGCCCCCTCTTTGTTTTGACAGTCTAAATCCCTATAAACAGAGCGCTTGTTCTTTTTCTTTAACATCCTTTGTGGTTTCATGAAAACTCCGGATGCTGCAGAAGCTGAAGTATGAAAGGTTCCTCTCTCTATCCTGTCCTCCCTGTCCAGCAACCACACTAAAAAGAAACCACCAAAGAAAGTGCTTGCAAATACCTGAACTGACAGCCCTGGTGATGGAAAGCTCTCCAGTTATTCACAGCACAAATCGAGTCCAGGCAGCAGCTGTGCAAGTTTCCAAGTTGGCCCCTGCCAGCGCTGATGGAGGCTGGCCCAAAGAGCCCCACCTCACCACTCACTTTTCTTTCTCTTTCCAGCCCTTGGCAGCTTGGTGGGGGTGCAGCCATGAGGCAATGTAGGGGGGGGTCACAGCTGCAGCTACCCCAGTCATGAGACTGGGGAGGAGGAAATCATCATCTTCTCAAAAACATTTCCAAGCCAATGCTGCAAGCAGCTCTGTGGGTGAGAGTTAAAGCTTTTCATCGCTGAAACCTTGGGTTCCTGTTTACCAAACATTTGTTCAGTCTATGCATTTGAGTGAATAAGGAAATAAACTACAAAGCTGGGCACAAATGCCAAAACCTTGCTTAAGTACATAAATCACCCTTGTGCCACTTTCTGTGCCTACTTCAGTCTTGAAAAACGAATCCTTCTCCTTAGATTTGTTGTTTGTCATGAGTTCCTGGCACTTCCTGGTTCGCCACCCAGTCACTGTGAGCACAGCCTCTGTTTTCCTGGAAGCTCCATCATTGCCTTCACAAAGGCAGAGGTGAGTTGCTAGAAAGCCATGCCCTCCCTGCCTAGCGCTTCCACTGCTGGTCCCACCCTATGCATGGCACACACTCCCTGGAGCAGTAAAGGGAGAAAGACCTAAATCCTTTTCAGTCTAAAGGCTGGGCTTACTGCCATCCTGTCCCAGTCCCACACCCTCTAAATAACCTTCCAGACTTCAAATTCTCTTTAACTGAAGAGGTGATCTTTTCACCATCCTAGACCTGTTTGTTACACCCAGTTCAATTTCCTTGCTCATCAGTTCCTCCAGCACCTTACTCTTTCCCTCACAGGAGCAGCCTTTTCAGCCACCTCTTTTTAGTACCTTTGTGGTCAGAGCTGAGCAAACCCCCTGAAACCCAGAAAAAGCTCACAGAGACAGATAACCCCAGACAGGGAGCAGGAAACAGATTGTGCAGTTGGGTATAACAGAAAAGAGAGGCCACTCTGCTCATGCTGCAGCCACCCAGGCTCAGCTTCTGGATGCCATGTGGTGCTGCAAAGCCCCAAGGGCACTGGCCCCACTGCAGGCAAGGGGAGTTATCTGGGGACAGCATCTCTGGTCCACCTGATACAGCTTTCCCTGCATGTCTAGATGAGGGACAGTCATAAGACAAACAGTCCTGGCTATTTTCTCAAGCTGATAGCACATGAGCAGGGAGAAAGAACACAGCTGTTTAGCTTCCAGCAATTCTCAGTCTCAGGAGGTCAGACCCTCCCTCTCAGGGGGAGAGCAGACTTTCAGCTGTCTCAGGCCACTGTTCCCTCTTCCTCAAAGCCCTGTTGCCTCTTTTTTGTCTCTGCACAGCCTCCTTGCCTCCTGAGAGCACCACTGGTCCATTTCCTAGACAAGTTCAAGAATGAAATACACCCACCAGGTGAGGAGAAGGGACTTGCTGGAGCAGAGGACCATATCCAAGGTAGTGGCAGGTAGGCAAGAGGGATCTTCCAAAGATTATGACACCCAGGACCCATTTCACCTTCCCACCTTCTCTCTGGGATGTAGGGGCATTGAAACTCCCTCTGCCTGCAGCACACCTGAGGTTTTCATCCCTCTGCTATGAGTGACTTACCCTCCAGTTGAAATTCAAGCTGGGTTATCTGACATGCTTTAAAAATTGAGGATGGTGCTTGATGTTTCTTGAATTCATCAGTGGACAATTATGGTTTGGGTAGACATTTTAATTCTTTATTTTCTGCTTTCTCACCCCACAGAGTACTTTGCAAGTTACACCTTCATCTTCCTTAGGAAAGAAGAATGCCCAGGACAACTCCACACCGTGCTGTGTGCCTAGAAATCCCCACAGGATACTCCTATCTCCCCTTATCATATTATGTTGCTGTCCTTGGCCCAGGTAGGATTTCTTATCAGGCTCAGCAGAGTAATGCTGTGGATGCTCACACAGGAGCTCCAGGCTCCCCTCTCTGCAAGCACTTACCCACCCAGGCTGAAGTCTGTTGGGCCGGTGGTGTGGCTGTGCCCTCCCCAGCCACCTGGAAGTGTCACTGGAAGGTACCTGATCTGCGTGATCCTATGTACACCTCTTCTATCATAGGCTACACAGCTGAAATCCAGAAGGATTTGGTCCAAAGCATTAAGTGACCCTCTTGCCTCGTGCATTAATAAATACAATAAAGACGATGAGATGGTTTGCTGATGAGCACAGTGCGCAAAGTCCATGTCTGTGAGATTTGCACACACATGTTCCCTTCCATAGCTATTTCTTACTTATTTTCTTAATCAGTGTAAGACTAGGATTAGTTTATGCCCTGCCTCAGAGCAGGATTCTTGCACTGCAAGTATGTGCTGTGTCCTGCTGGTCACCAGAGAACAAGAGCGCTTTGCAGCCACAACAAGCCAATAACAATGATGCTTTTTAATAGGCAGCACATTTAAATGCAGTAACCACCCGCAGAGAAAAGCAATACGTGCTACATTCTCCCTTTCCAGCACTGGGAGAGAAAAACAGTTGTAACAATCGACAGGCAGAAGTGACAACCCACTCATCGCTCTGTAAGTCTGGCTTTGTGGGAAGGATCCCCCACAAGACAGCTGGCTTGGCTCCACTCTTCATTGCTTGAGCTGTAGTATAACCAAGGCCCAGCATAGCAGCCCAAACCATCTTCCCCAAGCATTATCACAGGCATGTGCTAATATTAAAAACAATCAGGGTTGTCCACATCTATTTCTAAGAGCCCCACTTCACTTTGAGCCTGCCACTGCCATAAGTGCAGTGCTCCGAGCTCTGGATAAATGGTACTTGGTGGGAGCAAGTGCTACACCAGGGGCTCTATAGCTGTAATTTCCCCAGCTCTGCCCACAGGTATAAATGTAAAAAAAAAAAACAAAAGCTTCATGGCTGACACAGCTAGAATGCATCTCAGTTCACACTGAATATTCACTCCCCAGCTTTTGCAGAAGGCCTTTAACAACACGAGTGCTTGCCAGAACAGTCCCTGCCTCCTGTGTTATTTCTTTTTAGAGGAGCTTGCCCTGTAAAAGATTAAGTAATTCATGAAGTATATAACTAACAGGTCACTTGTCTAAGTAGACCAAGCCTGCTGTCCTATAGTCTCCTTCACATTTTCATTAAATCTAAAATCAGTTAATATTATGTAATATAAATGCAGTGGTTTCAGAGACTCTAAGCTGAATGAGAATTTTGAATTAAGAGTACAGAACAACCTGAAACTGTCTTTGCAGAAAAAGGCAAAACTGGAGCACCCAAGGGCTCTGTCTGGCCTCATAGAGGCATGGCATTTCCATGAAATGGCTGTGAGCTGAATACGTACTCTAGGTATTAATATTCAAAGCAGGGCACTACATATGGCTTATGAAACACCTCTTTATGTGGATTAAAGACCTGCTCGCAATGCAGTAAGCTTCCCACTCCAACTGGAGCCACTAGGCTCCAAATTCATTACCATAGCACACTTACTGAATAAAAAAAAATTGGAAGGCTTCCCTTTCTATTAGCCTTCCTCTCTAACTATTAAGATTCAGCCTCATACCTGACTTGACTAATGATGAGTCCCCAGAGAGTGAACCCAGACTTCAGAGCAGCACAATGACTTTGAGCAACCTCTGGCTCAAGGTGAGAAGCTCCTGTGGGATTAGTCCAAGTCACAACCAGGTGGAAATATTAATGGCCATCATTACAGGAGGCATGGAGGGGTTTTTCTCAACCAGTGAGGACAGAAGCTTCTTTCCAAGAACTATGTCAGCTGACCTGGTTTGTACTCTTTGCTCCTGTTTACCCACACAGGCTGCTGCATGGCCCCCAGGCACATTCTACTGACCGGGACAACACACTAGCATCCCACTGGCATCGCTAGAACTCAGTCCCATGATTGTAGACATTTATGGATCTAATTACACTTAGAGAAAAACCTTAATGCAGGAGAATGAAACCCTCTGTGGATGCTTTCTATGTACTTGAATGGAAGTCACTTTCTGATGGAATAGATGTTTTATGTAGATAGACAGATAGATAGATAGAACATACACATGTACCCTGATTGATTTGGTAACAGTTTTTTCTGAAGTGAAGCATCATCTCACACTGCAGTGCAAGTTTTTCTGCCCATGTTCTGCCTCTGAAAAGTGAACACCTCCCAGACAAGGAGAGCAGATTGGTCACTGTGGTATCACTCAATATGCAGGAAGTAACATAGAGCACCTGTTGTGTTTATTTGCCCAGCATGTGGATCCTCCAGTTGCTAGCTGTGCTTAGTGCTCCAGAAGAAAAGCAGAGGTTTGGGTCTGTTCCAGTGTATCTGTCCTTATTTTCAGAAAACATTTCCCTAAGTAGGCCAAAAATGTCTCTTAAATCTTGAGCTTTAAAGGATACATTTGTAAGTCAACAAACACATGAAAAGGGTGACCAGCTGTTCTACTTTTGGAGGCAATGTCCTAGTTCTCAGACACCAATCTGCACTGCACCTCCCATAGAGGACAGAGGCCAAGTGTCCTACTTTCTTGGTGGCCTATTTGTCCTACCATGAGAAAGTGTGTGAGTCCACATACGAGAACAGAAGAAATCCTCCCCTCTGCATGCCCACACAGAAAGCCAACAGAGATGCAAAACATCCAGAGCACTTCCAAGTTCTATCTCAGAGTCCTACTGTTCCGGCTCAGACTCTTGTCCTGCAGCGATGTCAAGGTGCAGCAGATGTTATTAAAAACTGGTTTCCCTGTCCTCTAATGTCACTTCCACTCTGAAACCTCACCTTGTTAACACATGCAGTTCACTGCTCTGTCTCAGCTAGTGAGAGCATATTATCACTTAGCTCTGATTCAGCAAGACACCTACATTTACACATTGCCTGGGCCTGTTCAGTAGGGCAGCAAGGGACACTCTTGAAGCTCCTTTTAACTCTATTAGGCATGCATTTACACTTAAGCATGGATGTAAGTACTTGGCTAGACTAATGCCATGATGAAAAAAGAGGGTTAAGCTTTGAACTGAAAGTATTTTTTTTCAAACACTCCAGGAAAAAAAATCTTAAAATACAAATAATTATTTCTGGAAACACTTGACAAGCACAAAAGTAATAGTCTGAGTAAGTATCCTGCTCCTCAGCAATGCTAGTAGCAGGCTGCTGTGAAAATCCAGGCTTCAGCAAGCTAATGGATGAATACAGCAGTTTTCTGCATAGCCTACACTGAGCTTTAGCCAAACAATGTGCACTGAATCCCTAAATTAGAGAGAAAAGAGGTAAAATTAGAGAGCAAGGGTAAAATTAGAGAGCATCCCTAAATTAGAACCACCACCCACTTTTTCTCCTGCACTGTTTACTGTCAATCTCAGTCATCTTCTGCTCCTCAGTAAGGCAACCTGGGTAAGAGGCATGGAGGAGCTTCATGTTTGCCTAAAACACCAGATCCACTCTGTCAGGCACATAGACAGCAGGAGGTGGGGAGGGGGTGAGACCATCCGTGATCTTCATCTTTCAAACATCTACAGACATCAACAAAAGCTGTATTTACGAGTAAGGACAGAACTTGGGCTTCTCAGGCTGTATACAGCCTCCCAGAACTAGTTATCTCTTCTAGCAGGGTTCCACATGCACACAAATCCCTCTTTCTCTGGGTATCCATCTTATACAGGCCTTTTAAAAATCTTCTCAAGCTCAAATCCTGTATGGAAGAGTTGCCTGATCTTTTGTGGGTTACAGCTCAGTAGAGAGAGAAAGCTAACCGGGCAGATCAGATCTGCTGTTTCACACCCTCGGTTTCACACCTCTCCATTCACAAGCTGCTTTGCATTTCTCTTTACTCCGCAGTTTCAAACTTTGTAAACTTTGATCGCAAGTTTGATTATAGGGTGGCTGGGAATTTGGGGCCAGAAACAAGAACCTCTCCTCTTTCTTCAAAGTATCTATCCATCAACATCAGCAACTGTTTTTTATAAAAAAGGGTAACACACTTTCAGAGAAGATATAACGACTCCTATGTTTTGACATTTTTGTTTTAGTTAAAGCAAACCTCAAAAATAAGGGGTTTGAAAACACTATCTTACTGCTTACAATCTGGAGGAGAAAAATCCAACATTCCTGCATTTGCTTCTGAAAGTAGATGCCACTTGTCCTTCAGTTTCCGCACAGACAATAACAGTGGACTCATCCATCTCATTACTGTAGCCATGAATAGCTGAGAATGGAAAAATCAACATCTGAAACTGGGTAAGTTTCTGACACTTCCTCCATATGACAGCTTTAACAAGACTCCCACCCCTAATGAGTCACTAACTCTCCCTACAAACCCTGTCTGGGATGGGAAGCATGAGCATGCATTTTGCACACAGCAAACCCTCCAGCAGGGTTAAGTTTTCACCTGGGGCTCTGTGACGCTGCTTCTGACTCCACCACATCCCATCTTCGGTCTGCAGCACATCTGTAGGTTCCCCAAAGCATCTGCTGGAACTCCTGCTAAAATGCCTTTGCATTTCCTGGTAACTTGGGATTTTCTCAAACGTGAAGGATGCTCGAAAAGGAGCAAGCGAGCACCACATAGCACTGTTGGAGGGCCAGGAAGACTGTGACAAAGGTCAGTTAGTCCAATTCTTGTCAGAGCCCCTTGGCTCTGTGGCAATAGTGCAGTTAATGCACTTTTATGATGAAGCAGCAGTTATTAACCAAAAGACACATTCAGTGGGAGACTTTCAGAGCCCTGGACCATATGATAAGAGCAAAGTGCCCCCAGAAATTCAGACTTTGCAGCAAAATATTGTCTTTTGTGGAAAAGGCACTTGATATCATCAGGGATATAGGTCACATCCCCCACACCTTCTTTGATTATCAGCTGATCCAGGAATGCTATGTGCTTCCAAAGGTGAGGTGCCGCTAAGGTGGGGAGGGATGTGGTGGAGCCAAGCCAGGAGTGGCAGCGGGGCCCCTCGGGGCAGCCTCGGGGAGACAGGGCCTGCACCCAGCCCAGCCCCGGCAGGGCGGCTGGCACCGAGAGCAGCAGAGCTGCCTCTGCCTGCCCTCACGCTGTCAGGATGAGCCCCGCAGAGCACGGCTATTATTTGCTTTAAAGAAGGCATTTTTGGCACCCAGTGTACAATGTGTTGCTGTTGCCCTCGTGACAACTCCATAATCTCTTCTTTCACTTCCAGTGTTATTGTCCCACTTTCCAAGGAGCAGACAGAGAGAATTTACTCTTCTGGAGTGGGATAATTCCTCATCAGGAAAGAGATTAGTAGAGACAGACTCGGGAAATTCTTCACTTGTCTATTTTTATTTACAGCAGAGTTCCTGTTATTACCTTGAACAAAAATAGCACAACAGCAAGGCTGCAGCCCAGTTTCCTTTGCCTTTCTGCAAGAGCCCAACACCAGCCCTGGGCCACTGCCTCCAGCCATGGCCTCCTCTCACCACCCCTCCTCCTGGTCACCAGCAGCCCCAAGGATGGGCACCAGCCCCACACCTCCCAAGCTTGCCTGGTGGCTCCTCACTCTGAGCAGGCTTGGTCAAAACAGCACTTACAGCTCCCTGTAAGTCCTGTCTGCAGCTCAGGGTCCCAAGACAGCCTGGCAACAGCCATTTGGCATTAGCACTGGCAGCAGTGAGAAGATCCCAAGAATGCCTGCTGCAATTTCCCCCTCCAGGGTGCCATGAGATAAACCACGCGGGTTTAATATTCACCAGCAAAAGCATACGAGTGGCGATATCCTTCATCAAAAAGTAGCACAGTATTAAAGTACTGCTGAAAGGTGACACCAAGAGAGGCAGAGAAGTGGCACTACCTGCATGGGTAACAGCCTTCATGTTGAGAGGATTCTGTCAAGGTTACACAACACCCACAGTGATGCAAAGGGAGAGCAAGCAACAGATGCCATCTTTTGTATCAGGCAAAGTCACAGGCTGCTTTTAGATCCTTCATCTTTAAAAAAAAGTTGGAAGTTTTATTGGCAAACTTGAGTTTTGGACATAATTTTCAAATCCATCAGGTTTTATCTTCAGATAAAAAGGCAAGATCTGCCTTTTACAAAGCCAAGGAGCTGCCAGCTGCTTCTCATTCCTCCCCAGCAAGGATGTACACATAAGACACAACTTTCAAAGCACCTCCAGGGTATAAGCACCCATCTCCCCATCTCCTCTTGACCATCAGTGGGACAAAAGCACCCAACTCCCTTATGCTTTTCTGGAAATCTCACCCTTTGATGCAATTTCAAAGGCTTCAAAGCTAAGGTTTGTCTCTTTGAGGTAGGGAGAGAAGGAGGAATGTGGAAGCATTAAAGCAATTCATCTTAGAGCCCTTTGCCTGTTCTGCCAGGGTGCAGAGCATCACCAGGGATATCACATGGGATAGCTCAAGGCAGGAACTTTCCCTGGCTGACCCTGCAGCTGGGATGCCCATGACTTCCCTCTCCTAGGTGGTGGAGCAAGTGCTTTTGCCTGGGGTTTGAAGGGCCTGCAGCGAGGGAGTGACATCTCATACCCATGGAGACCAAAGCACTCAGCAGCCTGAATGCCCAGGTCACTCATGCTCATCCTGCCCATGGCCAGGCAGCAGTTACAAGCAGCATGTGTGCCTTGCTCATAGTAGGAGACAGTACCTCCTTTACCTGGCTTTGCTTTAAGCACAAGCCCTTTATTCTCCACACATTTCCCACCTTTCCTACATCTGTTTTCCTTGACACCAACCGGAAAATCCTCTTTGAAACATTTTGGCCTCTGAGATAGGAAGTTGCTGCTACAAGCTTCATGAAAATGTGCAGCTGGACAGGGTCTCTACAAATCCTCCTTCAAAGGGAAAGAATTATTACACATTACTGAGCATCAGAGAATTCAGTCTACAGCTCATGGCCTGCTCTTATATGGAGTGGCTGGGTTTGAATGCAACTCTATGCAATGCAAACTGTAAAGTTTTTTTCCTATGACTGTGGTATTCACAGCACTGCTGGTCTGAGAAGATTCTCCAGGTGCTCATTTTCTTCAGTTCAGTCAGTCAGCTCTCAGCACTGTGAGAACCATATAAATCCACAGAAGAAAAACCCCAACAGTCTAGAGTAGTAGTCTACAGTAGTAGAACCCAATGGTTCTACTACTCACTGAAACAGACTAGGAAGCCAAAATGAAAAGTTGTGTATTGTGATTTGCACAGGGAGGGGAGAGACAGAGGGTTGAGGGGTTCCCTTGTCAATTTGTGATAGATGGACTACAACATCACCCCATTCTCTCCTTTTCTCTCATTAGAAATACGCCCCAGAAGATACTCACTTTAATTTGGACAGCAGATCAGTTCCCCTGTTATGCACAGTGTTTTGTCATGCCAAGCTGGGAGGCTGGACCCTAACAGAAGAGCCCTGCTCAGGACAGGTGGTGGCTGCAGCTGCCTGGAGTTCATCCTCCAGCCTCCCATCCCACTCCTTGCAGTGATGCCATTTTCACAAAGTGTGAAGCAGGAGCCTGTTTCTGTTTCCATTGCAGCCACCAGCCATGATAAGGATTATTTATTTTGGTTACAATACCCAGGCACTCCAGTCGAACAGGCAGGCCCCTGCATGCCAGATACAGGGCTAAACAAGAAACGCTGAAGGTCACCTCCTCCCCGGTGAACTTGCTGTCTGGGAGAGAGCCCAGAGCCCATGCAAATACTTTAGCAATGTAAATACCATCCTACGGCTCACTAATGACCTCAATGAATCAAGAGGAGGCCCTTGTTTACCTTATGAAAACTTCCCAAAATAGCACAGCAAACAGAAACATTTCCTGTGACTCCGGGGTCCACAAACACTTTGCTGTCCCCATTGATCCCACCTCTGGAGAGAGACAGCAAGCAAAAGTCTCTGGAGGCAGCTTTGCCCTGCTGCTGCTGCAAGGATGCTGTATGGAGCTCCCTCTGCTCCATCCTCCCTCCATCAGCAACACAGCTTTCACATTTCCCCAGGGTCAAGAGAGGGAAGCAAAAAGCCTGTGTAAGGAAACAGGGATTAGCCAGCACTGCTGCTTGCTCCACTGTGCTTTGGTGGCCTCCGCACAGCAAATCCACCGCATTTGTCACAGCTCCCACTGCCCCGTGGCAGAGATGCTGTGCATCCCCCGGGCAGGGATGTGTGCTTCTCCTACCTCCTGTGGGCTGCTGCCCTGCAGCCGTGGCTACAAAACATCTGCTTAGCCTGGAAATCACACTGAAGGCACTGGAAGAGCTCACATCATCTGATAGGGCTTGGACCCTCGGGAGCAGAGCAGCAGGGGAACAGAGTGAGGGGCTAAGGGAGATGAATGGGTGTATTATTTCTGCCTCCCTACCTGCAGTTTTATTAAGTGCAACATCTTTCCCAGAGTTATTGGACATTTCTCAGCCAATGGTTTAAAAAAACATTCAGCCAAATGTTGCCTTCAGAAAATATTCTGTTTTGAATAAAAAGGTGCCAACTTTATATATATATATTTTGTTTGTTTTCACAGAAAAGGTATTTGGGTTTTTTTTACTCTTTCTTATTCCTCACCATTCCTTCAGCTCAAACCCTCCCCCCTCCCCCCCAAAAAGAATAGGAGATGAAATCTATCATAGGGCAGTAGGTTTTGGATTAATGTTGACAATCATTCAACAATACATTATTCATCAGGACTTTTTGTGAAGACCCTGAGCTACTTTAAAACTCTTCAAGCCACACTGAAAAAAAGACAAGTCTCAATTCTTAGAGAACTCTATAATCCAACCAGGGATCCGGACTCAAAGGTTGCCAAAGCCTGGGTGAGCTGAATTTGGATCTTTCTCTAGAACTAGCTGTACCCAACGCTGACATGGACAGGGCTCAGCCAGGCAGGAGGGGAACCCCAAACCACAGCCCAGCGGGAGCAGGGCAGGGCAGCAGCTCTAGGTTAGGGACCCTTGAGAGGAGGTGGTGGCAGAGGAAAGGTGTTTCTGGCAGCAGAGGCAGGGAGGGGATGCCAAGGAAGGAGCGGGTACAGGCGTGCCCCGTGCTGTAGCTGCACGCTCCGGCAGGCCGGCTCCCTGCGGTCAGTCCAGCAGCGCTGCTGGACCCTGGCCCACAGCGGGACTGCAGCACCCGCACGGGTCAGGGGACGTGCGGCCAGCCAGAGCGTGGAAGGATTTTCATGCCTGAAAATCTCAGCATGGGAGCACTGAGTCAGTACCACTCCCTTCCCAAAATCCTTGCTTAGGCAGCTGTTCTCAGGGCTGCAAAAACAAAAGATGATATGAGATGAGATGAGTTGAGATGAGATGAGAAGGAGGCCCAGGAAAAAATAAGTTACAGCTATAGATTGTGACTATCATAAACAGCTAATTTAAAGAGCTTAACACAAGTCTTCTTGTGGGCATCATAATGGCACGCTGGCTGCATCCATTATGTATGGAAACAGAAATGTGCTGATTCAGCTGTGAGGGCTTTTGAAGTGATGGCAGCTGAATTTGCACTGAGCCTTCGTCTGTCAATTCATCCTTTTAACTGTTTTTAACAAGCTGATGCTTTTTCAGCCTGACAAATGGTTTCTAAGACATCCCTTCTCTTTCAGCTGTTTGTCATTCACTCATGTTTCTTCAGGTACAGAGCTTTTTTATTCTGTCACAGCAGAGCATTTCCTCTTCCTCTTCAGCCCATCTGGCTGTGCAGCATCATACTGCAGAAACTCTTATGCAGCACCAGAAGAAAAGAAAACAGCTGGGGAAAGGTTACCATGTCACATGCCCTCCTCCACAGATTCTATAAGCTGGTATGCTCAGCTCTCAGTATCCGGGGTAATGAGGGCAAAGAAAGAAAAGCAAAACCGATAATACAAAATATATGTAAATAAGGCCCCAGGAACGTAACACTTTTACCTTTGAAAAAAAAAAAAAGCTTAAGATGCAGCATGAGGTTATAAATAAAGAGAAAAAAACATTGTACATTATACTTTATAATGGCTCTGAAGGAGATCTGCATTTTTTAAACATGGCACATCTAATCTGCAGCTCAGAGAATGCACCCACAGATAATTGAGAGTTGACTGTAAAAAATCTTTTTTTGAATGACAGCTTGAAAAGTTCATGCACATTTCTCATGACAAATCCCCTAATTATCATTTCCATCAATAGACTGTTAATATATATTCCGGGCACTACAGGCAGCAGAAAAAACCCAAGTGGGAAGCACCTGAGATTTATCGTTCAGATTATAAAGAGCCCAAATTTCAAGCAGAGTTGGAAAAGGCCAGCAGTCAGCTTGGACGAGGATGGAATTTCTACATACACACCAAGACTGTCTACTGGTGTCAGTGTTACATATCATGATAACAGATCTTGTAGAAGTGGCCCTTAAGCTTCATGGCTTAAGCTGAGCTGTAATTAGCAACAGGCAAGGAAGGGGAGAGCCAGTAGGGCAGAGCCTTTCTGGGGTGCTCACATTCTCCCCACAGCTCACCAACTGGAATGGAAGAAAAAACCTGCCTCAAACTCTCCCTGTCAGTGCCTGTATGCTTTATAAGATGTGTGAACATAGCCATAAAAAAAACCCTGAAGTGCATTTTTCACCACTATCCCCTCAATGGGGAGCCCACCCAATGTGCTGTGCATAGGCAATGATGCTGGCAACTTCTCTTCAGAGGTGGAGCTTTACAAGGTAGACAGTTTGGATTTCAGGAGCACACGGCCCAGCCAGCCACTAAGACAGAACCAGTCACAAAATTTAAATCCAGACCTGTCAAAGTCTTCAAGACCTGACAAAGTCTTCAAACGCATCTGTATGCTTGTGTTGCAATATGGGGTTTGGCTTTGCCCATCATGAAAATAATTACCTGTAGCACAGTGTTTTCACAGCCTGAGCACGGCATTTTCCCACCACTCTGAGTTATGGAGACCACTTTCAATGGTCCGTGTGTTACTACTGCACAGGCAGGGTGGTTTCTGCAGGCTGAACATTCAGCTAGAAGGGAGTAACACAGCAGAGGAATGTCTTAGTAAGGTTCTGAAGGCTTCACAGAAGTTTATTTCATGCAGAATGAGTGATGGTTCCCCAGTCTGGTCCAGCCTCGCAGGCCACAGGACCCAGAAAGGCAAATGATGATTTTGAAGCAAAATATTTATCTAGCAGAGCAGGGTAAAGTGCAGCAAACCTTATGAAATCCAATACTTAACTCCATATGCAGATCTCATCTAAGGTCTGGAAAGACCTTTGGCTTTCTCATGACAGAGAAAGTCCTAAAGTGGAGCGATTGTCTAACCAAGTTCCAGTGTGATTTTGTCACTGGCAGCAGGTCGAAAGGAACAGGCTGCTTCTCACAGTGACCTGTTTACTTTTTCTATTCACGGCTATGCCTTTCTCTTTTAGGAGATTAGTTTGCTTTTGCCAGATGGAGTCAAAGTCACCACTGTGAATCCAGCTTTTTTTCCTTGTTTCTTGGAAAGCACCAGTCAGTACCATGTCAAGAAAAACAAACAAAGAGGTTTGCTTAGGATCTATTTAAAGCAAAGCATCAGTGGTAGCTTCAATACAATCCCAGGGCCAGCACTGGTGTTTGTGACAAAACTGAGGCTGCTTGAGCAGGGCTGGATCATTGCAAAGCTGTTGCAGACCCCATCTTCCACCCAAAGAGGTCAGAGCCATGCACAATGCAAGCAAGAGAACTCCTCTCCAGCATCTCCACTATCCCACACTGTCCATGTAGGAAAAGTCCTGGACCTCAGCCACTGCAAACTGACATAAGGTCCTGAAATGTAGCAGACATGCTTAGTGATTTGAGAGAAGAATCTGAATTTTCTGGTCCTGCCAGCAGACCTTGAGTTGTGGAAGATTGCTCTGACCCAGGAGAAAGTCTGTGCCTAGCAGCACAGCCTAGCAGCGGGGTGACATGGCAGCATGCTTGCCACCATTGGACCAAGAGTCAGAAACTGTCTGGAGAGGGAGTGGTGGAGCAGACCAAGGGCTGCAGAATGTCCCATCCCAACAAGGTGTTTACTGCTGGAAGTGCAGGCATGAGCACCCCACACTGCTGGTGTAGATGGGAATCCTATACCACACACACACTGAGTCCAAGGAAAGGACTAATAACACATCCCCACCTCACCAGAGCATCACAAGGCTAATTTCATTAGCGTCTATAAAACACTCTGACGCTGTCCGTATGCAGCTCAAAGTGTTATTAAACAGCCACAAGGAGCAGAGCCAACAGTGCTTAGCTTTTGTTTATGTAAGGTATTCTGCTGATACTATACCCCTGGGAAATAGTAATAGCTATGGTTACAATAGGGGATTTAGTACCACCTCAACTCTCTGCAGCAATACTGACCGGACCTCTAAAAGCAATCTCAGAAATGTCTGGTCCACAGGGAATCTTACTTGTCCCACTTACAAGCATGCCAGTGCTTGCCGTTTCCTTCTGCGGTTCATTTCTGTAAAAGACACATTCATAACTCCGAGCTCCTTACCAGTGAACCTAATCCAGCAAGTATCCAAGACATTCAGGAAAAGAGACTTTCATAGCATAGGAATTTTTCCATGCCAGCACTTTTTCACCCTTAGATAAATGGCTTTTACTTACAAGGCTAAAAGCTCTATTCTTTTCAAAATACTTCTCAGCTTCAAAGCAGCAATGGAAATTGGCTGTGTACCTGGCCAGCTGATCCAGCCTCGAGTCAACCAAACAGCAAGAGGCATCTTTCTTCCCTGCAGCACCAGGCGGTGCAGTGGACAAGCAGGCTGGAGGGCTGATGTAAATAGGCTAACACTTTATTAATCAGAAGGTATTTAGGCAGGGCCGGTCAGCACAGCATACTGAATTTCCAGACTGGGGGCTGGTGCCTGGGATGCACCTGCTGTGTTGGATGCCGAGCCTCGGAAAAGCCTTCTCTGGAAACATTTCTTTAGATACTCAACTGCTGCACAGGGGCAAAGCCTCCCTGAGCCCTGTCATCTATCCAGTTCACTGGAGCAGGCACTGAAGAACAGAACCCTGCAGCAACTTGGGAACAGGCCAGACCTGAAAACAACTACACCAAATCCCCTCCACTCACAGATTCCCTCATGTGTGAGTGAGCTCTCCTGCAGATACTGCATGGAAGTGGATTGTATTTTTATCATATGAGTGAACAAAGGCTCCAGCTGATGAGACATATTTGTCTTTCTCATGAGACAAGCGTAGCAAACACCTTGCTGAAAGCAGTCTTGACCAAATTGCTCCTGGCCTTGGACAGCAGAGAAAAGTACAGAGAAGGAGGAAGGGGGGAGGAAGGACACTGCTGGGGGAGCTGGGCACTGTACACAGAAAACCTCATGTTTGCATGCACAGCAGTTTGTCTGAAATCCAGCCAAGAGCAGCTCCCACTTCTCTGCAGGGCTTGCTGGGGGGGATGCCGACATCCGGCCAGAGATATTTAGAAAGTCCCAGGAGATCTGTGCCTTCCTCCAAAACCCTTCCCTTGACAACTCCCTGATGCTGGAACCACCCATTTCTCCCCACCTTGCTCTCTGTCTCCTGGCCAGGCTCCTGGCTGTTCAGCACTGAGTCCATCTGCAGGAGGTTGCACAATTCTTGGCCACATGCAGCTTGACCCTAGCAGGGGCTGTTGCTCTCACTTTCAAGAGCCACAGCCATAAAAAGAGATGGAATTTGCTGGTCAAGGAGAAGCCAGGGCAAGCTGATGCAGTGCAGGCTTCCGAGGTCAGTGGCTGCAGCTCTGTGCTGGGGGAGGACATGCAATGCCTAATGTGGAAATGTTTGTGTTTGGAGCAATATATAGTTACATTTAGCCCCTAGCAGCTGCAGAGGTTGTTTACTGTAGCACACAGACCTCAGCCTATTAGCTGAAGGCCTGACAGTGACCAGATGTGGAGAAGAGCGACCGCGGAGCCTGCAGCCGTATTTATCTCTTTGCCAAGATCCCAACAATATCTTGCCTAATAAGTCTGGCACAGAAATAATCATTTAGAGAGCTAAAAAACACAACATCCACAACCCATCTTAACAGCCAGAAGGGGATTTTTGTGAGGCTTACATTCTAATCTTTCATCGTCCCAAGTGCTTCCCTCCTACTTCACAAACAGCGGGTGATTTATTTCCCAAATGGCTGGACTCAAGCCTCCTCCACGTAATCACTCAACAGGGAGGCCGCACCTCTGCAGCCAAACTTGGCCACTTGCAGCAGCTGCACAAGGAGACAGAAAAGTGCAGAAGCCACCATCCCCCAGCTGAGGTGCCAACAGGTTCCTCTGGCAGGGGAGATGCCAAAATCTCCGGGGCCTTGCCCTCTGCCCCACGTCGCCATTCCCAGTGGAGAGCTGGTCCGTGGGGCGGGCAGCCCTAGCGCTGCCGCTGACCCGCGGAGCGCGCACGCCTGGAGCAGCGGGAAGGACAGGCTGTACTGTCACCCTGTGTGTCCCAGCAACACCCAGCGAGCCGCAGATTAGCCTTAATTGGCTACATCAAAAACAAAACAAAGTAACTCTTTAGGTGCTTTCTGAAGACCCAGAGAAGTTTGCTGGGAGAAAGACTGGATGTTGGATCAACATCAAAACCGAGAAACATAAGTTGCGCTCTGCTGATTCACACAGTTTATGACCTTGGCTGGCAGATAAGCCCATGTAGTATGATTTTCTGTGCTTTGCAGGCTGCAGGTACCAGGTGTCGTTGAAGGTCAGAGTTGAGGAAAGGGCTCTCCCACAGTCAGGAGAAAGAGAACAATTTTTATGCAACATAAGCTTGTAGATGATTAACAATTTTCTTTCAGTTAACCGAGAAGTTAATAGTTATTCAAAGCACTCCATTGTAATGGGAGTGGAGATGGGGAAATGTACTACATTAACCTTTAATCTTGGACTGTGCAATAAAAATTAAAATGGAATATGGCACGTAAGTATGATTAATTCTGCTTGCAAAAGTAGAGGGTGTCAGTGTACGGTTTGCGCAGAAGCATTTCCTTCTAACAGCAGGGTGCCTTGATGCAGGTGAAGATGTGCAACAGAAAAACTACACTCAGTGTTCAGTCCTGTGTTTTCTGCTTTTTGTCAAGCTCAGAATCCATTTTATTTCAACTTCCACCTTATTAACTCTGTGCCTCTCAAAAATCTCTAGGAAGTAGATGGACTGGGGGTTTTTGTTTGTTTTCTTTTGTTGGTTTTTTTTTTTTTTGTTTTGTTTTGTTTTGTTGTTGTTGTTGTTTGTTTTTGGGGATTTTTTTCATTTTGAAGGGAGAAGGGAGAAAGAAGGGCAGAACTTGGCAATTTGAAACTGTGGAAGGCTATCATCAGTGAAACATCTGCTAGCCTGTTCCCACTGCAGTGAACAGCACCAGGGAGAAGGATGGAGGATTTCCCAAAAAGCAATTTCTTTCTTGCCCTACCCTGTCTACCACTCTAATGGGCAGCCATGGGTTGAGCTTGGCACTAAAGACTGCCAGGGAGTTATTCTGCCCAGGGCTCGCTAGTGCCTCCCAGCCTCAGCCAGTCACAGAGCCACTTTTCCTGGGCACTGCAGTCCTGCTGATGCTCATGGGACCATTGCCACATGCACAGAGACTTCCTGAAGTCAATGACATTGAGTTTATTTTCTGTTTGCAAGCTCAGTGGCAACCCTTTGGAGAGAAAGAAGAGCGTGGGAGACAGGCCCAAGAGGCAAACTGTGCTCATGGTATTCCCCAGCTTAGCCATGTTTATCTCTGGGTTTGGTGGGGTTTTTCAAAAGTATTGCAAAATCTGGGTCTGGATTTGTCTTTCCCCTTTTGTTCTTACTACTCTCCCAAGCATGCCAGAAGTCCCCTGCCTGATGTCATCAATGGGTTTGACCTGGGCCAGTATAAGGACTGAGGGACTGGGTTTAGGAGGCTGAATAAGAAATGCTTTCAAGGCAAATTCCTCCCACAATTCAGACACACCTGAGTGAGCCTGCCCACTTGCTTTCCTGAGGAGCTGGCACTTCCTTGTACCAGCCAGAAGTGGAAGTGTTAAGCTAGAGTAAGTGACTGGTTGCTTTTATGAGTATTTTCTCAGCTATGGGTGTTTCTGTGAATCACACTAAATCTCCAGCTGTGTATAAGTCAACATGCATTTCCCAGCACTTTCTGCATTCAACAGCTGTGCCAATGTAAGGTGTGCATTAAGAGAGAAATCAGCCAGCTCATGAGTAGGCACTGGAAGCAGCTCTGGAGGCTGAAGTGCACTGATTTCCCTGACAGCCAAGAGGAATGACACCAGCACACCCCTGGCCCTGTGAGGAGAGAGTTTACCCCTGCTCCCGACTATCCGCAGCAAGCCAAGCCTCTCAAGAGCAGGCATGTTAGCCAGAGAGCAGGGAGAAGAGGTGGCTATTCCCCTTGTCAAAACAACATGCATGGCATGCACACAGCCTGCCAGCTCACACATGAAGGGGAATCTAAATATGGTGTGCCCGCAGATCCCACACCACACTCTGCCTGCCTTTTTGCAGGGGACCTAATAGGGAGGATGCAGGGATCCAGGCTTCACCCTGCTCTCCCTCTGCCCAGGGGTTGTTTACTCCCTTCTTCCTCCACAGTCAGTGCTCAGCAGTTTCAAGGCAGTGTCTGTTCTCATGCCTTCCTTCCTGACAGCAAGCTGTGTTTTGGTTTCACCAAGCCCCAGTGGAGCTGAGCCTCTGTGACCAGAGCAGGATAGGCAGCTCTCAGCTGAGCTTGCAGGGTGCACAGAAGTGTGTGGTGCTTGCAGGCAGCAAAATGAGGCCTTCTCCTTCCACAGCCCATGCCCAGAAGCTCTGATGGACATTTCCTTGAGACCTCTCAGTCCCAGCCATCCTGCTGAGGCCCAGGGTGGATCAGCAGATGGCAGGTAGGGCAGGCAGGAGGGCACATCTCATTTAGAAGCAAGGCAGGTCACACAAAGACTGTGTCAGCCCAGGCTGAGAAAACTCCACACATTCAGTGAATTTGTCTTTGAGAAATAGGGTTAAGAAAGAATGAAGTCATAAACATAAGGATGTACATAATGGCATATCTATAATGACTCTGTAATTGCTGGGCTTTTGTGCACAGTTAATCTACAACCTGGTTAACCTGCCTCAAGGTAATCTAGAGGCAGTGACAAATATGTACCATCCTCCCACCTCCACACAAGCCACTGCCTCCAAACATTATACAGAAAGTAATAAAGACAGAGTTACCTGCTGGTAACTCATCCTGAGGCAAGCAGAATGAGGCCTTTTATATTTGCTGGGGCCAAGGTGCATCATGATACCAGAAGCTGCATCACTGCTGGGTAATGCTGAGCCAACAACGCCCCACAGAGCCACACAGCACAGGACACAGTACCCAGGGAGAAGGAGACCTTGTGCTATCACTTAGCCCAACTGTGGGGCTAAAT
This sequence comes from Chloebia gouldiae, assembly GCA_003676055.1. NCBI lineage: Eukaryota > Metazoa > Chordata > Aves > Passeriformes > Passeridae > Chloebia > Chloebia gouldiae. The sequence continues at coordinate 64,652,162 of QUSF01000002.1, read as the reverse complement.
CTTGGCAAGGCCTTTTTACAAAATGCTCCTGTGTGAAATTTGTTTCCAGTGAGAACCAAACATCTGGGAGAATATACATTCCAGAGCGACTGGGAATTTGAGCAGCCCTAGAGCAGCTGACTCTCATCTGACTGATGACAGAACCAAAGGTCTGACTTGTGTTCCTGGAGAAAAAACAAACATCGCATTTGCTCTGCATATGTGTAGAAAGCACCTGGACATGGTATTTGGAGGGAGGACATTTAGGAACATTCTCAGCCAGGGGAAAAGACAAGAAAGTGTTGCAGCTCCAAAAGCTAGTCTGTTGCAAATTACTGCAAAATCACACTTAGATTCAGGCCTTAACCCCAATCTAGACCAGTAACTATTTAGTTACTGTATGTAACAAAGCACAAACATGCCTCATTTATGTTTCTCCTCAACCATCATTTACTGTCAAAAGTCCCAGAAGGAGATGTACATTTTTTGGAAAGGAAGGTACAGCAGCAATAACAACACACTGTGAACAAGGTGAGCTGCATGTGAGTCCATTCAGGCTTCCCTTCAGACCCAGGGATGCTGAGGGGCAGAGCTGAGTGCCCACTCAGACACACTCTGGCCACTGTCATCATGTATCTGTGGGCACTTGGAATTCATTTTGCCATGTCATGGGAAGCAGCTGCCTCTGTGCAGGTCTCTCCTCAAGACTCCCCACATAAAATTTCTCTTTCCTGCACCCTCTAATAGTGCAGCTTTGCATCATGAGTCAGGGATCCATCTTCTCCAGTCTCCTACTGGGCCCACATAGATGGGTGTGCATCCTAAAGCCCTGGGAGCCCCCACAGCAAGAACAACAGCAGAGCTGAGAAGTCAAGGGCATCCACACAACCATATCTCCCTGCAGCAACGCTGACAAAAATCTCATATCCTTCTCTAGTTCAAAGTCTTTCCTAGAACTGCACCGACTGTAAGGCCTTGAAGACAAAATTGTTTACTGAAATTAAAAATTCCCTGTTCTGGTCTTTTGCAGCGCCTCTTGAAATGTCAGTATTTTGCTGGATGTCTCACATCTAAAAAGTTTCTCAGCAGAAAAGGGACACTAACAACAGAGGAAAGGGGAAAAGAGGAGCTGTGACAGCTGAAAAGTTCATCTATTATAACACAAAGTGTACTCTTGGCTTTTGGAAAAACAACTTCTACTCTATGTGGATAAACAGACAACAGAAAAAAGGGCAGGGAAGACAGATGCTGTGCATGTTTTCAGTCCACTGAGGGTAAGAAAGCAATGCCAGCATCATCTGAGCTTGAAACAGTGACTGAAGAGAAATATGACGCTCGTAACATCTTCAAAAAGAGGACATTTTTGCTTCCATAGCCCAAGGGGATCTCCATCTTCCTGGCAGAGGAGAGCACAAAGCCAGTTTGTGAGCCCGAGATGTAAAAAGTTACCAGTAATGAGCCCAGAACACAGGTCACAGGCAGCCTGGGCTGTGGGCAGCAAAGGTGTTGGGCATAAGCAGACCCCTGAGGGGCAGCTGCTTGGAGCTGGATGCCAACAAAAGCATCTGAGACTTGCAGGCTCATGGGCTGGTTAGGGGAGAGAGGGTAGAGCTGAGGATGGGCTGGGGTGTTCTGCAGCCTGCCATGGGCTCCTGCTGCCTGGGAACTGAGCACTGTTGGTGGTCTTGGAGGTATAACGTTGATGTTGAGAGAAATTATTGCCAGGTCAGAGCTTTTCGTGGCTGTCACATGCATAATAAGCAAGTTGTATCTGTAGTAACCTGTTTCATCAATTTCTGCTTTACTGGAAAGTCAATAAAAATTGACAATACCCCATGGGGTTTTTGTTTTTTGGTCACGTATACCTGAAACATTTATTTCCCTGGGAAAAGAAAGAAAAAGTCAAGGACCTTATTCTCTACATGTAAGTGAAAAAGGTTATTAAGACAAGCTTTTGTCAGGCAGGACACCCACTCAGCTAGCACTGTGCTTGACAAAATCCTTGGAGGACCTGCTATGCGGGGTGTACCAAAGGGAGAGGAGGATGCTTAATGCATGCATCTTCATTGCTTCCTCTCTTGGGAGAGGCGCTGAATTCTCCTTCTCTTTCTCCCTGGGCTTATCTGTTGATGGATTACACCAAAAAAGCCGTTTCATAAAGCTCCATTAGAATGCCAGTGCATGCAGCAAGGGCCACTGAAATATTCCCAAAGCCACAGACAAAGCTGACAATCTGCAATATTTTAGCATAAGCTGTGACCCAGTATACAGCAAAGCAGACGAATGGCACTTCCCCTAGGGCAGGAGTCGCTTCTGAAGCTGCTGACAACTCACTGTTTATCTCATTTCAGTCCCATTCTTAATCACTGTTTGAGATGAAACTTTTTCTAACCCAGATTCCAGCTTGAAGATCTCCAGAAGAAAGACCCTTGACCTCTCTCCTTCTCAGCCTTCTCAGCTGCTGGCAAAGCTGCCTGTCAGATGCTGCAGTGCTGCTCCATGCTTACGGGGCAGGAGGGGCGATGGGGCTGAGCCGTGCTCTGTTCCCCACTGCCCATGCGGAGGCTCCCGCGGGGCCGGCAGCGCAGCCTCCAGCCAGGAAAGGAGCTCACTGCAGCTGTGGCAGCTCGGGCCGGCCAGCTGCTTCAGCTTCATCGAAGATCACCTCTGTTTGCTCCTGTTGTTATCTCCAAAGCAGGAACAAAACAGCAGACCATTTAGTCAGTTTTGGTATTGCACAACTGAAAGAGAATAGGAAAGCACCCCCAGGAACTGAGCCAAGTCAATAATGGAGACAGATTAAGCAATACATACACCTGGCTGTCAGAAGTGTAAGATACTCTCTCTTTAGTAATTACAGAGCAATTATGAAGTTAACAGCAATTCCAATAAGGACATGTATTTCACAATACAATTTTGTTCACAATCCATCAGGATCAGTCACACCAAGGAGATACAACTCTAAAAGCAAGCTGTCCTCACCCCTGCAGGCATAGTCCTCTAAATGCCAATCCTTGGTGGGGTGGGATCTTGCACTAAGTAGCAATTAAATTATTAGTTATTAACAGGACGTAATTGAAACTCTACTTCAATGTGACTTTTTAAAAAATCCCAATTTTAAGACAGGTAATAGGAACCAAGATGAGGTGCAGAGTTTGTGTATTGAGTTTATGCAAGCTCAGTTAACCAGAATTATAATTCTGAAAAACTATAAACAATTTAAAGCTGAGTTTCAATATAACTGAAGTAATCAGTCTGTTCTGCACGGTCTGGATGAAAATCTTAGATTTTGTGACTGTTTATAATAGTAAAATCACTATTATCTCAGTTTATCTTATCCATCCAAAGAGCAAACAGGGAACAGAAACTGTTCTAAGGTACAGAACAGATCCATGCCTGAATTCGAGATACTAAATCAAACTCAGATCTGCTGAAGTTCACAAAGTCTGGCTTGCACTGAAATCCAGCATTGCTTCGAAGTATTGAGCTGTGCCATTTCGTGCCTGTTCTAAGAGAAAAAACAGCCTACCTTGTGCTGCATGGCACAAGGTGGAGGTCACCTGTGGTGGCACTGCACTGCCATGGCTTGCAGCCAGGACGAACGCTGCACCATCACCATTTGCTAACCAGGACTAGAAATAATTGAACAAGTGACCGAGGTTGGCTGATTCAGCAGGCAGCCTGACCTGAGCCTGGACCTGCTGCCAGTGCCCACAGGATGTCCCTCGGTGCCACTGAACTGGATTTCTGAGCACTGCAGATTCCCGTGCAGCCGTCCAACAGCCAAACACCCATCCGATCAGCAGTGACATCTGGGTATTGTCTGCTTCCCCCACCTTGCTCTACCTTTGCAGTACATTGCAGACGAGCCCATCAGCACAAGCACAAAAGAAAGGGTGGCCCAGGCTACAAAACTATGAACATGAAGTATGGACAACCACAAGAGGAAGTGAGCACAGAGAACATGAATGTCATTGGATGAGGAAATGTTACTAATGTGTGCACGAAACCCACTAATACTGTTCTCTAAGGGACTTTCTGGGCAACAGCAGCCAGCCAGGAAGTCTTCCATCAAGACTTGCATTAATCTCCTCACTGTCTCTTTCTCATGTCTCCTTTCAGGCTTTATTTCATTCAAGTAGTGAAACCTATTGTGGTTTACTTTGATAAAGGTAGAGCCAGTTACTCAGTGTGTTCAGGCATTGGGGATGCTTTACTATCTCTAGCTGCATCGCCAGTAGGGCTGAAAAGGTGCTATTGTGGTTTGACAGCTAAGGGAATAGGCGATTCTATCAAGAGGTATCCAAATATCGAAGTGCTCCAGAAGATTAAATAATTAATTATCAGAACTCTTGGCAGAAGTATAGCCAAGCATTATCCCTGTAACAAGAATATTTTTGCAAAGAGTCATCGTTACAAGAGCTACCTAAAGTTTGCTCTGAGCTAGTGAACCAAAGCACAGACATTGGGAAAGCCAAAGATTTACATGTCCCAGGCAGAATTTTTACCATCACTACAACTAATGCCCTCTAACAAACTGGTAGAGACAGGGACTTGAGCTCCTGGAAGACATGTAAAAGTATGTGGGAGTTGCAATTTTAATACACAGAACTCAGCAGCATTTGGAAGGTTCAGAGGGGAAACAAGGCGGTCATGGAAAACTGTTACACTTCTATCCTCTCCTCATCTTCATCCCCTTTGATCACTATGCATTACTAAGGACTTTTCTACTTCAAATAATTTGTGGGATGAATTTTTAGCAACTAGAGCTAAAGTAATGGTTTTAAATACACACATGAACATCTATGCATAAATGCATACACACACAGAGAATTGCATCACTATTCTCCATAAACTTAGCAAAGGCTGCAATACCTCAGATATAACATCTCAGTGCCTTTCCCTCTAGTCTCCTGTTATGTCATCTTTTTACTTATGCTTTATCTATGTTTAGATCATATCTCTGGGGTAAAGACTACATCCTTCATACATTTCTCTGATGTGCTTTTGAGATTAGAGACACTGAGTTGAAATAACTCAAGTCTCTCCATGAAGAGCATGCTACATTTTTGTGTTTTATGGTGGGTCCCTGGCAGCGAGAAGCTTTAAAAGCAAAGAACTAGAAGGACAAGCCATAGATCACCTTTAAATGGCAACATTTCAGTGCATTGCACTTGCTGTGCTGTTGCCTTAGAAGGAGCTGCATGGCACAGAACAGACACAAGCAGAGTAATGCAGTGGAGAGCTCAGCAGTCAGATCACCCCTAAATCCATCTCCAGAAGCAAATGTCCCCTGATGCTTATGTGGGGGTACAGCTCTCCACCAGATTCATGCAGGCCAAGTGGCTGGGCACAGAGCAACTGCACATCTCTGGTGGGAGCAGAGGCCACCAGAAGCTCAAAGGCCACCAGACTGACAGCCCTGCACACAATGTTTTCTTTTCATTCCCTGCTACTGCATTTATTTCCCTAGTGGCTCCCTTTCTTCTAGTTTTCTTTTGCAAGCTTAAAGTTAGCCTTTTCCTCTTGCCTCAGTCTAGATCCACTAGCATTACCTTTTTCTTAAAAAAAAAAAATCAGCTTGCATTGAGTATTGCCTTTCTTACAGCCAACTTAACAAAACCAGCTGCAGCTGCCCTGATGTTGTCTTCACACAATCTGGGAGAGCCCTGCCAGTGCTATCTGCCCAGGCTTACAGAAATCCATCCTGGTTTGATGGGGACAGCCAAGACAGGGCCCTAGGTGTGACCAGTGAACCCTTTGGGTCATAAGGACCACATGTGCCAGGGAAAAGACCCTGGCATTCCATCCTACCACCATCAGATCAGCTCTGCAGGGCCTCACTGCTGTTTCTTCCAAGTGGGTGTTGTTCGTTTCCTCTCGGTATCACATTTAAAGGCAGTATTCATCTTGTCACATCTTGCAGCAGTTTCTCTGTGGCACGTTGCCGAGGATGATGCTGGGATGTTTATTTCACCCTTTTGTTAAAAAGGATGACAGGTTTTTGGATGAGCTTGCTGTGGTTTATAGAAGCAGAAAGCAAAAAACAAGTTGGTCCAAGGTGGAGGGAAAGAGGTATAGGCTAAGAACATTTCTGAGGCACCTGGACTTGCAGTGGGAAGGATTTTCTCCCTTGTGTGAGCACAGCTCCTGTCATCAATAGTTTTGACACCATTGCCTCCCATTTTGACAGCACTGGCTTGCTCACCAAATCACTCTGCAATCCCTGTGCACACAACCTTCTGGAAATCTGTCTTCATGTCTTGATGCAAGCTGACATAACTGGGCTTTTCTTCACCCTAGTTTGTTTTCTTTTAATATGATACCATTGCTCAATGGGAGTTCTGGGGATTTGGGTTCACTTGGGTGTCTTCTGTTGAAAGAGAAAAGAGGCATCCAGTGGCACTGATGAAATCTGCTCTGGAACAAAGAGAGTATTAACAGTGAAGGGCTGATATCTCCTGGCACTGCATGGGTCTAAAAGGATGCAGTAACTTATTTACAGTGTGGTGGCTCCCCCTGCTCAGAGGAAGGAGTTTTTGCTGCCTGAACAGGCCCCAAAAAGGATGGGACCTCCCATTCGCTTTCTCCTCCTCCCTGCAAGCATGAAGCTCACATTAGGCTATTGCACCCAGCACTTGTTATTCCCACATTTTCTGGAATGAAGGTTGTGTTGTCAACCCAACACACCTAACACAGACCTAATACAGCATCACTGCTGCAAACTTATAGTCTTATCCTGCCTCTCACCCCTGCTCCTACCTTTCTTCTATGTGCCTGGTGTCAGACCAAGGGCTCCTGAAGCTGTGGGGTGGATTGCCTCTGCTCATCCACCCTGCAGAGACTGAGCACTGCCCCACTAAGTCACACACTTCCACCTGGAACAACAAACTGTTCCAGCACACAGTGCGGCTGCAGTGCTCACATCACACTCTGTGGCACATGAACCAGGGAAATGCAGAAAGACCCTCTGGTGATGGCAGCATGGTTTGAAGTGAGCCCAAAGGTAGCCCAACACTGCAGCCTGAGGTCTGCACATGGCAAAGGATGCCCTGCCCTGCTGCAGTGGTGCAGCATCAGATCTGGGTGGGGCACGGCCTTGCAAAGACTTATGAAGCGTGCTTAGTTTCCAGTAAAATCCACATTGCCGCAGTTGCAGAAAAAGTAAAAATACAGTTTTGATCCAGTTAAAGTGCTTAGCTTTGATCTGCTTTTCAGACAGGTTTCTCAGGGGAATAGGTCAAGGAGAGGTGCCAGAGGATGTTTGGAACAGGGACATGGGAGCATGGAAAAGAGCTGAGGTGACAGCAGTTAAAAGGTAGAAGACAACCAAAAGTTAGAAGGATACAGAGATGTGGGAAAGAGCTGACAATACTAAATGGTAGAGAAAGCTATGGGGGATATGTTAAAGCAAATATATTTCAGTGGCGATGCAGAGTACCAAGGATACAAACATATAAATAAAAAGGGGTTTTTAAATTCCATAGTTCATGAAACAAAGGAATTTTGAAATCTAGGTATTTTATACACAAATGCACTGGATGAATCCAGCTACTGCCCAAAACTTCAGGAAACAGATTTATCATGTGAAGTCAGCTCTCCACTTAAAACAACTAGTCACTGCCTCTCAACAAGTTGAGTCCAAACCAAACCCACAGATCTAAAATACCCTGAATCTTGGGAAATTGTAGTCTGCAGCTGGGGCCTCCTGTAAACAATGCAAACATCAGCATTTCAGACCAGCCAGCCAGCTGCAGGAGCCCAAGACATCAGACTATTTCTCTGGCACTGGGCTACACTCTCACAGAGCTCATGTCAAGCAGAGAGTGTTGTACTGTTCACCCCAGATCAGCCTACCAGTAACTCAGCATAAGGAGAAGCAAGAATAAATTATTTATTCCCACCATCCCTGGAGAAGATGGGAACCAGCCACCAGCTGGTCCAGCAGCCTGAGCAGGGACCCAGTGAGCAATGTTCAGAACTGACTATTCACTGCTCCTACAGTTGTTAGTGAGGGTATTTGCAAGCTGGACAGTTTACAAGACTGGGGCTGCACGCACACTGTGGGAAACAGCAACAGCTTTGGAGAGCCCAAGTAAGCAACAAGATGCAGGTGGGAGGAAATTCCATATCTTGATGGGGGTACACGTGATTAGCAATTGCCACTGACGCAGCTTTCCTTGCGGCTGAACTCATTGGCACCGCAGGATAGGCATCGCTGATGCTCTGTGTGTTTGTCTCCTGCTGATCTCAGTAAAATCGAGAAAAAGTTCAGCTTCTTTTGACTCCAAGGGAAGCAGTGGAGAGCTGTGTGGTTTGCAATACTCCATTAGTAGGAGGAACACTCCGACACCCCCACCAACAGCCACAAGGAGCCAATTTCCTGGTTTCTGCAATGCGAAGAGGGTGGGAGCAGGGAAGAACACCGCAGGCACTGGGGCACATCACACTCACTGTGGCAGAGAGCTACCAGCGTGCAGAGCCGCTGACATCCTGCCTCAATTATTTCAACCCAGTTCTGCCTTTTTTGCCTGCTGCTGCGGTGCAGCACCTTGTGAAAATGATAGCAAACCTGGCCCTGTGCCCCCGGGCAGGCAGGGATGGATTGCTCATCGCTAAGGGTGAGGCACCCAGGACAGAGAGGATGGGGAGCCTGGGCCATCCTGAATGTTGTCAGCTGGGTACACAGGCCGGCTGTTGGCACACATCACATTTGGGCCACTCATCCTGGAAAGGCAACCTGAGCATTCAGGCGCCTTTATTGCCACTTACTAAGCAGTCGCCCAGCTCTTCCAAATGCAGGGAGATGGGGTGGAGCAGTGGTCTTAAAGCAAATGTGTGGCTGGGACTCTGCATGAGTGAGTTGCATCACAACAGTGCAGTCTCAGTGCTCTTTCTAAGACACCTTTCCAAGAGATCTGAGAGTGCACGGTTCCAGTTGCCCTTTTGATCCCACCTGAGAGCTATAACCCTTGTCAGGTTTGTAGCTCCTCTCAACAAGCACACTGAATTCCTATCCTGCCTGAATAAAGGAGGTTTGCTATCATTTTCACAAGGTGCTGACTTAGCAATAGAGCCTTTGGGCAGATTACAGTAAACTCACTGCACTTCTCAAAGACTATTTCCTTAAGAGCATGAAGCTGTCTGCAGAGAGGTATTGACAGTTCCTGTGCCTTTTCTCCTCTCTGCCAGCCAATATTCATAGTGAGAAAGATGAGATCTTAAAAATGGACAATTAGCACCCTTACTAATTACCCATACTAAGGATCTCAATTAGAGGAGTGCCCGAGGGGGCCTTAACCAAAGCTGGAGCTCTGCCGTGCCAAGCTTCACGTGGTGATGTTCCTGCCCCCAGAGGGGTTACCCGAGACACACAGTGCTAACCTGACCTGGTTTGGCTTTCAAAAGGGAAAATTGAAGAACCATGACCTGGGAAGCAGAGCCGGTGTCATTGCAACTCTTCTACTAATTTACTTTCTACATGCTCATGAGGCTCATTTTGAGTTTTCCCTGCATGGGGCGTTGCAATTAAATGCCTTGGGAAATTATTCTATATTATGTAAAGTGCACTTTCCCCAGGTTTGGTGCCACTTTGCCCCATATCTTTCCTTCTCCCTCACTGGGCAAACTGAGATTCTTGGGTTTGATATAGAGATGATGAAAATGAAGAGGAGATTCTCTGTGTCTGAACACGTGAGCAGAGGGAAACAATCATCCCATTCTTCACAAACAAATGCTAAGATAAGATGATGTCATAGCACACATCAGTGGAGGCTCTACAGTTAAAGTGAATGGGATTATGGAAAACTTGGAAATAGCATCTGAGAGAAGGGATAGGAACCATGCAAAGGACCAGGCTTTGATGCAAGAGTAGATTGGAAAGACACTAAGTGTGTTTGAAACTAAAGAAGGTAACAAAATATTAATGAATTGGCACCAACCAGCAACAAAGAAATCCATTATTTATAGGCAAGACAAATAATTATACATGCAAGGTCAAAGAAGACATCCACAATGAAGTTTCTTAGGAGACATGAGAGCAGAGAGTAATTGACTGTCTAGACACAGCCACTGCTGAAGCACTGAAACCCTATGATTTGGATGAGTAGGAACAAATGGGCCATGGTGGTCAAAAACAGCTGGCTCATGCAGGGAACTCCAAAAGCACATCCACAGAGGAGATGGGTCTTGGTGGCACCAGGGTCCATACTGTGGACACCAGGCTGAAAAGCCCTGAAACCAAGTCCTGAAGCTTTTCCGAGGGGACCGAGGAGACTCTCACATCAAAGGCTGGGATTCAGACAACTTAAGGAAAGCTACATCTGCTGTATGGATTCATACTGATTCTCCAATAAACTCTGCTTTATTAGAGAGATGATTGTGTTTGCCACAGCATACTATGGTCCCAACCAGTAAAGGCAGGCAGCCTCGAGCATCCAAGGACACCAGCAGGAGACAGCTCCATCGCCAGGCTCTCTGGGCACAGGTCTCTTTCTCACAGGCCCCAGGACCTCAGGGGAAGAAGGGCACACTGGATTTGGGGATCAGAGGGAGCCGGAGAAGTGCCGGAGTCTGAGGGTGCACATAAAGCTTGCATGAAGCAGCACAGTTCCTCTGGCTCATCTGACAAAACATGACACCAGCTTCCTTCTGAATTGGAGGTATTTAGGTGCCACCAGTGCAAATATACTTAATAAGCACACAGAAGAAAAACAAAGAGGCACAAAGATGGACCACAGTCCCTTACATAGCAAAAAAGCTGCATTTGCTCCAACAAACTTCTTGCTGAGTTTGTTTAAAGCCACTTTTCTTGCCACTGCTGCCAGCAAGCCTGCTGCTGTCACTGGAGGTGTTGGCATGGCCACCCTGCTCTGCTCCCACCACAAGCACCCCATCTGCCTCAAATGGCATGTGTTGAGGTCAGGCTTGGTGCTTGTGCCTGGATACTCTCCCTTCCTCTTCTCACACCCTCCTGCAGGCACCCTGAGCAAACAGCAAAAATCCCTCACACTGGCCATTTTCCTCTCTGCTAAAGCTCATCAGTCTTTAAAAAAAGACACACACACACAAATATGAGAACCCAAGTTCCCAAATTTTTGCAAGATCTGATGAGTGTTTGTTTTGTTTTGTTTTCAGTGTGGTATGCATGCTCTTTGTGGAACCATTCAGAGGCCATTTGCCCACTGAAGAAAGGATTTATTTTAAAACCAGGAGGGTCCACCGTTACTACTGCTCTCACAGTTATTAAATACTTCCACACTGGAGAGGAGAGAAAAAATTACTCTCAAGAATGAAAATCAAGTACACATTGACAGTTTAGGTAAAAGTCTGTTATTAATGATGCTGTGCCAGTATATTACTTTAATAAGGACTGCATGGATTTCCTTCACTTAACACTGGTTTGAAACACTGGAGGTGATTTGCTTGACATCTAAAAGTGGGTCAAAGACTCATCTCTAACCTAAATTAGATACACAAGGACAAATCTTGAAGTGTTTCCTTACTGGGAACTGGGAGCTAGGTTCGATATTTCCTAAAACTCCAGCCCCTCTGGCAGTGCAGAATGAACTGCTCCATGAAAAAAAGGCTCATGATGGCACACACACCTCCATGTAAAAATGCAGGATAGGGAGAGGAAACCATATGGGAAAAACTACATACTGAAAGAAAATGAATCTGAGTATACTTTGAGCACTTGTATATCACATAAAGCAATTTGTAGCTGCAAGAATGAGCGTCGTTAAAGGACTCAGCACAGAGTGGATGCCATGCTGGAAAGGGATGGAGAAATCAGGACTAGTGAGCTCTTGCTGTGACTCCCACTGTGAAATAGCGTATGAGATGCTGTTATGACAAGTGCAGTCTATTGGCCATCACTACCAACCTTTCACACAGCTCATTAGGGAAAGGTCGCGGGTTATTTTTATTTTAATTCCCAAGGACATACTTGGTTTGCTTCACACACTTCCACACAGGATTTCAATCCACACACCCTGATCTCTCAACTCTTATAAACACAGCCTTACATAGTGTGTATTTCTTCCTGCTCTTTACTTATAAAGCAAAACACAAAGCCATAAAAAGCCTTCTCAAACTCCAGCTGAGCCACTTTATGAAAGCATTTGAAAACTATTACTTTTAGTGAATACACCAAAGGTCTCTGGCATATTATCCCTCTTTTGAAGATTGATTTAGGAGGAGACTCTTACCACCCAGTACATCTGGAGTGGTGCTGTGCTTCAGGAGCAGTAGCAGTGCCCATGGGACTATTTGTGGAGGACAGCCCAATAGCACAGGGAGACTCAAACCATGATTAGGACACCTACCAGGATGCTGAACCAGTGGACTTTATCCTCAAAGCAGTCTTAGTTGAGAGTTGCCCATGCAAATTCACAGACAATGTCCTTGGTAAGGCTTTGGTCTCCTTCTTTTCATTATTTCATTTCCACTTCATTACACAGACCATCACTGTAATGCTTCTGTCCTGGAGGAGGTCACCCTCTTGTCATAACATGATACTTGTCTTGTTGTAGCCAATTCTGGATCCCGTTTTTAACATACTGTCTAACATCTTCAGGATAGTTTATCTCTTCTGCAGAGAGGATAAAAGGACAGTGTTTGTAAGTGACTTGTTCAAGGCAGTGCAGTAAGGCTGTGGCAGACCTGTGGTGAGGCACTGGGACATTCTGGATTCTTCCACATGGCTCATCAGGACTTTGCATAGAAGAAAAGTTTCCTTGTTTTTCTTTTTTTTTTTTAGTTAATTCCACATGAAGAGAAGAAACTACTTGCATAATTTTAAAAATATGTGTGTCGCATTGCCTATCCCTCCCATAATGTAAGAATTTTTCCTTTTATGACAAAAAAAAGCCTATAGCTTGCCAAAGCACACTCCCCAGTAATTGTCCTAGCATTCTAGTAAGTGGCAGCACTTTGGACCGTTGCTGGAGATAAATTCACATTGTTCAGAAAGATAATGGTTGTTTGCATCTGGTTACAGTTAATTGCAGCACTGGTTTCCTCCCAGGCAACTTTCTTTCCTATTGAATGTTTGTTTAAACCTTCATTCTGTGGATGAAGTGGTTTTTTGTTAATATGATACTAATTTATTGATTTCATCACTTTTGTCATGTCCGCATTTTTCCTTCTTCAAAACACGTATATTGTTATAAGGAAGAAAACACATTGGTCAGGAAGTTTCTGTCTGTACATTTTCTTAAAGTGCTCTGAGATATGGCCTTAGAAGGTCACAGAGAGACATTCTTTCAGTTCAAATAATGTTCTTCTCATTCTATCCTCTACAGATAGTTAGGACAACACTAAATACCATTTGACATCACTAAACCCTAAAGACCCCATAAACAGAAGCACATAGTAATGAAAAATCCCCTCCAAGTACCTCAGAGCCTTCTCCAAGGCAAAGAGATGCCTCATTTTACAGAAAGGAAGATGATGAGCAGAGAGACTGAGGGGAGAGGAGAGGCCCCAAATCATACTCTGTGAGAACTGCAGGGTGGCACACCCTGCTGCTGCTCAACACACTCATGGGGTCTCAAACTCACCCTTCTCTATGCCCAAGAAGGTCCCTGCAATAACAGGGTGTATCAAGACCTGAAAAACAGCACAGGATGGATGAAAGAGATCCATGTATATTTTGTTCCCTCTTCAACTGCCTAAAGACTTTTCTAAGGGTGTGTTCTGCCACTTCTATATCTAAGATGAAGCAGGAGGGAATGATTTTTTGCATTAAAAGGTATGAAATAGTGGAGACCACTCCAATATTTCAAGGAGCCGAGAAACATGGCCTTCAAGGGTTCCTCTGAAGTGCAATCAGCTGCAGCATGTAGCTGCTTCCTGTGCACAAGTGTCCAAAATCCCTAGGATAGTATTGACCTGGAGACCAGCTAGCAAGGCAGTGAGGACAGGCCACATCCTCAAGAGTGTGAATCAGCTGGGCAATGTGGACTTTCACAAGCTTTGCCTCAGCTGAGGCTGTGGCTGCTTGCAGAGAGGGAGGGGAGGAGGTGAAGGATGCTGCCCTGGGCAGATGCTGCATGTGGGTCCCCTGTACACAGCGCTTCATAACAACACCATGAGTGGGACCCCAGTGGTGCTGGGTTCTTTTGGGGTCAAGCTCCTTAAAAGTGACCTTCAAGCCCAAGTGCTGCTTTGCTCTTTCCTCTGTTATTTGTTTGGATGGGCACATTGCTGTAATGTTTACGGTGGGAGGCCTGTTGAGAAGCGTGCCTCGGATGAAAGGAAGCTTATGAGCTTATGCCGTGCTAATTTTGATGTGCATGGTTCACACAGCCCTTGGTTTCCTTTTCTGTGCATTTTAACTGGTCTTCCCAGCTGTCTGATTACACCTTCCCCTTCCTTCCAGCCTGCCTTGTAGGCAGAAACCAGGGAGAGATCTCTCATTCCCAGTGAGCCTGGATATTTCAGATCCCCCAGCAAAGACCTCGGCTAGTGCCTGCTCCACCCTCGTTTCCAGGGGAAAGAAGTGGCATTTTCCACCCCAAGAGCTTGCATTAGGGATCCTCTAAGATGAGCAAAGCAATCTTGAACAGCCAAACAGTTGTTTGCCCAAAGCCTGGGCCATTGCTGTGGGACCATGACACCTTGCATGGCTTGGAGAGGAATGGAGCCATAAGAGGGGCCAAAGCCATATGTTTATATAATGTCTGTTCCTTTAATTTGTGGATGGAAATTTGCCTGTAGAGGTATGCAAGTATGCAAGTAAGGCGTGATGGCTGACAGTTTCCACCAACTGTTCTGACATTTAAGGCTTTTTTAAATCTATCCTCTCCATCCCTTGAAGAGAGATACAAGCTCTCTTCCTACTGTTTTCTATTCCACTCATTCCCTAGGCACTCCCTCGAGGCCTATGTCTCAGATTTATTTCATCTATTTTTTAAGAAGAACAAGGGGCAGGTGGTGCCTGCAGAAGCTGAAAGAGAAAAGATGGACATATCTAGCACATGCCAAGAAAACAAACATGAAATCTCTGGAGCCACCCGGTCCTCTGGAACACTGAGCAACTTGCCACTTTTTTCTTCTTGATGTGCTTATTTTTATGAGCTCAAAGAATAAAGTATTGGATGTTACACAGCAGCTGCCCCAGGAAATAATTCACTCATTCCATTGCTGCAGACTTCAAGGAAAAAAAAAAAGAGCAGTGAAGGGGGGGAAAGCCTGTTCCTTTGCAAAATATCCAGTTTCCAAGCAGCTCTAACAGCATAAATGAGAAGAATGTTTGGGTTTGGTGTCCCTCCAATTCTCATGGCTTCACAGAGGATTTTGGAGAATGCATTTACTCCTTTGCTAACTGCAAGAACAGATTTATCCTGCAGCCATGTGCTGAATGAGTACACAGGCCTAAAAGGAGTCTGAAAGCATAAACATTTACTTCATAAAAGAGATTCTGCAGACAGGAGGCCAGAGACAGTTGACTCTGGGTAAGCATTTGTGCTCTGTTGTAAAAAAAAGTCCAGCAGCCAGAAAGAGACGTGCACACATTTCACACACCGGCCTTTGCCACAGTGGACAGTTATCCAAAGGGGCCCAGGAATAGTCTGACTCTTGACTGAGCCCAAAATGCAGAGGTACCAGCATTTTCATCTTTACTGCAGACGCGAAACCAGCCCCAGCTCTGCCTCACGCTGTGCAGTGCTTCACCTGGACTTGTGTGGGGAAATGAAAAAATAGCTCCATAACCAGGGAAAACCCTGGAGCTTTGTGTCTCCCATACAGATGCTGTAAGGAGATACAAGCTCATACTTTTAGCCTTTCCCACAACAGGAATATCAATGAGGACTTGTCTCCTCTTTACCTGGCTGTTTATTTTCACAAAATTTGTTAAGAGAGCATAAAGTTGCTGAGATCTCCACCCTCCTGATGAATTTGATTGAAATCTTCCAAATATTGAAAGATGTTGTCAGGGACTTTCTTTTACACATATGCGAAGCAAGACTCCATGAGCCTTGCTCTCTTGAGAAGCCAGGCTGCAAGTGCAGCAGAAGGGATGCACTATTCCAAGGAGAATGCTATTGCACTGGAAGTCTGAGAGAGGATCACCAGCCACCCAGCAACCTGTAGGCATGGGTGGAATTTTAGGAGTAACATGTACCCCACTAGCTTTAAGTGACCTGCATTGTTTTCCAATTAAGTGGCAGCATATTGTGATTTTTCATTTCAAATCCCAACGTGGAACAAAGGACCAAAGTAAGAGTTGTACATAAAATGAAACATCCTGCATACTATTTATATTTTTCCTTCAAAATGAATATTTAGGAGGTCCAGCCCTATCTGCCAGGAAAACTAAGCACAGATTAAATTTAAAGAGGATGTAGCAAACACTTCTGCACCATCCTCCCAGCCAGGAGCTTGCCCAGGATGGAGGGGTCTGAACCACAGCTGGGCAGCACACCACCAGATCACTGCACCACACAGCTCCTTGGCCAATGACAATCCTCAAGCAGAGCATCGTGCCTGCATAGGAAAGCAAAATTTCTGAGAAAACTTCTGGCATTTTTTTTTTCATGCCATGGCATAGAATTGATGGAGCTGTGCTTGGTCTAGACAATTGTCAATGTTTTTGGCTTTCCCTATCTAATCTAATGGCACTGAGGAGGAGCGTTAAGGAGCCCACCCACCAAGAATGCTTTTCCTCTGCTACCTGCCAAGGTCTGACTATATGGGGACTGGGGGCACAGAGTAGCAAGTCTTGTAACTGATCACCAGTCTACTTTTCCCTAAACATGTGTGGATGTATTTGATGGGCTGTTTTGAGACCTTAACCACCAATACATCTGTATTTGTAGAGGAAAGCCACCAGGTTTAAAGGCAGTAGATTGGGTTTGGGACTTGGACCATGAGATCCTTTATAAGACCCAGACTTTCCAGCTCCCAGGTGATGAAAAAGAGTGGCTGATCTCAAATGCTGCTCTATCTTAACAAAATTAACAAAATCCCAAGTCATTTGAAGGACAGTCACAACCTATGTACTGGATAGGTTGCTGAAGGGTGGATGAATCATCAGCATTATCATTACTTGTATACAAAACAAAGCTGTTGAATCAGTACCCTTCAGCAGCACCTCTCTCCCCTTTGCCTTTTCAGATCTCCTCAGTTTTCCATCCAGATGAAACAAAAAGGGTGCAAATTCCAGGCTTGAAGGTAGAAAGGCTCCCTGCATAGCGGATGCATATAGGAAGCAAGGGGGAAACTAATCTTCCTATATGCCTGCCTTTATCAGTGAAGATAGGCCAGCACTTCTTGAGGGCATTTCAAAAGAGAAGCTTCACAGAGGTGCTCTGAACTATTCCCTGAAGGATCCTCTTTCTCTCTGCCAGGTAGCCTGAGGCTTGCCTTTGTGGAAACCTCTTTAGATCCAGTTTCTTGGGGCTGACATTGAGGTTTGCTGTCAAGCCAAGAAAATCTTCCTTCATCTGCTTCTACTCAAGCAGCCCCAAACCCGCCCCAAAGGCAATGAATAGCAGCATCCTCTGTTGTAAAGGCCTAAAACCTGGATGAGCACCAATAATTTAAAGTCATAAAGAAGGATCATCCTACTTGATGAAGCAGGCTTACAGCCCAAGGAGTTGTGAAATCTCCATCCTTGGGGACATGCAGAATGTGCCTGAGCAAGGCCCTGAAAAACCTGATATCCCTGTGAAGCTCTGAGCAGGATTTTGGACAAGAGACCTCCAGAGCTTCCATGTATTCCACAGTGTAGACTTTAGCAAGAAGCTCTAAGGAAGCAGAGCACCATATGGCACACCCTCCTCCCCGTGGAGAGAGGACTAGAACAGAAGAGCACAGGATAGGTAGTGGTGGTATATAACACACCTAAGGAAGGCATCAATCAGCCACTGCAGAGTTGTGTGCAATGTGAAACCTGCCTAAAGCAGAGCCCTTAACCAAACAGCCCGCTGCTCTCAGCACTTTTGCAGCCTCCATGTCTGCTGTTGAAATGAAGGCTGCTATCTCGGATAACTACTGGTTCACAAGCTGTCATGTGGCCAGCAGTGAGTCTGGGGACTTAAAATAGGCAAGAATATGCAAGACCTGAAAAGAAAATGGTCCTCACGGAGCTGTCACTCTCCAACAGTTTACTCTGAAAATTATTAATTTCAGGATTCCCAGGTTTACAAGCACCAGGCTTCATGGTTATTTTCAGTCACTGCCAAAATAAAACTCAGTTTCCACATGCATACATTTTCCTCATACTCTCTCCCCTACTGGCCTCATCAACATTTTTTATCAGGAAACTCATTATTTATACTCTTCTGGCGAGGACATTATATTTCATCACTGTTGCCAACAATGCCAATATCCCTCCTTACAGTTCTATACTAAACTATTTTCATTTCTCTCGCCTTGTATTTCTCAGTAAACCAATAAAGCACAAATTCTAAGCCTTCCAGTTTCCCTCTTTTCCCTCCCACAATAGTCATTGATGTCTAACCACAGACGTCTGTTCTTCTTTTCAATAACTGCATGCAGTTGCCTATAAAATATGCACATGATAGCGCAGGGAAATTCCACACACGTTTTCTCCATCTGAAGATATACTGGTTCATACGTTACATTTATATTGGGTCTGGATCAAGTCCTGCCATCATTCTGCAGAGAGAAATCCCAAGGCAGTCAACAGAGGCTTTTCAAGCAGATAAATGACAGAACTTGGCCCTACAAGCGGAATATTGTATGATATATTTCCTTTTCTGTTTGCCAAATTGATGTTAAGAAGGGGTTATGCACTTAGACAGTCATCATAAGTTTCAGAAATAATCAGCAGACATTTTTACTGAAACCCCAGAAAACAGAGCAATTAATCAGAATATCACTGCTTTTTCTATGAAGTTGCAGTTGCTTTTATTTTACTGGCATTGCATCACATAGCAGTTTTTCCACCATGGGAGCTTTGAGGTCACTATTAATTTATGGGGGAAAACCTTTTTTATTCTGGGTTTTCTGAAAATACACAAACAAGCACCACTCAGACATGACATAACTGAACCACAGATCCAAGCCCCTCTCAGGTTCCAGTGTCCCCTGTGGTCCCCACCAGATGTGCTACACCCATGGAGAATGACCAGGGACAATGCAAGTACATTGAACAAGCTGTTCCATGAGGGCAGGTGGGCTGAAACAAAAGGCAGATAAGATTGACACTTTGATGTATGCATGCTCTGTGGAGGAGCAAAGTCAAATTAACAGCCTGAGCTCCCCAACAGCAATGGCATTGAAGGAGAATATTAATGCAGTTACCACATCTGCATCTCATTTTCCTTCAGTGTTTCCTAGTCATACTGAGCTCACCCGCTGGAGAGTGACATAACAGCATGAGCTGATGGGAAAGTGTCTTGAGATGTATTATGAGGAAAAATATGCAGAATTCAAAAATACAGCAGGGACAGAGGGAGGTGAACTGACCAAACCCTGCATTTTCCATTTATGAAAGATGAGCGGAGGCATTTTTAGGACACCTCCTGTCTCACACACACCTGAAACAGCAGCATTGCCAGGCCCACTTCTTAGCCATGCTCCTCTGTTACAGTCCAGCATTGTTTCTGTGGGCTTGCTGTGGCACAGACATACACACAAACACCTCCTGCCATGGTGTTAAAAGTGCTAAAGGACACCATTAGCCCCTGTCGAGGGTCCCAAAGTGGGCACTGCTCACACGCCTGCACAGCACCCAGCGAGTGTCCCTGCATGGTCCAGCACCAGCACAGCACTTCCACCAGCTCCTTTGGGCATGTCCTGGAAGACTGGAAGTTCTGTGCCTTCAGGTAGGATTGAAATGGAGAGGATTGAAGCCACCTTATTCTAAATGACTGGAGCTCAGTGCTCCTTAGATTCATGGTGATAGGTGAATTGCCTTTACTTGCTTGAGGGCATCTGTGCTATCAGGCCCTAAGTCTGTGTGTGTCAAAAGTTCACAAGTGGTGACCCAATTACCTGTCTGTAGCAGTGGGGCTGTGGTATCTGGCAGGCAGATCATGCAATACCTTAGCACTTAGGTCAAGGCACTAAGCCTTCTTGAATTGCATGAGATGTATCTGGTTTCCTAGAGAAGTCAGGGACGAAAAATTAACTGCAGCACTGGAGGTAATCTAGGGAGTTTTAAAGATTTCTGTTGGATTTTATCACACTCAACATTATGTCTGCTTGAGTTGCAATTAACAGCAAAGCTGCCACTGAGTTTGACAGGGCAGGTCCATGGAAATGTGAAAAAAGCATCAAATCTTATTTCCTAGCCTACTTCTCCTGTAACTTAGAAGTACATTGAAAGAAATGCTGCTGGATCTGAGGAAATGACAAGCTTGTGGTCCCAGTGCAAGTGAGAGGGATATTGTCTTTCTGTCCCCAGGGGAGCACCATAACAGCCCATCATAGCTACCTGTCCATGTTGGGAATGAGCCCCGACAGGAACCCCGAATCCTACTCCACATCAGCAATTCCTCTGAGCTGTGGGAAATTTCACAGTCTGATATAATCGGTGCTTGAGCATGCTGGCATGGGTCTACCTACATTGGGAAGCAATGTTGCTTTCAGAAAGTGACACTTCACACCATCCTCCACTACTGGCATCCTTCATGCCCAGAAAGCAGGGAAGAAGACCATCAAGGACCTCTCCAAGAGCAGATACAGCCAGTGCTGATTTGCAGACTGCCTGTGTCACCAGCCTGCAAGTGCCACTGGTACATTTGTTCAAATTGTGGCTGCAGACCTGCCTGCCTCCAGCATTTTGCCCTCAAGAAGAAGGGTGCAGCTCCCACAGGTGGTTGGGGGCCACACTCAGAAGTGGTGCCTGGGGCTGCATCTGAATGTGAGGTCAGGTGTAGTTTCCACCACAGCAGGAGTCAGATGATGCCAGTCTAAAACTCAGTCTAAAATATCTTTGTTGGTAGTTAAACAAAATTGGTAACTCTACAGCCTGCTTTTTTTCTCTTCATGCTTTTCTAGCTCAGTAGAGGGAGAGAGAGGTGCCACACAAAGATGATGAGTGACAGGTTGATAAAATGACTAAACATCTTTGGCTTATTTTCATTGTTAGACCAACTAAGCATAGCTAGCACATAATAAATCTGAGCTGCAATTAAAGATCTGCAGCATTTTTACTAGATGGAAGTTCAAATTCCCAAACCTAATTCCTGTTCCTAGACTTTGGTATCATTTTAGGGGTGTGACATTTTATTCTTCCCATTTTCATCACAGATGACAGTGATCAGATGGCTGTCCTGCCACATGGCAGCATGAACCTCAATAGCAACAGCAGCAGCGCTGTCACTCACTTAAGGGGTCTGTAGGTTTTGATCCTGGTGGCTCCAAACATAGATTATCCTAAGCCTGAAGGCTGGTCTAAGCTCTGTCTGGAGCTCAGAAAGTTGGTCTGTCAAATGACAAAGTACCCATTACCCCCATTCCTGGTGATTTATTCAAAAGTGCAAGAGTAGCTTTTTATAAGTTTTAAATCCTGATGCAAGGTAAATTAGCCATTGTTTTCCTTCAGGGTCCCAGATTCACAACTATTAGCATTCAAAAACAAAATAAAGTTATGACCAGCTGTAAAAATACTAGCTAAAGAAGTTGCAGATGTTCCTAGGGGAGCTACTGGAATATTTTGGCACCTTTGCTCTGTCATTAAAAACAAAATGCGATCGTCGGTTAGGGCTGCAGTGAGAGTTCAAGTGGACAGAGAAAAACAGGAAAGCATTTCACAGTGCTAATAGTGAATGTGGGTTCAGCCCTGCAAAATGTTCACATAAGCACTGGCAGGACTCCTGCTCCCAAGCCCAATGCTTTACCCTGACTGTGGCATTTAGGTCCTGGAGCATCAGTGGGTGGCTGCAGAGAAGTCAGGATCACACTGACAGCACAGACAGTCCCAAGCATGGCTAGGGACAGCTTAAAACAGGGCTTGGAACAGGATAAGAGATCACAGCAGGCAGGTAAAATGGTCTGACAAACACACTGCTGTGGGTAAACTATTTCTATCAACTAAACTTTTTCAACATAGCTCAACTGTCTCCACAAGGCACTACTCCACTTCAAGTTAGTTCCAATATTGACAATAGGAATATAGCCTGAAACTCAAAAGAGACCAAATACCTTATAAAAATACAAATAGGGGCCCCCTCAGACACCCTTGAAATGTTTATTCCTAAGAGCACAGGCCTAGGCCATTGTGCATTTTGCAGAAAAGTGTAAATTGCTCTGCCTAAGGCCAGCCAGGAGGAAGCTTCATTCCAAGAGTGAATAGTTCCCACCCCCAAATTCTTACATCTTTCTCTGCCTGACTCTTTCTGGCTCATCTCTGGTTTTCCTCTTCTTTCCAGATGCTGTGGGGAAACTCCAAGGATTGCAGGATTCTGCCCTAATTCATCCTGGGGGATAGAAACAAGATACATAGCCAAGCTGGCAAGGAAGATGCAATCAAAGCAAGTCATATGGTCCAGAGATAAAGAGGTAAGTGAATCAGTCACTGTGTGACATTGGTAGCACTGGTAAAAAAAAATGGGACTTACCCATTCATAAAAGCCTGCCTTGGAAAAGGAGGCAGAGCCAAGAAGCAGCCACTGGTCCAGTGCACACTATCACCTTACTGGGAAAGGGGGAACTCAGGCAATGCTTTATGAAGAAGGTCCAGCTAACAATATACACATGAGCTGTGACCACAGAAATATCTGTAGGAGCTGTCTTGTGCTACCACTGACTGATATTCCCTATGTTAACAGTTGGGCTGACATTAATTAGAAACATTTTTCCCTTTTCTAATCTCTAATAGGTCATCTAATCCATGCCAACTGAATTGCAGGGTTTTTCAGAAAAACAGATTGTCAAAAGCTCTTTCGTCTACTGGAGAGGTTTGAATAATTGGACATTTCTACTGGAAAATTAATCTCTGATCTAATAGACAGCACATAGCTGAGATTTTCCTCAGTGTTCATTTCTGCCTAGACAACTAAGCACCATGCTGTATTCTCCACAAACAAAATGTCCATCCAAGAAAAAGAGGTTACTGCACTCAGGACAGTACTCAGAATCTTGATATGCCACCAACTATGCATGACAAATGCTGGAGAGGAGCAAAGCCTACAGGAAGAAAAGTTGTGCATGCTCTGGAGAGGCAGAAGGGTCTCAGCCCACAATATGTAAACCCTGTTCCAAATTTTCTCAGCATTTCTGCCTTTTTGGATGGGAGTTTGTGTCTGTGTGCAATTCTGTGAAAGAGACAAGGAGGAAGGGAGGGGGCCTTTACTTTGTTCCCAAACAAAATCTCAACCCATCTCAGGCTCACACGCCAACATCTAACAAGCAAAGACAAACAAAATCACAGCTCCACAATGCTGAAGCTTGATTGAATGACGACAATTCCACGTTAAAATAAAAAATAACATCAGAGCTTTCCACAGCTGCATCAACATTATCTATTAAAAAAAGCATGACACTACATGAAGCTTTGGTTGTGCAAGCCAAGAACCCAAATCAGCCATGGTTTGGAATGAGGCCATTGCTGAATTCTTGTGTAAAGTGATGCTGCCATATTGCTTACTTTCCACTGAGGTTTTCCACAAATTAACAGCTGTAGCAGACTCCCAGAAAACAGCAATTCTTTCCAAGTCTTTCTTCTCTAAAAATGTTGTTTCTTCACTTTATTCTTCCCCATATGGAAGGGGAGAGGAGGGTAAAAAAAACTCAACAGCCCTATGAAACAAACCCAAAAAAGCTCCAGACAGACTGTGAGAAAAATTAATCACAAAGATTGCCTGGAAAGAGAGCGGTTATCTGTAAAATTAAATCAGTGGTGGGCCTAATTTTTCTTTTTATTATACCAGCATGGTGGGATTGAGAATCAAAACCAGGAAAAATATTTCTGGAGCAGCCTTTCTGATTTATGACCATCTCAGCCACTCTGACAAGATCAGAAAACTGCTGGATTCTTTCCAGTTGAGAACCACCAAAGGCCAAATCATTCCTATTTAGGGAAAAACAAAACTTCCCTCTGGTTCAGCGAGAATAGTGTTTGGCATCAAGCACAGAGAAAACCGCCTCGTTTCAGCTGGCTGGCTGAAGTGCAGCTGAGATGGAAAGGTGATACCAGGCTGGTGTGGGTGGCTTCAGATCATACTCTTTCCTCCTGATTGCATCTTGGACATCACTAGGTCCCACACAGGGCGATGCAGAGGGATTCATTATAAATGACAGGAAAAACCTCTTAAAGCAAAAGTTATTTGATTTCTAGCATGCACAGATGGCTGTTGACTCACTTGTGAGAGGAGTGATGGAACTAACAGTCTGGCAGAAGCACTGGGCCTCACAGCATTAGAAAATACGGATTCATGGAGCTGGTTGGCTTCTGAAGATCTGTGACCTATGGTGTCATAAAAGGCAATCCTTGTGCCTAGAGAAGGGGCTTTCCAGCTGGCGGAGTCCTGGGTTTTGCCTCTTTGTGCCGACCAGCATGATGCAAAGATGTGGGTTGCCATGGGTTCTTGGGTGTGCCCGCTGACAGCAACACAGGATGCTTTGCATGAACAGCAACACAGGGTGATCCAGGGCACCTGGTGCTGTGCTCTTCAGAGCCTCCTGACCCCAGGGTCACCTCTGTGCAGCAGACAGACACTTCAAAACCTCTGCCAAATGCCCTCCTTTTTGGGGAGGGCTGGGAGGGTGATAGCACTGTGAGTTATCATGGAGATAAGCTTAGAACCTTGGAAAGCCAACTGAGATGAGCATGGATCACTGGTTGATGCTGTCACTGACTCCTAGGTGACTTACCCTCTGTGTCAGAGGCAGTAGCAACCCCAAGCCCAAAGGCCATCACGGGGCTGTGCTGGCTCCTCTTCCCCATCTGCAGCTGGCATGCTCTGCAGGTTGCAGGAGCCACTCATCGCAGTCAGGAAACAGCTACCGCAAAGCCAAACTTCCTAATTCCAGCCAGCACAGGATGTGATGGCTTTGGGTCAAATGGCAAACTGCACCACATGGCGACTCTTCCAAGTGCACAGCTATCTCATCTTGCTGCCAGAGAAGTCTTTCTTGTCCCTGTTTTGCTCAGCTTGGCATCTGAAAACTTGCATATTATACTTCTGATGCAGACCGTGTACAAAAGAAGCTATCAAAAGCCAGTTCTTTATTCAGGGAAATCTCTCTTCAGATAAATTTTTTTCCAAAGTATGAAATTAATCAGCCTGCTGGAGCACAGGATGCTGCTTCAGCTTCAAGTTCAGAAGCCTCTGCAGTCCAGGTTGCTACTGACACAGTTCTTCAGATTTTCATGTCCATCTTACTCCTCTGTGATCCCACTGTATTGGCCAGGTCTCATGTGATCAGTGCTCGCTTCACACAACAAGCTCGAAAAATAAATATACCTACTTACCTTTCAAGTATAGCCACTGGCTATGAGTTCCCAAAAACACCCCAAAACTGAAAACTGACACAAACATACAAGTAATGCTGGAGAACAAAGGACCTGATAATTTCTTCTGAACCAGATTTTAAAAAAACACATTAAAATATCTATTTACTAGTGAGGGGTTATGTCCTCAGTACACTCCCAAGCCTCATAGATGTTCTGTCATACTGTTCACTAATTGTTTTCAGTGTTTGATGTGAGTATTTCTGGCAGTCAGTTTGTCATGAATTGACACTTATTTTGTCAACCTATCTTCAGCAAAACCGCACACCCTCCCTCCTCATAGACCTGTCAGAAATATAAAGATTACTCATTGCATATTTCTAAGAAGCTCCTGAAGCCAGCACTTGGAGTTTGCATAACAACCATTGTCGACAATCCACCTACAGCAGCTTAAAAATACAGATTTGAATGGGTGAAGAGAAGCTGGGAGTTCTCAGAAGGACAAGTCAGATTCAGGATTTTATTAATAGAACTGGAGGTGTTTTCATGAAGGCAAAAAAAAAAAAAACCCAAAACCCACTCTCTTGTTATCTTAGCTGTCATCAGCAGTCACCTTTTCAAAAACAGACAGGCGAGATGCAGAGTATTCCTGTAGATGAGCAAACAGAAAACTGCTGCAGAAAAACATTGAGAGCAAGATGGAGAGCAGCAAGTACCATGGATCCTCTCCCAGGTCCTCCTTGGGAAGTGCTGTGTGTCCACTGGCCTTGCTGAAGGGAGTTGTTTTTTTTTTTAGTCTGGTGCCACACATGGAGGGTTAAATACCAAACAAAGGGAACCCACCAGAAAAACACTCACAAAGCTGTTTGTGGCATGGGCTCCATCTCTCTCTCCAGCAAAATAAAGCAATTCTATTAACTGGAGTGCACAGCAGGCACTCACCAGAACAGCAGATGAATGGATGCAGATCAGCAGCGGCTGTTGGTGAGGGCAGGGTGGAGCAGGGCACAGGATAGGGAGGACGATGGGTGGCTGGCTGCATTTCTGCCATGCTGCATTTCTGCCATGCTGCCGCAGCAGCAGCCTGGCCAGCCCTACCTCCAGAGCTCTGCAAGGGGCAGTGTGGAAACCTGGCCACCTCCTAACCCTTGGAGGGCTTGCTCCTGGAGGATGACAAACTGCAGCACAGCAGAGAAGGTGCTGCCCTGCCTGAAGGGTTTCCCATGCGCTTATGCCACCTTCTCTCAGGTCTTGGAGAAAAGGAGGGACATTTGGGGTGGCCATGAGAGTGAGAGGCAGGAGAACAGGGAACAACAGCAACATCAGAGGCATCATCCAGCCGCGTTAAAAACCTCCGCTCCAAAAAAAGTCAACACTCACGGTCTTTTCCGAGCCAAATCTCCAGCCTGTTAGGTTCACCATTAACAATAATCCCTGCAACTTTCTCAGCCTTGCTGTTTACACGAGCTAGAGCTTTCATACATAAAACTCTTAAATGAAAACATTAAAGAGCAGCTGGCGCCTCTTGGAAAACTCATAAAAAGTCTGTTTCCAAACAGTGTCGCTTCTATACCGTAAATTTTTATATTTCTCACTCCATTCCTTATTTCTAAAGACATTTGCATGAAAACAGGAACTTTGTTTATTAAAGAGTTCATCTGCTCCTGCTGTTAATTTTCCACCTGAAGCCAGAATCCCCCGGGTATGACATCATTAGCACAGCTCTGGAAATGATCATGAAGTCACAGAGAATTAGGGCTCCACTCAGAGAATAAACAGTGAGAAGACAGAACCTCTGCCACTGCCAAACCCCAGATCCTTATCCAGTTTTTCCTGGAGCAACATCCCATTGACTTCAGTGGGACATTGACCAAAATAAGGCTGTCAGCAATTCCCATTTCAACCATTCCTCCCTTCCTGTTCCTGCCTCCAGGGCATGAGGAATTTGCCCTGTGCAGCAGGTCTGGGTCAGGAGAAACCCTGCCCTGGCATGATGCTGGTCCTCCCAGTACCACATCCTCACATTGCTCCCTGCAGGCAGGGGCAATCCAAGGGGAGCACCACCTCATCTCTCTGTAAGTTTCCGTGAGCGTTCCCCTTTCCAGCTACGCACCATGACACGTCCTGCTTGCATGAAGCCCACGTGGGGATCTGATGCAGTCCGGAAGAGCAGATGCTGGGATGTAGGAGACCAGAAGGGAGCCCTGCTGCAGCTGCGCATGGGACTGGCTGTGGGGGAGAGGGGCTGCCCCATGCACAGCCATAGACAGGAACAGCTATCTAATAGTGCTGGAGCCTGGGGATGACTAAGGGCACCTACAGATCAAGAATAAGTACATTTACAGGGAGACCTATAGGAGGGAGAGATATGGTTCATGTGCAGAGGCAGAAAAAAGAAACAGAGGAGCTAATATGTCTCCTTGTGTGAGGATGGGAAGACAAAGTAAGGATGCCTTTTATTAGAGCAGATCCAGCAATACTAATCAAATATACATTTTCACCTCCTGCTCCACGGAAAGCACAAGAAAATGACTGTGAGCTTAGAGAGCTCATTAAACCTCTTTTCACATACAAAATCTCTGCCACAGTTGAAGCCCTTCCCTCCCATCACCAGGCAAGCACAGCTAGTATGCAATTGCTCAGGCCAAACACTGCTCGTTTTTAATCTGACACCTATGCATGCCAGTGGCGTATTTGTCATGCGATGGCTCTCTGCATGAAGTGTGACGTATCTGTGATGGTCTCTGCATGAGTGCCACAATGCTGGGTTGCTGCAGCAGCAAATAGAATCTGGCTCTACACAACCAGCACTCTCCATCCAGCAGCCTGTGGTGAGCAGGCTGCTTGTTTCCCTGCCTCCCCACCCTGGGCCACGTCAGCAGCTAGTCTGGCTGCTCAATACTGCTCTTATGGAGCAGACACCTGAGCACAGAGGTCTGAAAATCTATGTACCTGTGAGAATGGGATGTGGCTGAGTGGGACAGAGACAGTCTGGTTTGAAACAAGGTTATCAATATTGCATGGGCAAGGTGGAGGCAGAATATGGGATTGATCAGATATAGTCCTTAAAGGATTTCTTCAGTTTATCCTTGTACTCTAAGCTTTAAAACCTTTGCATACATATTGCTACATCTTTATTCAGTGCTGGAATCCTGAACAGTGTTTCAGAAATATTGACTATTTGTTGAATATGAGCAGGTAATATTTAGTATAGCAGAGGGGAAAGGAAAACAAAAGTATACATATTTACTCTTGCAAATAAAGCCTAAGTTTTTCCCTCAGTGAAATCACTGTGATTTGATTGATCACCACAAAACTGCTGCATGATGGCAATGCTCTGTTTTCATGACCTGATTTGGGCTTGGCTGCTGGGAGACACTGTCTGGGGGAGAGCGAGCCAACGAGTGCTCCACATGCATGGCAAGGCATGACCAGCACGTGCCTCTCCTCCTTTGGCTCTGCCACCAGGTCCCACTCCCCCAGCTCCCTCCAGAACAGCCCAAAGGCACCACAGCCTCCCATTTCCTTCAGTTTGGTCCATTGTTATAGCAAGTCCAAGTGTTTTCCTTGGCATGGGCCAGTAGTCCCATAGCACTGTACTTCCTCCACACAGAATAAGTGTTATTTAACAGCTCTGATTATTTTGGAGAGTTGTTCAGTCTCATTTTTGAAAAAAAAATGAGAATACATTGAAACTGATTGTATTGGCTGCTTGTGCCTATTTTTTCTGGATGGTACTCACTCTCTTTGTATAAAATGTGGGATGCAGACCCAGGCAACTTTTCAAGACGGCACACTGCCACTGTCATGTGTGCCTTGTTTAAAGGGGTTGTCACCTCTGTCAAGATAAGCACGCAAAAAAGGGAAACGAAGTCACACTGGGAAGAGGTGTCCAGTCTCTGCTCCTGGCCACCCCAGTACGCACCCAACTGAGTCAATAAGAATTTGGTCCAAAGCAAGTAACAACAGGAAGAGCTGATAAAGCTCCTCTGGGTGCTGTTATTTATCCCCTTAGACTACCTCCTGATAGCATAACTCTAACCTGTCAAAGAAGGGTTGCCCTCATTTCTTGATGTGCATACAGGCAGACAAAGAGTAAATATTTCAGTGCAACCAAAAGTGTCTCTGACTCATCATATCATCATCATTTTTCTGGAAGCCACTGACTCCATTCTCTTTCTCCAGCCCTTCCCTTAGGGCAGTTTACTCCAGGACTTCTGCATTTTCTCAGAAACTCCCCACTATTCTTTTTGAGAGTCAGTATTGTTAATTTTAAAGAGCAATCAGGAGATGAGCCCTCCCTTGCTCTACCTTCCAACCCTTGTTTTACCATTTCCTTACTTTCAAGTCCCAGTGTAATAAATGTTCAAGGTCTTCCTCCCACCTGCTTCTCCAAGGCAGTTTTAAATTAGCCATGATTTCCTTCTCTCTTCAACTTCTCATATTTTCCGAAGTCTGTACTATCAAACCCTAACGCCCTCCTTTCCTCTTTGTTATTTGAGGCAGCCCTGCTTCGTGCTGCTCATTCATGAGGACACTTCCACCCACTCCACTGAGCCAATATTCCCCACCTCTGCTCTGCATAAATGCTTTCATCCCCACATTAGTCTAGCTCTCACTTCCAGCAGCTGCTTTTTATTTCAGAGAGTGGGCTGTGGGTGGTTTTTTTGTTGTTGTTGTTGTTCATTGTTTGTGGCTTTTTGCTTTGTTGGGGTTTTTTTGTTTGCATGTGTGTGTGTGTATGTTTTATGGGTAGCCCTTCACACTCTGCAGGGCTGCGGAGTCTTTCTAAAGTGAGTACTTTCTTGGGAGGAGGGCAGATCATGGCAACAGATGTGAAGGTTTTTTGTTGGAAAGATCATTTGTTCTCTTGAGTATGAAAAAAACCCTAATGCTGCTAACTTCAAGTGGGCCCACCCTCTGCTCCAGGCATCTTTACAGCCATGAAAATTACAATGTCACTGGTATTAACAGCATGAAATGGCAACAGCTCATTCCACTACAACTCCCTGCTCCTGCAGGGATAACAACTGAAACTTCAAATTAAATTGAGAAGCTGCCTCTCCAGCCAATTCCTTCAGCAATCTTTCCCAGAGGAAAGTGGGGCCACAGGGCTTGAGTGGAGAGCTAGTGAACCTCCAGGCTGCTGGAGTCCATGGGGGACTTGGTCCCAGACCAGGATATTTTTTTTACAATGAAGATACTGCTGCCCAGAGTAGTTGTGGATGCCCCATCCCTGGAAGCATTCAAAGTCAGGTTGGACAGGATTCTGGACAATCTGATCTAGTTGAAGATACCCCTGCTCATTGCAGAGGGCTGAATTAGATGACCTTTGAATGTCCTTTCCAACCCAAACTATTCCACCATGATTCTATGAAATCTGACAAGCATCCCCATGGGCAGAGCAGGCTGTGGCCCCAATGTACCAGGAGAGTGACCCATGGAGAGCTGGCACAGGCCAAAAGAATTCCCATAAGATAAGTGGGAGGACTGGTCAGCCAGGCCATGGCCACACCCCACCAGAGCTCTGCTGGTGTGACATGGCCACAGCTGCCTCCAGAAAGCAGCTGGAACTGGGCTGGGGCGGGTGCTGGGCTCACACATGGCTTTTCTCCTCCTGGCCTGGAGGTGGTCTCATCAGTTTGATGATGCCATCTTACCTCAGCCCTTTGGCTCCCCTCCCACTTCCCTGAACTTCTCTGCATCACCACCACAGAGGCCTGCAGATACTTCCCACCTCCTGCTCCCTCTCACTTCTCTGGGCT
Source organism: Chloebia gouldiae (assembly GCA_003676055.1). NCBI lineage: Eukaryota > Metazoa > Chordata > Aves > Passeriformes > Passeridae > Chloebia > Chloebia gouldiae. The sequence continues at coordinate 64,621,046 of QUSF01000002.1, read as the reverse complement.
TTCATTCTCCAGACTCTTCTCAAGTTCTCACTTTATTTCTTGTGTTCCCACACAAGGATCCAGGAGCCATAAATGGATCAAGCTGTGTCAAGATCTAAAACTATCCCATCTTTAAAAAGGCAGAAATACCCTGCAATCTTAGCCAGTCCAGCCACAGCAGTGACATATCCAGACCTGGGATATAAGAGTTAAACTTGCCTGGCTTCTAAAATCCTGTAATACTTGTGTGCACAGAGCTATAACACTGCAATTTACTCTAAATTGATACTCCATTTATCTGTCCATAGCTTTGGCATCTTGCTGCCCCTGCATTCCTAAATCACCCTTCTTAGACTCTCCTTATTTAATTTTCCAGCTCTTCAAGCAAACCCTTCTGCTAGCAGTCCCTGCATACCTCTGCGTCCTCACCTTTGAAAATGCTGCCCCTGTCTCACTTTCCATACAAATATGTTAAGGCATGGAGCTGAAATGTCATGCCAGAAAAAGCAACCCAGGTTGTTTTGGTACATGCAGTGGTCAGCATGCCCTGCTGGAGAGCCTACCAACATGTAACTAATATCCTGAGTTTTGGAGCCAGACGAGTCCTATTCATTCTCTTGCCCAAACCACAGAGACAAGAACATCCACCCTCTCCAACATCTCACAAATTCTGGGTTCAACGTGGACATTCAGAGAGGGAAAAGCTGAAAAGCCACCAAGCTGCTCAGCAGTGTCAGCATTACGATCTGGGACTTTCTCACACTCGTAGAAGAGTCATGCGCCTTACTGGAGTGGGGAGGCTGTGACATTTCACTGAAGGTATTTTATCTAGATGCAGTAGTTGAGACCTTCCTCTTGAACATACAGATGAGTTTGACCCACTTCTACTGAGATAAAGAAATCAGGAAAGCCTAGGGAAAATGGAATCTGAACAGAGTAAAAAGAGACATTTACATAAAAGAATGGATGTAGCACCACACACCCATTCTTTTTTTTTTCTGCTAGCTTGCCACACCACTTTGAAAAATCCTTCTCACTCTGCAGTCCTGTGGTCAGGGGAGCAAAGGCACACAGCACTGCATGTTAAATATCCTCATGCTCCAATGGTGACAGTACATTTCAAACCTATGGGGTTAAAGCCCCTCTCAGACACCAAGGCAACCCTTGCTTTGCTGTGCTTCTTCATGGACACCAGAATCAGCACAGAAACCCATCTGCCTAGGGCCAGCATCTTTGATTTACTTATTTTGAATATGTTGTTCCCCTGCACATCTAACTCCCCCCTCCAAGGACACAAGACCTTTGCATTTTTCTGATGACTTCATCCTTTGTACTCCGCTCCCACATGCTATAGGTCAGGGATCGGATGACGGACTTGACCCAAACTGGCTGACAAAGGCTTCTCATCTGCTTGGCATGGCATTCAGAGAAATCGATTCACTGAGGTGTCAGTGCTGCATTGCATTCAGCAGCAGTTTCTAGGCATGCCATGAAAAGCACCAGCACATCAGTGGGCTTATTGACCCATTCAGTAGAAACTCCAGTGCTGAGCATCTTTCTCAATTCCCCATGGTCTGAGGGCAAACCTTCCTCCAACCATGTGTGTTATACTGAGTATAAAGAATAAAAGTTTCAATTTTGCAGAGTTGCCTTCCCAACACTTTTCACAGGCAGGCCTGAAATTCCTTCTGAATGAGAGGAATGCCATGTCTTCCCAATATCAATGGATATTTCATCATTTCTGCTTTGCAAGTTAGTGTTCAAGGAGCTACTGGCCAGCATGGAGACAGGAGCAGGTACAAATAGAAATGTGCCACTGCTATTCTTAAAAGACAAAGCACAAGAGCAAAGCATCTTCAGATGAAGTCACCTTTCCCTCCAGATTGTGTCATCTTCAGGCACACAGGTCAGGCCTGAACTTTCTTTCTAATCTTGCTCCATCTTCCTACTGAACCAGATTTTATCCCTCCACGAAGTACATCTACATAATCTTCTCTTACTGCCAATACTTCCCTGAGCATCTCTGTTCTTTATTTCCCTTCCCAACTCCTTGTGAACTCATTTAGCACTTTTGCTGGTTTGCCTTGTTACTAATTGTGTATTCCTCTATTCTCTCTCACTTTTTTTCCAGGCAGAAGGAGGGAACATGCCTTCCCAGAATTAGCAGCACTATCCAGAAGTGTCTCATCAGTGGGCAAGTGTTAATGTCCTGCTGGTGTCCTTACCCCTCTGCCCTCAAACACCACCCACCGGGCAATGTGACATTTCTTAATGTGGCATTTCCACCTCACAGTGGAAACCAGGTGCCATAACAGTAACATAAATTTTCTCAATTCCTAAAATTTGCAAAGGATTATGCTCCACGTTTTGGTTTTTTTCACTAGCTGCCCGGTGTAGTAAAATGAAAGACCCACTTATGATAGATGAGAGTAGATCAACAGTGTTCAAATGGAAATCTACACATGTTTTTGCCAATGGTGTCTGAATAAAACAGGGACTCCAACAAGGCTACAGTTTGGCTAAGGATCGACCAAAGATATCAGAACTTCTTGAGTGCTTTGAACATTTTAAGGTACAACTGAAGACAGAGTTAGTTCATTTTTTAAGATATATTTGAAGTAATTTGCAAAAATGAGCCTGAGAACTGAAAGCACCATGGAAGTGTGCTCTGAATGGTTACACTGCACTGACTGTGGAAGGAATTCAGCACAGATAAAGGAATATATATTTTATATGTGTATATATATCCACACACATGTAAAATTCAGTTTGGAGCTGGCTGGCTGGTTCCAGCTCAGCTGTGGTGCCTTAAAATGCCCCATTCTGCAGCCTTCTGAAATGACAGGCTGTCTGTTATGAAAATCACTTTGAACTTTCATATTTCTGGTCCAGAATCTCCCTCTAGAATTCTCCTATGTATTAACTGCCTTCGCATATGATAACTGTTTTCAAAGTCAAGTCACACATTCAGCGTATCTTCACATTGTGGTTTCACTATGCAAAGTATCTATTCTCCCCTCTTCTAGGTACTGTATTTGATGCATCCCCCTGCCTTTTTACCTCATGGGGGGCCCTGTCAGGGCTTGTCTCCCAGCTCCAAAAGCATAACTGAACATCAGCCCACCCAACTAAACAGGCTGCTTGCATGGAGAAATGCCTCCCAGTTTGAGAGGGAGCCTTGTCAGGTTACTGGATTAAAAAAGCCCTACATTCATTTCTCTCGCTCACAGGCTCGCTGCTTAGTCAGCTGTTACACCGCCACATAAAACCTTTGCTAAAAGAGCTGTGGTAGAAAATAGCTGATCAGTAAGTCTGAAGTGTCAGAGCTGTCTGGGTAGGTGGAGGCACTAACAGGAAGGCAGGAAACCCAGACTGTAAGCTTAGGGCTGGGAGAGAGGAAACTGTTTCCATTCAGTGCAGAGATTGCAGGACAACACTGATGGGAGGGCTCAGGCTCGGCCAAAAAGTCTTTTTTTTTTCTCCTCTGTTTTAATGATTCCTGCTTGCTGGAACTCAGCACCCCAGGGAGGAAGCGTGGGCCAGCCTATGCTGAATGCTGCTCCTTGCTCCTATTCTTGCAGCTGTGGGGAGGGGAGGCAGAGGACCTTTAAATGTATTTAACACAAGTGTATGTGAAATAACCCACATAAATCACCCTGCAAAACTTTTTTTAAATGCCTGCTACCTGTAACACCAGCCACAATTAGCACACCAACTTATTTACATGTCATAAATCCATGGCTCACAAAGACCTGTTGTATTGACTTTTCACCACAAACCTGTGAGCTTTGGTAAATTTGTTAAATCAGACTCACCCCTTTCTAATAAACGGTTTCAAGCAGCTCACAGAAGCATAAAGGTAAATCACACAAGAACTGCCTTGTCCTCCCAGACTCCGACCACAACTCTAGCATTCACCCCTTTGCAATTCCAAATCCTGATTAGATCTGGGAATAGATCCTGCACATGGATCTAAGTGTGGGGAAAACAATGCACCAAAGATCTGGAGTTCACTAAACCCTTCAGAGCCCCCACCAACATCTCCCAGCCTGGCATCTGTTCCAAGAAAGCTTTCAGTTTTAATCACAAATTATTCTCCTGACAGCCCACAGTAAAATTAAAGCAAGCATCACAAGACAAAGAGGCTCGACTTTGGTTTACAAATTTCATGCAGGATACTTTGGGGTTTCTAGCTTGATTCCAGGAAGAGCAAACAAGCCCCCCACATGCAGCAGCTGTGCCCAGAGTGTCCCAAGGCAGCAGCGCTGTGGGTCCTCGCACCCTGCAGTATCTGACAGCAGGTCCTGCATGTGTTGGCACCTCTGGCCAGCCCCACTGATGGGTTACACTTTGCTGTGCCCAGGTACACGCTGCCACAGATGTCACCACATGTGGTTCGCTCCTTCTTCTCCTCACTGACCAAGCCCAGGAGGGAAACACATTTCTCACAAGCAGCGGGAACCAGAATCTCTCATACCAGGAGTGTGTTGTGTGAGGGAAATCAAAAGCAAGTTATGTTTGAACCTGCAGTGCCCACACAGCTTGACAAAGCCATAAAAATGCAGCTGTGTCAGTACAGAGATACTCAGAAGTGTTCACTTGCTCCTGTGTGTGCAGACATGTGCTTACAGTGTGTCTGAGCACTGCCTGGCACACTGAAGCCTCACTGCCAATTAGGGATGAGAGATTATTTTTCAGTTTCCCAATTGCAAACTAAGGATTTACCCATCCCTCCCACAGAGGTCTTGTGAGGATAAATGGCGTTACTTGAACATTTTGAAGGCTAGAAGTGCTAAGAGCCAGACAGGAGGGAGTGGTCCAGAGAAGCAAGGAAGCAGAGCGTACATTCAGTGGAGGGGTTGTTCCAGCTAATGCACAGAGAGCTCCCTTGCTCCCTGAAAAGCCACTCCAGACAATGTCTAACAGAGTGCACATATTGCAGAGCCTCATGTATTCCATTTTCCTGGAAAAGCACAAAGCAACAGTGGTTTCTGCTCTGCCTGGGCTCTGACTGCTTGGAGCACCACGCCACCTCCAACACATGCCCATTAGCAGAACTTAGGTCCCACTTTGCTCATTCCTTTTCCTGCTTCATTCTTGGTGGCTTCCAGGGGCAGATGTTTCTACATCTCTCTTCCTCAAAATAAGGCAAAATTGTTCCTTGTCCTTCATGGGACTTACTGTACATCACAATTTATCATCTTTAGTCAGTGGGGCACCCAAACCAAATGGCACCATCATACCAGCAGGCAAAACCGCATAAGAAGTTCAGCAATTCATTTATCTCGCCAGCACCACACTGCTAATGGGGATAGTAGGAAGAAAATGATTGTGGGCTCTCATAGCACCCACCAAACCCAACAGCATGTGGAGATACAAATACAGAGCACCCCTGAATTCAGCTTGGCAGGTTAGTAGCTGGGAGCAGTGAAAGGGATGGATTTTCACAACCCCTTTCACTGCTGGCTTGAATGATCCCCTGTCACACATGGCCACAATCTCCACACAAGCTAGAGAAGGGAAAAATCTATGTGCTACAGCCAGAAAACACTCTGCAGTTGAAATCATGCTAGCTTGTAGCTAAGAAAGGTGATAATACAAAGGATTGAATGGAAGAAGCAAAAATGGAAGCAGTAAGATTTCCATATCTTCCCTAAGCACAGCAGGGCAGAAAGGCTGCAGAGTGGACCACCACTATAATGGCATTTTTCCCACTAATTGAAGTTTCCACTCACATAAAACTATCCATGCACTTTGCACATTGCACTTTCATTAGAATCATGTCACTTCATTCTTTATATTTTTATTGTGGCATATAAATTACACTGTCCAAACAAAAAGAAAAAAAAACCAACAAAACAAAACAAAAGCCATTATAAAATGAAATTATGAAATTAAGTGCTACATTCTAACCAGAGAAAAAATGAACATTTTGACCAAAATAATTTGGCCTGTATATTTTTCTAAACAAAACTGTATCACAACAAATGCAATCCTACAAAGACCATTTGTATTAATAAACTGTATTTTTGCAATAAAAAAAAAATGCTGGCAAAGTGTTCAGCTGGGTTTATTAGTATCATTAAGAATCCTCCCACATTCTCTTATTTTTCAGCAGCTAGCAAAGAGGTACGTTCAGAATTTCATTATTTGAGAATGAGGCAATAGATAAAATAGAAAATAAAGAGCAATTTGTACTCCTATAATGGCTTCCTCTCCAAAGCTCCACAGCAGTTTACAAAAAAATTCCATGATTTAACCTCCTCTCTTGCAATGTAGTTATTCCCCCTTTTTATGGCTGGGAAAAATAACTCTTGAGAGTGCTTCTGTTCATTTCAAACATCTGTATTCTGATTGCCAAGAGCATGATTTACCACAGTTTATTGTGCTCCAAATCTGTGTCCAGGATAGGTACTCAGTATTTCTAGCAAAAAAAGACCAGAGGAATCCCACATCAGCTATCCCAGACTCCTGGAATCTGCTACGGAGCTGGAGTGAATTTGGGACAGCAGGAAACTCAACCTCTGTTCCTTAGCTCTGGGCTTCTTCTGAATTTCCATGCTCCAGGGCACAAGAGGCAGAGCCTTTCACCTTGTTCTAGCCTTCTGCAAAAACACACGGGATATTTCAAATGTTTTGTTAGGCAGGAATAAGCTCTCTGCAGAAACGTTGACTGGCTCAATTCTCTTTTGTCCGTTTTACAGCCTCTGCATTCCTGTTGGGCGACACTTAAAGACGCAAAAGAATTCCCAGTATTTAGAACATTTCTTATTTTTAATGTTTTCTGGTGCCAAGACTGACAGATGTCTGTGCACGTATGGAAAAGGCAGGAAAGCTGGGCTGTTTCTGGGGAAGAAATGCTTCTTTCATTTCCTTCCTTCTTCAACATTGGTTGATATTAATTTTAAACCTGGCTGGCACTCCACAGTAAGGAGAGTGAAAGATCTTGTTATTTCATCCAAAAAAGTATCAAATAGGTGTAGCTGCAATTTTAAAGCAACCCAACGTTCCCAAAAGGATGATGGCTTTCCTGGCAGCACGGGGTTTGCCGTATCAGATGCAGCAGACTACCAGATCACAAAGCCTTACTGCTTCATTCTAGCCATGACCCATATTTCATCCTGTGCTTCAGAAGAAGATGAAAGACTTTCATAATGCATCCTAAACATTATCATATGGAAAAATCTTGCAGCATTTAAAAAGGATAAGCAAATAGGGTCCTACAGAAATACTAGGACACTATAGCATTAATTTCTAAAATCCCAGTGGCACAATTATAATGTCTCTAATTTTCTGTGGAGGGGAAATATATTCCTGATATATTCTGTAGGCAATAGTGATGAGAGTTTTTCATCACAATAAATACAGGACAGAATGTAAAAATATCCAGATGACCAAACCTGTGAAAAATCAAATTTCTGAACTCTATCGTTTTTAATGCAGGTAGGCCAGGATTCAATCTCTACCTTAAAAATTGTATAATGACAGTAGCTATAAAGACTCAGAACCAGAACAAGGACCAATGAGGCCATTAATAATAGTAATAAATGTGGCTCTGCATGAGGAAAACAGCCAAGGGGAAAAAGAAAAAAAAACCGTCATTTTAGAATATGTTATGTCCTCTGTAAAATTCCCACTGCATTTGTACAATGCAGTAGCAATTAAGGAGCAATTCCCAGTCTCGGAAAAGAGGCTGTAATCCACCCTGTGTTATCAGATGTTGCCTAGGAGGTCAGGAATGCTCCAAATGGTGCTGCTTCTCCCGGGCTGTCCTTGCCCTTGGGGCACAGGCACCGGGCGGGCGTCGGGAGCCGCTCTGTGCCTCGCAGCCGCGGGGCAGGGACTGCCCGAGCATCCCTTGCTCCAGAAAGGATAAGGAAAGTCCACGTCTCTGCCAGGCTGCTCAGGGAGAGCAGGAGGAATAAAAGCAGTACCCGTCTTGCAGGAGCGCAGACCATGGAGTTATCTGCAGCATCATAGCTTTCCCTGGAGAAATGGTCTGCGTGGGAATGGGGGACATGCAGCTGGCACAGGACCCCTCTTCTAGGCTTCAGTGGCACGATTCCTGCCTCGCTGAGCGCCACTGAGAGCCAATAACCTTCCAGTCTCCCTCCTTCCCATGCACTTCCAGCTGCCACAGGTCTGCAGACATACAGCTGCATTTTGAACAAATACGTTTGCTTTCCTTGTACAATTTTTTCTTGGGCAACTCCAGAGAGAAAGCTGCACAATTTGGTCCTTGATTGCACAGCTTCAATGCCCAAATCTTCCCCTCCTCAGGCAGTAAATGCAGCTATTGTTTTGCCAGTTGGTCGAGTTACTCTTTTTTTCACTGGTGTTGCTGCCAAGGTAATGCAGAATGTTAACACACTTTAGAAACCAGCCCGGGTTGTGTAATGCTACCCTACCACCACCAAACAACTTAGGAGTGTGTCAGCCCAGGGAAAAAACAAGCCTGGAAGCTAGAGGAGAGAAGATTAAAGCAAAGCAGCAGCATGATTTTTAATTGTGCCTTAGAATTTCTAATCTAGTTAATGGTCCTTCCAGCCCATCCTGTGTAAAGACACGAGCATGTGGCATGTACTGAAGGAGGATCAACACTGACACACTGACAGATGCGCTTATTGGCACAAGAGACTAGACTAGGTTTTGGACTGGATTTTTTAACTTGTTAGCTAGCCAGCAGCAACTTGCTTTTTTGGAGGGGAAGGGAGGGATCAAACAATTGCTGCAGAGGGATATTAGTTCCCTGGCACTTCATCTTCTTCCATTACAGATTCTCTGCTTGAACATGAGACAATGCTGCCATTCCTTCCCCCTGACTCACTGGCAATTCTTTATCCATCTCTGGTTTGCTGCTTTGGAGATTTTTTTGGCTGGAATTTGATCACCCCCACCTGCCCTTTTATTCTCTCTCCATATTTTTCAACACTTCTGTCTCCTTCATCACATCCCAAAGCTCTGCCGTATAGCGAAAGCCTGTAAGTTAACCAGAAGTTCAACGCATTCACCTCGGTATAATGCAATTTTGCTTGCCCATTTGAGGAAGAGGAGGAGCGAGTGCCTTGTACCGCAGGCATGCTGGCATGGGTGGCAAGGAGCACAGCACAGAAGGTGGAGAGTGGCTGCCTGCCGAGAGGGCTGCAGCTAATGTTTAACAGCACACGTATGAAAGCTAGCTCTGTTCACATTCCTCGGGAGAGCTGTCCCATGGGTTGACAGAGGGCTGCTCACAGAAGAGGGCAGGAGTAATTAAGAAGAACGAAATTCCAGCTGGTGGGAGAGGTGGGAGATTGCAAAAGTCCTTGGAGCCCGGCCAGGATACAGGTTAGAGGTCAGAAGTGCCATGGGTGCTCTTGTTCTGACAGCAGAGTGCTGCCAGAGGTGTCATGCCCTCCTGCCAGGCTCACAGCTTCTCGGAATCTGAGCAGCAACAGAGCAGCTGGGTACACAAACATCTCCCACCCAGCACATGAGTTCCCAGGCCAGTCCCCCTTTGCCATCTTGCTATATTCCTACAACACAGGCAAGTGGAAGAGGGTAGAAGTTTGGGACAATGGTGGCACTGTAACTGGATTGCACTTTTTGATAAACCTTCTGTGTTCTTTCACTCTTCCCTGCTTTCCCTTCTGCTGAGTCCTGCATTCCATGTACATGGTCCCCAGCCCATGGGACCCTTGGTCCCACAGGGAGAAGCCACTGCTGGGACACCACATCAGTACTTTGAGGGTGGTGGGAGCAGGGACTGTGACTTTCATGCAGCACAGCAGAGACACCACAGCCAGGGCTGCTTGCAGAGGGGTGCTTGTGCCTGGCTGGGTCTGTGGCTCTCCTGCAGCCACTCAGCCCCAAGGCTGAGCCTCTCAGGGAAGCTATTCATGGAGCAAAGGGTCGGGCTGGGGCACCAGCCCTGCTTGTGGCAGTGATGCTTCCAGAAGCCCGCAGCAGTCTGAGAAGCGCTCGTGAACACCTGGCTCCAAAAGAGGCACACTGGCTGCTGAGCCTACAGCAGAACCCTCCCATGGAAGGTGAATGCACACCTCTTCCCTAGAGCAAACAAACAGAAGCACACCAGCCAACTCCCTCCTAGCCCACAGGAGTACTGCCAGGTGAGGAAGAGAACAATTCACCCACCTACAGATGAGACTGCAGCACAAACAACCACATAGGAAAGAGGTGAGCCACTTGAAGGGGCTAGTTAGGCAGGCAAATAAGGTCTGCCCTGCTTTCACCCTCCAGAGAGCCACCAGCCCTCAGCCTGGGGGACTGTGTGTCCTAGGAAGGAGCCAGAGTAGCTGCAAGGAGCCTCACTATTCCCTCTGAGGGCTTAAATAGCTAGCATGCCTCCTGCATGTCCACACAGAGGGGTCCTGCTGCTTCACACAGCCAAGCTGCTTCTTCAGGGGTTTTCCAAACACTGTGTATTTACCTTTTAATTGGGTGAGCAGAAACAATTTACCCCAAAGCTAGTGAAGAGCAAGAAGGGGCTGATCAAGTTATACGGCCCCCTTGGGTCAGCATTAGCACTGCTGCACCCAGCTGTGCTCTGGCTCCATGTTCCATGGGAGGGTTCAGGGTCCCAGCCTGCCCCCAGAGAACAGCAGGCATGTCATGGAAATCTGGCCTGTGCCCATGGAAACCAGAGCCTACAGACAGGTTTTGCTGGCAGAACAGTGCCATTAAGGAGTGTGCAGGGATGCAGCCATGCAGCTTGGCAAAGCAGGGTACACCTGCAGCCCTGGGAGCATTGCAGCTCCCCAGGGAATATCGGCAGGCATTTCTCAGTCCAATGTCCCAAATGTCATCACATGGGTTTTGCTGAGCACAGGGGTCTGAGCAGAGAGCTGGCTGGCCCCTGGAATAGATGGCTGATGGTGAATCCTCTATTCAAAACTGCAGGTGGTTGATGTAGAGTGCAAATGGCAGCAAGAGCATTGATCTTTCTGCAGTGAGAGCAGAGGGATGCCAGCTCTCAACCTGACATGCAGTTCTGAACCGTGGGTTGAGCTCCCTATTCAGAGGCAGGACAACCTGTCCTCAGTCACAGCCCTGCTCGAATCCCTGCTCTTCAGATCCAAAACAAACAACTACGAGTTCCTGGTAGGGCTGAGGAGCAAACAGCAGGGCCATCAGCAAGAGCCAGGTGAGAGCTTCTGGCTCGAAGCCTGAGATAGGAGGAGAAAGCAACACAGTAATGGGAACATTGCTCTCCAGAGAAGGGGGGCAGCAGGGGTGGCAGAGAGTGCACAAGTGAGTTCATAGCTGCCTGTCAGGGACCCAGCTCTGCACTTAGGAGATGTTTTCTTGTGCCAGCTATAGCTCAGCACCTACGGGATCACCAGCTTGACAGCAGGAGCAGTAGGCTGCCACTTTCTCTAGGTGACCCAGGGTATTCACCCATCAGTACACTTGCACTCACACACACGTAAAAGCCCCAGCCCATCTGCTCTTCTTCAGACTGCAAAATTATGTAGTTTGAAAAGCCCTAAAATGCTGATTCCTCCCTCAGCAGGGACACAGTTCTCCAGAAATGCAAAAGCATGAGTCCACTGGGGAAAAAGGATATACTGGAGAGTAAAACACTGTAACCGTCTATCAATGCCATGTGGGATGCTGCTGAAAGAATTTTGGAACAACTGTGAGACTTTTTGGATGCTCGAACACTGAATGAGTCAAAAAATCATCTGTGTCCTACAGAGAAACATTTTAGAAAACAAAGCAATTGGCTTCTAGCAACATGATGTAACCTTGGTTTTTCCTCCCCTTATTGTAAGTGCATCTCTGGGTGTTTGCTTTTAAAGCTGTATCCATTAATAATGTGCCTCTATATTTATTTAGAGATATGTCAAACAAGGAGCGCTTATCCGTAGCTCCAGGCAACCCAACAATTTTAATACATAAACAGCTATATAAATGAGTCTCACAATCGTCCAACAAAAGCTTCAGCAACAAAGAACCCCTTAAGCACACCATCTCTGCTCAGGATGCTCAAAATTCGGCATTCACTTCAGCAGCCAAGGAGAATAAATAAGCTTTCCAAGGGAACCAGCTCGGGTTATTACAGATCAAACGAAGGAACAAGTTGTTTGCCTTTCCTTAACTTAAAAAAAAAAAACAACCCACAAATGGAAAAACATGGGCCAGTTTTTCAAGCAAGCTCGGCACATTGCCTGCCTAAATTACACTTACATGCAAGTGCATGCAAATGCATTGTTTCTCTGGTCATATGCCTGAACTGCATCCACATTTTCCTCAAATGCCTTCTGGAACGTGACAGGACACGCACAAGCAACCTCCTCAGTCCTTCAGAAACCAGAGCATGGGCATGCTGGTGGGAACAGAGGAAACACCTGCATTCCTCCAAAGCACAAATGCAGCCAAAATAATGATGAGTCTGAAAAAAGCCTGACCGAAGGCAAAGGTCAGGCTGCTGCGACTTTGTGGAGTGGAGGGGGCTTGGCTTGATGCTTGGCCTTATGCTCTTGTGCTTTCAAATGTATTTTCCTGCAGGAGATGGGAGAAAAGATGATAAAAAAGCCAAATAAAAATAAGCAAACATTTTCAGTTTCTGTTGCAGTTCCATAGAGGGGTGACTAAATACTGCTGGTGATAGCTCAGCCCCTACCAGAGCCTGCTACTTCTGGCTGTATCCTTTCCAGAGAGACGGAGTCTGCCTGACACTGAGGTAAAGGAGGTGCACAGTGGGGCATAACGTGGCACCTCTGTGCCACAGGGAAGCAGCTGTGCAATTCTAGCCACTGCTTTGGGTCGAGCCCTGCTCCAGTGAAAATCCAACAATTGCACTTGCTGAAACCTTGCAGGACCTATTGTGCACATCCCTGACATCAAATACCAACAGTGATGTTTTGGCTGGCCCCGTGGAGAGATCCTGCTTTTCCCCCAGGGAGGTGCTGCTGATCTCTCAGCTGGGCATCACCCATCACACACAGGATTGAGGGAAGACAGCAAAGGCACCATGGAGGTTCAGCTTCCAAACTTGCTTTTATCTTCCTGGATGGGAGTTACATGCAAAATATATGAGAGGGTCACAAGAGAGAAGAGTAAGAAAACCCTCAGTAGTTCATAAAAACCCCTCAGCTTAGACATCTGTGGTTTTTAATCCTCCTCCCTCTGCCTGTCTGATGCCCAAAGGAAAAAATAAAGTTCTTGGACTGGCCAGTTTGGTGTGAGTCCCTGTTCCTCCCTTCCTGCTCCCCCTCACTGCAGCACAAGAGGAAAAACACTTGAAAGGCTAGGGGGTGGCCTCAAGGATGTCTGCTTTGCCTTCAGTCTTCCTTTTGTATCTTTTCGAACACCCAAAGAGGAAAAAGGCAGGACCATCTCCTGTACCCAGGTGCCTTTCTCACATACACACAGAGAAGCACATTCCCATTCAAAACAAGACTGCAGTGCATTGAACTTGTCCCTGAATGTAACCCTTCTGGCTTGAACAGCCCTGCTGGCTCCTGCCTTGGGCAAGGTTTCAGTTTCCCTGTGGCTTGATGACGTGATTTGGGCAGGATTTATGAGGCTTACCAAAAAAAACACAATTAAATCTAAGGGGCAATGAAGGGGATTTTTTCTTTCTTTTATTTTCCTTCCCTTTTCATTCCTTGCTTCTAGGACTATGGCAAAAGTTGAATTGGCAGAAGTCCTCTGTGTTGGCTGGAACCTGAATTTCTAGCCAAAGATGTTTTCTCCAAGTTTAGTTAAATTGATTTCCTTGAGTTTTTCAAACATTTCCTTTGCTCTAAGTGACTGAGAAGCCATTGACATTTCAGTTGAGGAGCAATCAAAATACAGGACCTGAAGGGCCAAAGCCATCTCTGCTGTAACTGCTGTGGCTGGCACTGCAGCTACCACCACTGAGGGAACAGCTGAGGTGGGAATCCTGGAAGATAAGGCAGGTAGGGAGGAGAAGCTGGGTTGGGACCGAAATATTGCCTCTACTTCCAGCAGAAAAAGAGCCATCCCTTTGGGAAGAGACCCAGACAGGTCCCTGTCTGACCCTGAAGGCTCGAAGAATGGATGTACCTAAATCCAACAGGAAGGAACATGACCCCCACTGGAAACTACACATGCTGGGAAAGAAATAGCCTGTGTCCCCACTTTGTGCTTTGAGTCCTGTTCAATAAACAATAACAGAGTATGCTGGAATGTGTCAGCTATGTAATTTCAGGTGAGGAAGGCTTGTGTTTTCTAGGTACCAGCTCTGTAAACCCCCAAGGAGCAAGGTGCCAGGGCAAGCAAGGGTCACACAGCGCTCAGCGAGGCATGTGCACACCCACGGCCACGTGTGCTCAGGCAAATGCATTTCTCTCTCCTGCAGAAACTAAACTTCAGATCTTGTGGTCTGATTTTCTTAATCCAAAAGCAAAGGTCAAACAGAAAGTACATGGCTTTGGTTTATTTATGGAGAACCTTAGCCATCAGACTTTCCAAAAGCATCAGCAAATTCTGCACATCCGCATTTAAACCCCTCAGAAATATGTGGTGCCTTGCCCTTCCAAAGGCCCCCCTGTTCAGGTGCTGGGCTGGCAGTGTCAGGAGCCAGGAGTCTGGCACAGCACCAGCCAGCCTGGCACAGCCCACAGCAGGAGAGGGGACGCGGTGAACTCAGACACACTGCATCCTCTGAGGATGTCAGCTCTCTTGAATTATTTACTTATTTCTTATTACATTACTGAAAAGGAGAGTGAGAAAAAAAACCCTCCCAACTCGCCTGAAGAGGAAACGAGTAGGGAAACTTTGAGATTTCTCATCCCTCCAAAAAGCCCCTGGGTGAGCATGGCCACCGCAGCTGCCCCCGAGAGGCTTTGCACCACCTCAATCCCGATACCAACAAGGAAGTACCAACAAGGCACTTAACCGCACTGCCAGTTTCTTTTCTAAGCCTTCGGGTTGCCTCAGAAGTTTTTTAAACAAGATGCTTTCCTGTTTTTGAAACCTGTGCATCCGTATGGTTTGCAGGTTACTCAAATAACCTTATCACTTGGAGCAACGCTGGCATGAATTTCAAAACTGCTTACTGCGGTGCTCCCCTCCCCTTTCCACACATATCTATTTACTCATAGGGAGCCTTATTTACAGTGTCTTCCTGCCAACTGCTGACACAGAAGAAAAAAAAAGCCCTGGGTTACACATTAAGCTTTATCGTTGAAGAATTCATGCCAGACGGTGTCCAAACAGAGTTAACTGACTGACCTTAGCTCAGGGTAAGCCACACAAGGGGGAAATTTTTATCGCAATCTGCTTGCATGGGCAGAGCTTGTTTCGCACCACCAACTTTTTCATCTCCCTACCCCCTCCCCCCCCCCGCCCCAATTCATCTGGGCTGAAAAGGCTTTTCAAAGAAAATATGGTTTTGTTTTCAGAAAGCCAAGTAGACCTGGTTCCTTGTAAGTTCATTAAGGGAGGAATCACCAGAAGGAGATGTTTGCAGGTAAATGTAAAGGCATTGAGAGGGCAGCCTGTACAACAAATCCTGATCTAAAATCCACAAAGCCTGTGAGTCAAATTCAGTTCTTCTGTCAAAACCAGGAAAATGAAGAGGACTGCCATGCAAGAATATGCTGTCCAGAGGGTCTGGAAAATCCAGAAATCAGCTTCACTACGCCTGTTTTGCACAGCAGCTTTGGAAAGATCTGCCAAACGTAACAGTTTCATTTGACAGTCATCTTTTGGCTTAACTTCTGAGCTGGCTGGTGGCCATCTCCCATTGCACAATGAATGCCTGCAAAATTAATCATAAACTCCCTGCCTGGAACTCCCAGTGCTGCTCTCCTAAAGGGTACCTGCAGCCTGCTCCAAAACCCTGACAGTACCTCAAACCCTGTGTTCATTAATGGCCAAGCTAGTGGGGGAGGACAAACCATCACAAAAACAATCCATGAACTTTATTCTTCCACTCCCACTTCTGCAATCTGCTGGCTGAGCCATTTACCTCTGTGTACACTTCATGACAGCCACACCACAGCCAGTCACAAAGGTGCTTATCTCGACCTCACACTTCATTCTCACAGCTAACACTTGGCTGGTGAAGAAAGTTCTATGACCTGTCTTGGGAGAAAGAAGAACCAAGAGCTGCTCTCAGATTAACCTGTCCTGATCCTCTCTCCAGTAAATTCTCTACCACCAATTCGGTAGGGGTGCGGTAAGGTCCCCTTGCTGCAACACCGTCTGCATGTGTTGGTTTTGTCGGCAGGGACTCGTGGGAATGCAGACAGAGTGGGTTTCTTGTCTGTGAGAAGTGCTGGCTGGCCAGCCCTGCCACAGGAGCGTGGGGCATGGGGCATGTGGCATGGGGCGTGGCTGGGACATCACTGCACTAGCTCCCCAAATAAACCGCACTCCACTTTACTGCTCCCATGTCCCCTTCTGTAAAATGACTTTCTCCTGCCAAGCAAGCTGCTCTGCACTGGGGAGGGAAAGCCTCTGCTCCCCACTTCCTGCCCTCAGCTAGCACTTGGGGAATGCCCCTCCCCGGAGCTCCTGTCCCACCACAGGGGTGCAGCCCTGGCTCTGACATCGTTAATGGCTCTGCACCTCTGGTTTGCAAGAGAGGTTTTTCCCTCTGTGTACTCACCAGAGTGCTCAGACTCAGGCAGCCCCCAGGCCCTCTGAGCACACTTGGCTCTTGCCCAGATTGCATCGGGCAGCCACTGTCACACTCCCAGCCCTGGGCATTCCAGCAAGGATGCGGCCATCAAATCCAGGGTGCCATCTTCTCTTTTCCCTGCCACACTAATTAAATAGTTCATTTTAAAAAGTAAGCGAATTGCATTCCTGCTAAGTT
The DNA here is from genome assembly GCA_003676055.1 of Chloebia gouldiae. Classification (NCBI taxonomy): domain Eukaryota; kingdom Metazoa; phylum Chordata; class Aves; order Passeriformes; family Passeridae; genus Chloebia; species Chloebia gouldiae. Next base: position 64,604,272 of record QUSF01000002.1, on the reverse strand, counting down.
AATTAGTTCCTCCCATGTAATTTTCGTCTTCCAATAGACTAAATTGAATTGAGTATACAAACACCCCGGGAAAATAACAAAAAAAAACCAAACAAACAAAAACCAAACAAACAAAAAAAAAACCCACCAAAAACAAAAAACCAAAACCCAAGCAGGATTTAAACAGCTCCAGAAGGGAGCAAGAATGTATTTCCTAACATGTCTAATAACAAAACACAAAGGTATAAACCAAATGTGATTAAAACCAGAGGAGCAAGCAGCATACATTTTATTGCTATGTTTTCACTTTTTATTTCTTTGTAACAAGGATAAAAAATAACTTGTGCAACCTCCGCCAGGAAGTGAGTGGATCTTTGAACTCTGCCATCTGGCTAGTGGAATCTGTATTTTTGTTGCCTCAGGTTACAGGTTAATCCTGCCAGTTTTTATTATTTGTAGAAGTAGTTGGCCTCTTGGAAGCTTTTATGGTCTCTGTCACAGAGAAGATTGCTGCTGAGCAAAATACACACACAAAATACTGGGGTCAGTATGGCGAGGACATTAAGCAGGGAGGGAAAGAGAGAGGGGGGGAAAAAAAGGCAGTTCTGGCTAATCTAAAATTATCCATTTTATTACAAGAGAAGATGTTGCAACATGTGCTGGCGAATTTGCCTCACATTGCAAGTCAGCGCAGACAGGAAGGCTGAGCCTCCCTGCTCATGGTGGAAGTCAAGCCCGAGCATGCCCAGCAGCTGGGGAGACCCATGTGATGACAACAGCATCCAGCTCCATCTGGTGATGTGCTCCCAGCCCCCCCGGGCACTTTTCCATCTAGTCTTGCAAGCAGCTGGATCAATTTACTCTAGCCTACGGTGCACTGCACAGGCACAGACTGAAATTATTACTCATGGAAATCCCCTCTGTCTCGGTGCTTTGAACAAGGAATCAGGTAGCTTTCAACCTCCTGACAATTAATAGCCTTTGGTCGAGGGAGAACAGTGCAAAAACGCTGGAAGGGATGGGTTTCAAAACAGCTTGCTTAGTTTCTAGAAAATTAAAGGGAGTGGGTGGTTGAGGTACACAGTAATATTATCCAGCCCAGTGTGGTCTTCACTGACGTCAGCAGGACATTTTTTTCCCTTCTTTTTCTCTCTGCCTGCCTCGTGAAAAGAGACACACGAAGGCTAACACTGTGACAGAAGCGTGGCTCTCAGAGCCGGAGAACTTCCAGCTTTCCATCACCAAAGCCAGAGCACAGATGCTACTATGTTGCAAATGAGCAGCATCAAAATATATGCAAGTCATTTCAGAGGAGGAAAAAAGCTGTTGGAAACAGAAATCATGAGGACTTGCAATATGTGTTTCTCTTCATGTTGCATGATTAACTGTTCTGACTAAGACAACGCTCTTCCTGTGGCTAAGAACACATCCTCATCTCATCTTTTGCTTGAAATAGCACATTTGACCATGACCCCTCCCCACAACTGCTGTGCCCATCCCAGCAGAGCTCTGTAGTCTTTGCAACTGTGTTTTCTCAGTCTCACTGAACACATAATTTTCCCTGAGGCCACTGCACTGTAGCCTGGATGCATTATACAAGAGCTGCCAGGTTTGCATTGAAAATATGCCAATAAGTTCAGCAGAAAAATTCCACTATGCTTTCAGCAAATGTGATTTCTGTGTACCATTGTGCACCTGCAGACTTTTCGTGTACTGCTATTTGCATATGGAATAAAAGGTGGCTGGACAGAAAATTAAAAGATGAAAAACACTGAGATGCTGCAGGTAGGAAAAATGGACCCTAGTCTTGGACATCACCTTCCAGATGAAACATAACACTACAGTGTTATTTACTGTGTCAAAAATGTGAAACACAGAAAGTGTCCAGGCCAGATTTTTTTAGGGTTGCAAGAGACAAAAGGGACTTTTTTTATAATAAAAATGTGTACTGAAGCTGCCATGCCAGGTTCTGACTCAACACAGACACATGCATACTGCTCAAAGTGGAAGATTTTTCCAGTAATTGAGTGGACTGAATGAGCTCATCATGACCCACTGAGCAAGTTTTCTTAGAACAGCTTTGATCAGTGTTTGTACTCATTTGACTTTTCCCTTGTTCCCAAACTTTTGTTCCTTTCATTAAACACCCGTTCCATTCGGCTCCTCTTGGTGAAAGGAGCAATTTTTTCCTAAGTGTAGCCACGGGACTTAAGTAAATATCACCAAAGCATTAAAAATCCAATGTATTAATGAAATTATGCTGCAGGCATTGTCAAGTTGCAGGATCACCAAAGCGAGAGCAGGAGAAGAATACTGTCCATGAAAGCCAAAAGACACGGTTGTTCCACAGAACGCTGCAGATACAGACAGGGCGTCCTGGTGCAGGAGGCTGAAGGGGATGTGTGAAAGTGGAAGACCATGAATCACTGCAAATTATGTGATCACCAACTGGCACGTTCTTCTCGTCTTTCCATATCCTGATCTCCTGATTTTGTGATGGTCACCCATGCAAATTGATGGCATTCTGCCTGCTGTTCTGAAGAGCATTTTTGCTGCTTGTTATTAAGGTATGAAACTTTACATGGTGTGAAGATTGAGGAAAAGGTCTTGAACCAAGTCATTTTTGGCAAGAGTAAACTACAATTCCCTCAGGGCCACAGCTGTAGACTGGGCTTTGCTGGAAACACCACACAACTTTGTGTGCCTGCCTTCGGAGAACAAGTCAGAGATTTTTACAAGGAAGTATCACCCATTTGTCTTTTCTGCGAGTTGCCTGCTGAGGTCCTTTTGACAATAGTGTCTTTCAGGATTTATTTGCAACTTTCATTAGGGCATTTTGGAGAAAAACTAAAGAAGGAATTAATAGCCATCCATAATTACAACTCAGCGTGGCAGTACTTGTGGGTTAATGGAGCTCATATCTCCAAGTTGCCACTCCTGAATTTTAGCCACCAACGTCTGCTCCCTTCTTCCTACAAATGGAAAGTCCCTATTGCTTTACACAGTAGGTAAAGACAATTACCCTCTGGACTTTGAAAGAAAAGGAACTTTGATAAATACATAACTCAGCTAAGCAGCACTTTTCATTTGAAAGAAAACATTTCCATTTTCACACCCAACAGGTGCAGCCCAGGTGGTAGCCTGCTTTCTTCCAAGGTCTCATTGAAGAATAGGAACGGCACCCCAGAGCCCTACCTACAGAGCTTCAGGCTGTCTGACTGAGCATTTCAACAGCTCAGCTGTGGCCACAACAGCCTGCAGCAAAATATGCCTGGCCATGGCAGGTGAGGTTGAAAGGAAATCCACAGGCTTCTCCAGTTCTCTTTTTCAGTTATTTTTGGAGATGTAGTTGAGTCCAGGCCACGTTGATCTCACAGCTATATTCAGACAGCCTTTGGCCACCCTGCCATGTGAGAGCAGAACTTGAGCCCGGGTTTTAAGTTCCAAGCAAGGCGGCCCTGATGGTGAGAAACATAGCCCAGCTTACTCAGCTTGGACTGAGGCTGTCAATGTACACTGGTTTTGTAGCAGAGGATCGATGGCAGCTGTCAGCTTGTGTCACCCTGGACACCAAACAGCCATGGGCTGGTCATGGGTCTGAGCCACTCATGCTGCAAGCAAGGTTGAAGGTGGACCTGAAGGTGCAGTTGCCTGAAGGTGGAAACAAGACCACCACCCAGAGCAATGCCCCATCACCCCCAGACAAATGCAAGCAAAAATGTTAACCATTCCATGAGCTAGGCCCCTGGAAAATATCTTATGTGATTGCTTCTCACTAGCCCTGGTGAAAAGCATGCAAAGAGGGCTGCACATCTCAGCTGGCAGGGAAGAAGTCCTTTATAGGGATGCTCCCAAATTATTATTACCACCACTCTCCTTTACAAAGCCTTCAAAAATCTTTCCAGGGTGGTATTTTTGTCACCAGACAAAGGTCAGAGTCGCTGCTATGATAAATCATGCCTGATTCGGAGGCAGGTTCAGCTGACAGAGTCATCTGACCAGGGCAGCTGTGCACAGACCCTGAACCAGTTCCCTTCTTGTGTCTCTGTCAGGCTGGGCATGAAGCTCAGACATCTGCTAGTTCCTGAATTACAGCGTGCACGCAATAACGGACATGCCCTGCTCGGGGAAGCTTGTGTTTATTATTTTCCAAGCTTTGCATCAACTACACACACAACCAGACCGCAGCGTCCGGTCACCAAATCTGCTGTGTGCAGCTGCGTTGGCTGCTAAAATGAATGGTGACTTCGTAAGGCTGTGGCTTCCCTAGGAAAAAAAAAAAGAAACAAAACTAAAGGAAAAAATTTGCATTTCCCCTTTTCTGTCTTGCCAAATCCTTCTCTTTGAGAAACTATGCAAAGTCCTGCTAGGTAGTATCATATTTGTAAGGAGGGCAGCAGGCCCAGCCGTATCGCCCACAGCAAAAATATTTGGGGATAGTTCACAGCCACCTGGTGGGGGCCAGCACATTCCACTTATTCCCTGAGGTTTGGGGAGGATTGATGTCAACCCCGAACCAGCACAAGGACAAGTGGCTCCACAGGACTCCCCATCATGTCCCGGGTGTCCTGCTGAGCACCACCACAATAGGCTCTTGCTACCACGCCAGCCTGGGCTCCAGTGCCCTGTTCCCACTCCATTCCTGCCTTCTGAGGTGCTGTTTGTGCTCACCCATGAAAAAATGCTGCCCCGCTGAGTGGCCCTGGATCATTCCCTACCGCCTGCCCCAGAAGAAAACTGTGGCTTCCAGGGCCCCAGCAGCCTGTACGGAATGCTTGGGCACTCCTCTGGAGCCAAAAATGCCCACACTGGGGTCAGTGGCAGCTGGGGTCCCCCCACAGCCAGCACCAATGTTCAGGGTGAGCTCCCAGCCCACAGCTGTTGTCCACAAAGGAGACTGAAATCCCCTTCCACCATTCCCCTGCCAGCACCACTGAGCTGCACTGCTTTGACCTTTTCAGGGAAATCTGCCTGGATGTTTTGGCTCTGACCCCTGGCAGCCGCATCAGAGGGGGAGCTGAGCCCACTGTAAAGGTCAGAGAGGCACAGCCTGCCCCTCAGGGAGTTGATGGGCCTGCCAACTCAGCTGTTGTCTTCCCATGACCACAGCTGCCATTGCTGTTTGGAAAGGCCATGAGTGCTATCCGGTTCTTACAGTCTGGAAATCATAAAGCCATGGTCTCAGATAGGCTCTCAGAAACAGAAGAGGCAGGGTGCTCTGCGCTGGCGCCTTGACGGGGAAAACTGAGAAGGGTCCTCACAAGAAGCTACTTTTAGGGTTGATCACTGCTCAGAGCTACTTAGTCATGTTCTCAAAGGGCCAAGTGCTTCACATAAGGCATTTGTGTCTGCTTGAAAAAAGCTGTAAAAAGCCCCTGAGACTGAGAAATTTTAAAGACACAGCAAAAAAAACCAAAGCTTCAAGCCTGCAAGCACCTCTCCTAGCCATACACAAATCGCTTCCATATTTTACAAGTTTTGAAGAGTGTGTGCATGTGCTTTGTAAATCAGCAAGCCTGACCCTGAAGCCATCCAAAACTCATGATCAAAAACTTCTGAGTATTTGAGGTGCAGGTGACATCATTCTCCAAAGGGTTTCTTCATCTAAGTAAGAAAAAAAAAAAGAATTTTTGAAGCAGAACAACAGAAGCTCTGAAAACTTGCTTTCTGTGCCAGGAAACACGATGCATAATGGGGACACACAGAGTCCCATCGGTACAAGCGAGAAGGAAACGGGACCTATTTGCTGTACCTATGGGACTAAAATGCTCTCCAGACAAATGCCCCACAGCCTGTAACATTTGAGTGTTCAGAAACAAAAATCAGTCCTGTGGCCTCTGCACCTTTTTTCTACCCTCCTGCATCTCTACATCTAGTCTGGGGAGCACAGACATGTAGGGCATGGGGACATAGCTGAGGGGTGCTGCCACCCACATGCTTCTGTAGTGCCCCTGGGTTTCTGCCAACGCTGTTGAATGGCTACGGTTCACACATTGCTGTGTCAAAGTTTCTTGGTACCAGTTTCAGGGTAACATAACATCCCAGAAGGCTGGGCTGTGGCCGCTACCAAAATAGCTCAGGTTTGCTCCCTTACCCCAGCAGCTGTCACAAGGGCTGTGACTGTGAGACCAAGTCATGCAGTCCAATAGGAGCACAGAATATCTGTAGGGCAAAGCACTTGGGATTAAGGATATTACATCCATGTAGTGCACATCTTAGAAGGGTTGCATCAGACTAGCTGCAGTCTGGCTCTATGAACTCAGCTAGGAAGCAGATGGGGAGCTCCCAGAGAACATTTTCCAGTTTAGTTTCTTCCACCAGAAACCCAGACTATGTATGGCAAGGTCACCCCACAAGTTAGAAAGTTGTGTGGAAGTAAGAAGGGTGTTTGTCCAAAAGGCATCCCCATCCTGAACTGAACCAGTAATGCAGGAACTTCCAGCTCATCTGCTTGCCTTGGGTGCAGAAATGGAAGATCCCCAGTGCCACTGCTCACCAGAAGCTAAGTGATTTGTATGAGCAACCTAGGCAGACCCAGGCAACATGACACAAGGCACAAGCACAGAGGACACTGGCTGAGAAGGGGAAGGAAAGGAGGTATGTTTAGGAAAACAATGCTGCAGAGGAGGATGGATGCAGTTACAGCCCCTGCCTGTGTACACTGCAATCCAGCAGGACAGGACAAGGATTTTTGGGACATCCCATCTCATCCCCATTTCCATCACCAGCCCACACTGTGCTCCTGCAGGCTGCGGTGAGAGGGGAGGAAGGTGCTCCTCAACACACATCTGAGTGAAGGCCTGGACATGGGGGCAGAGGTGGTGGGGCAGAGGCATCCAGCTCAGCCCAGCCTCCTCCAGGAGAAGGCAGTTGGGCGGGCTGGCCCACAGCCCAGGAAGCTTCAGAAAGGATTCGAAACCTCATCATTGTGAAAGCAGGAGGTGACAGCTCATGCTAAGGCAAGGGGCTCCAGGGTGATTTCATTGCTGGCATGAGGTGCAGCTCCTCACAGCTCCCCTTGGGCACAGCGGTATCAGCAAAGCCTCCAGGAGTGTTGTCCCCCATCCACCAGCCAGGACAGCTCACAGTGTGGCCAAGGACAACTCTCCTGCTTTGAGATACCTACAGGACTTGTCATATCTTTGTCTTTATAGGGAAGAACGAAGACAGAAAGATAAAGGCAAGCATTTGTGACAAAAAAGAGATGTAAAATCATGAAGGTGCCAGGTAGTTTGGAGTTCCATGGCAAGGCAGGGCCATCTCAAACAGCCAGATGCCCATGAAATGTTATTTCTGGGCACCACTTCAGAACTGACTTGGAGGGAAGTGTGACATTTACTGAGTCACCTCCACCACTTCCTGCAGCACCTGGTGCTCACTTCAAGGGCTCTCATTTAGATACTGAGAACTTGCTTGCTGTTCAGGCTGAAAATAACACCATTTACTTTCATTTTTTTTTCTGAAAAGCCTTGCTGAAATCATGATCTGTAATTCTACAGCCTCCAGTGCAGTCTCATGTGCAGCTCACAAGCAGGATGAAAGAGCAGCTTAAAAGCTGTCAGTCACTTGGTACTTCTCCCAGGAGGCAATCAGCAACACATAGCTGCTTTCTCCTTGAATCCAGTAAGCAGCAACAAGACTTCTATTTTCCAAGCCACCCAAACCATGTGGCATCCTGAGCACTGATGGGGTTTTCGCCACTTCCCCTGACTGCCCCAATAAGCTGTGGCCTCTTCGGCCTCAAACATGGGCTGCAGCGGCTGCACCATGAACAGAAATAATTTTGAAGGACAGCTCTAAATCTCTGCCTTTATGAAGAGTCATTCAGTGCTCCCATGTCCCTGCTTGTTCCTGTCAGAGCCCTCCAGGACTCAGGATGCACAGCCTCAAAGTGCAAGCAATTTCTGAGAAGAGGAATTGAAAAGAAAAGCTAAATCTAATTTAAAAATAAACAAACCACAAAACCAACAACCAAACACAGACAAGTATTTCTTTAGTTTCATATTTAAATTATTTTACACATTTCTTCTTTTAAGTACTCCCTTTGCTGAGGATCTAAAACTCGGATTAATTGTGTATACACATTAAGCCTCCCTGTTTTGATATCCAGTTTGTTAATAAGGAAAGGACAGATTTTCCACCTTGGTATTACAGAATTTACACAACATTTCGCATTCAATCCAAAAATATTTGTGATGTTTCTTTCAAAAGCTGAAGCTGAATAAAGAATATTTTGTCCTTACGAAGACAAAATGTTTCATTAAAGGCCATTACAATCACAAAGGATCAGCCACCTAAACCCAAGTGTCTTTGTTGGCAGCGCATCCATTAAAACAACTACTCGAACAGGATATGACATGTGAATGTTTAGTCTGTGGAAAAAAAAAAAAGGCAAAAAAAGTATCAAATGTAGAAATGTAGAAATGTCAAGGGTGAAAGAGGAACTGGGGTTGTTTTCTGTTAGAAATGTCGACACTTGCATCACACTGGCCTGTGAGAGCTGTGCATGCAGAAGCGCCATGGAAGTTCTAGGAAAGGATGAAAAAAACTCCCTTTCTTGTGAAATACACTGTTTTCCCAGAGAACATTCCAATTCAGAGTCAGACAGGAGTGAATGTGCAAAGCTGTCTGAGAAGGGCTGCAAATCCACGTTGTTCTGCCTGTGCATTTGGATGTCAGAGCCCCCAGGACGTGCTATACAGTGGCTCTAGGAGAACAGTGCTCACCCAGCAAAGAGCAAACCCACTGCTGCAGATGCTCTGCTGATGCTCTCTTGCTCCATTGCTTTGGGCAGACTCTAAGGGAAGAGTTAATTTGTTTTCAGCCTCTTCTTGGTTTCTCTGGTCTGGAATATTGACCAAAAGTCACAGAAAAATGTCATGTAGACAATAAACGGACTATTTAAAAGAATTAATATTGCTGCATTAAGCCTCCAGGGTCTGGGAGGATTTATACGGTACACAAGTGGACATTCAGCTCTGAAAAAAGAGACTGGACACAGTAAAACAAAATTATATTCTCTCCAGCTGGACGTATTTTATAGCTTGTCAGTCTGCCATATTAAATGGAAGAGAGGAAAAACCAGTTGGGACGTGCACCCAAGCTGCAATCTTCTGATCAGTCCTCTTTTTTCCCTCTTTCTACTCATACACTCGGAGACTTTGAAAACTAGGTGCAGACTGGGGCTGGTTATTAACCAAAACAAGGAGAGGGCTGTTGTGGACATCTGTGCTTGCTTTCTTGTGGGACTTGTCAGAAAAAGAGGCAGGCTGCATTTTTACTGGAAGGGGAGATTAATCATCTAGGAGATGCAAACGCAAGAGAAAGAAATAGAGTCTGTTGAGACACTTCCAGCTATATCATGCCCCTTGCCCAGCATGTTCCTGGCCTTGAGGGCAGGCTCAGCACCCAAAGGTCTCCAGGGCTCTGAAAGAGTAGAGCTGCAGGGGAGCAGCTGTGTGCCAGAGACAGGCAGGCCCATACCACTGCCAAGGCAGCAAGGTCCTGCACACAGCCACATTCCTTATAAAAGTTACAGAAAATGTTAATTTATAGCAAATCCTTCCCAATTAAAAACCATAAAGCTCCACAGTTAATCAAGCTGATTATATGAATTAAACTTGTTAAGAATAGTTTTATCAAAACATTTACATTTCTGCTGAGCAGAGATTCATGTGACTTTGAGCTGCAAAGTACACTGTTGCCATGAGAGGACTGAAAAGAGGATTTGGAACATTAACCATGTAAAAAAATCAAGCCTACCAGTGCTTCTCCCAGCATTCATTTAAACAAAGGAGTTCCCTGCTCCATTAATTTCATAACCATGTCAGATATTTCCTATTTTCTGGCAAGAGAGGCGTTGTTTACCCACAATGGTAGAAAACATATGGGTCCAAAAGGTGGGGAATTCATCCTCGCCTTAAGAAACATCTCCAAGCCAAAGTGCTGCCAGAGGTCCTGGGAGAGCAGTACCCCTCACCCAATCCATGGTGTACACCCATGGCACTTGTCCAGGTAAAATGATGGCCTGGGTCTGAGAGCACTCATAAAGGAACATGTCTGTAAGAGTACACAACACACACACGTCCATAGCTGTCTGAAAGATTAAAGTAGCTGACCAGGGGATTTTTATCTTGTATATAAGTCTGCTCAGCTTCAGACCCCACAGACATGGGTCCAATAAAGGCCTTAGATGTTGAACTTCTTAATTTAGACACTCATCTTCAGTGTCACCCAACTGTGGAGAGGTGTACTGCTGAGAGGAATTGGACATTCAACCAGCATCCTGCATCCTTCAGAAGAGAGCAGAACAGGCTGGCGGTGACATCCCATTTACCTTTGCCACACCATGACCCACCAGCCCCATGTCTTCCCAAAGACTCACTTGATGGGGCTGAGCTGGGAGCATACAGGCTTGTAGTGGCTGTACACAGGCTGAGCTGGTATTGAGGGTTTTCTCTGCTTATGCAGAGAGAGAAGCACCCTCTCACAACACTCCACACTTCTTTTAGGATAAATATTATGTGGAGTCTATCTGCTCACTGTAGAGCAAGTCATGATAATAGGACTTACACTGAATGCCTCATGGCCAGGAACAGAGTATCTAACCACAGCGCAGCAGGTATGCCTGTCACAAGTGGGTAGCCCATGTGCATGCAGAAGGCAGGTTAGAGTGAGCTTCAGATCCTTCTCTAATATTTAGCCCACCTCACTGATGGGTTTTCTTTGCTGCTGCAACATGCACTGCTCTCCACAGCAGGCAGTTTGAATGTAGCACTGTGTGTCTGCCCAGCATGGCATACACAATAATGTCCTGAGGACTTAAACAGTGAGACTGCACAATTACAGCTAAGAAGGCAGTGAAGTGGGAACAAGCATGTTTAGAAGATCTGCAGGTTCAGCATTTTGCAGTGAGTTCTGCTAAGGCAAAGACAAACTTGGCATTGGTACTTCATCTTCTGTGCCATGTTCTTTATTCATCTGAGAGTTGTTTTATCCTGCAGGGCAGAGTGGATTGGCAGGTATGGAAAGAAATTCATTAAAATTACTTTGGTCGGTTCTTTGTGCTGGCCAGCATCTCCATTTTGGTTTTTATTTCTCATGCCCAGAACAATCCTGAAACAAAGACATCCCCTCCTGAAGCACAATAAATACTCTCAAAAGGAGTGCCTGAAAGACCATGCTCCTTGGATGAGCCTGTAAAGGCAACAACTTGTGGCTGGAGTATTTATAAAGAGTGGTAGAAACCAAGAGACTGATAATAAAAGTAACACATGGTAAGAACACAAATATACTTACATTCCATGCAACAATTGGGTATTGGCAAGGTACCATCTGCTTATGTGCAAGCCACTTGTCTGATTTTGCAACAACAGGCTTCTCAGATATGCTTGAACTAAGCTACCTATTCAATTTTGCACTACTTGTCAGATAAATGGCAGCCTTTCTAATAGAAAGACAGACATTTGATTATTTTAGGTTCAGGGATTCTGGCCAATTCCTTCCCAAAAGTGTCTGGGGTTGAATAGCCAAAGAAAATTTATGCATTTAAACTTGATGATGCTTAAACACTGCAAGTAAGAACGTAGAAATGGACAGAAGCCTGAGGGGTACCAGAAATCTCCAGGAAAAATGACGCTTCTGTTCAGAGAAATTGCCAGCAGCTCCTGATTGTGGCCATTACAAGTGTATTTCCATATTCCACCCTTTAAAAATATATATTATTTTCAGTTAAAAAGAAGTTTGCATTCATTCTTGAAGTCCTGTGATGTTTCTGCATCTAATACTTTCCAGGTCTGTCCATAGGCTATAGCAAGTTTTTGTTTATCCATATAGACAAAGCTTTGAAATGTTCAGACCACAAAAGCAGAAATCAACTAACTCATGAGTCAAAGGCAAACAGGGTGGGACATTTGGCCCCCACAGCTTTGAAGAAACTTCCACTTGACTGCCAGTTTGATGCAATGATATGGGGTAGCCACACTGACAAAGCCCTTTGCCTCTCTCCTTTCCTTAATTGTGAGGTTAGGTACAAACCCCTTCCTATTTCCACCTCTAATGCCTACGGGGAAGAAATAGTTAAAAAGGTTTCTTAAGAAAGACGAAAACTGCATGGACTTCCTAGTAAATGCTCTTCAGGTAGTGCATGTTTCACAGGAGGTTGGGCTTAGGTGTCAGTTACAGATTAGGTTGAAATTGACTGCTTTCATATTCTAATCCACATTGAATATTAAAATGAAGTTCCTCCTACACATACAAAGTGCATATACCATTCCAACACTTTTATGTGTCCAAACAATCAGCTCTTAAAACCTCTGCCTGAGTGTCAGCAGAATGCATTACTGCTGAGAATCACCAAGGGCTGGATTTCTCCAGAAGGGCCTTGCTCACCACTTTAAAGCTCTACCCTTTCCATATATCCAAACTGCCAGCCTGCCCAGACCCCGGGGAGTGCCCAGTGCAACTATCAATGGAGATAAATTGTTTCCCAAGCGGGGGACTTATGAACCTGTAAAGCATTTCTTTCTCTTTCTGTTAAAGGATCATTTTAGATGTAGTAATGAGGAGGAGCGTGACAGGTTTGGTTTCTGCTACCACAAAAAAAATATTTCTGAAATGGGGAATTGGAAAGGAAAACAGCATCTAACATCTCCTGCTTGGACATGGGCAATGCAAGGAAACACTTGGAAAAATAATCCATAGCAGTTGCTGAAAAGGGCTTAACAAATGGAAAAGAAGAAGTATCAAACTCAATGCTGGTTTATAAAATAAGAGGACCTCATTTGATCCTGTAGAGAGGTGAAGAACATTGTGTTACTGAGCAGAAGAGAGATGGCTTTTCTCTGCAGTGTGCTGTTGGGTCTGAGCCATCCTCAAAACAAATAAAGCAACTGCAGGCAGTTGTGTGTCAAAGAGATGTTGGCATATTGGAAAGAATTCAACCATGAACAGCAATCAAATAACTAAAGGGAAGATTAAATAACTAAATAATACAGTTTGGATAAGTAAATCCCAAAGAGGAAGATAAAATCATTTGAAGGTATCAACAACATCAAGGAGAGAGTGCTGTTTACAGAGCTCCAGATGAGGTGTAACAAGAAAGGAAAATACCTCTTCCTGCAGAAAGGGAAAATGCAGACTGGAAGTTTGAGCTGCTAACCCCCTGCTGGTGGCCTTTACAGCCCTCACAACACCCTGCCAAAATCTGAGTTGATGCAGAGGTTGCCGAGTGAGTCCCCTGGGCCACTCAAAGCCACGATGGCAACCACCCTTCTGCAAAGCAGCCTGCCCCACACGCCATGTGTGCTGCACACCAGCACGGTCCTGCCCCCTTGTGCCTGCACCTCCCACATGGAAAGAGAAAGCCGAAGTGTCTCTCTTCACATTTTCCCATCACTAAAGTACCATTTCTCCCCAGCATTTGATAAGCACCTGGTAGGTCTGCAAAACAGCAAGTCCACCTCTGGAGCCTGCAAATGCCACATTACAAGCACAGGTCAGTACTTGCCTGTAGCAATTGGATAACCGGATGCATAGCAGCAGGATTTCACACACACCCCTACATGTTTTCTGGTGGGGCTATCCACAGAGCCAGTTTCTAATTTCCCCCTGTGAGCTCTGTCTGGAGTTAAAGTTGCTTAACTCTTCCCATTAGTGATGCCTTGCTCGAGCTCAAATACACCATGCTGGATGTCTGCCTCAGGCAGACTCTTCTGGTAATTTTTAGCTAAAATAATTCAACTGTCTCCTAGAATGAGATTAGAAAGATATATGTTAGCTTGCTCTGTTCAAATTAAGAGATCAAGAGTGTCTGCCTTCAGAGGCTGGTACTCATACTCAGCCAGGGAAGGGGCATGTGCCTTTGTGAGGGTCCTAAGTTCTCCCACCTGTGGTCAAGTTACAAGTTATACAAAGCCTTACTCTACATATGCCTCATGGGGGCTTGTCTGAGTTTAGTAGATAATTTATTTGAGGACCTCATTTATTTTGGTCTTTCTGCAGGCCAGGGACACAGGTGCTGCCTACCATGACCAATGCCGAGGGTTGCTGTTGGCTGTGGCCTTGAAGGTGAAGCAGAGATCCTCTCATCCTGCACAGCTGCAATTAGGCAGGACAAGAACCCTTCCCCACACAACCTCAACTCCCCTGAGAACTATCTACCCTGGACATCAAAAGATATAGCATTGTTGTTGGGGGAAGAAAAAGTATTTACATATGGATTTTAATCCTGTAGCTAAAAGCAACACTGTCATGGTGCCTGTGCAGATGGGACTCAGATGGCAAGTGTTACATCAATCATTTCTAACTGCTGAGTGCTTGACCCTACAAGTTTCCCATACTTTCAGTCTGTGTTGGGTTTGTGTCATTTCCTTGATTTATACATAGCAAACTGAAACAAAAATGCAGGAATCTCATCATGTGACATAACACTGGATACCGCATGACTCACCAGCCAGCAGGGCTGGCTCTGTTCTGAAATGTTAATTCCATCATGCCTGAAAAGCAGAATAACTGGGAATACTGATAGCCCAAAAACCTCTGCTCAAGGAGCAGGCAGAAATGACTTACAGCCTGTGCCAACCACTTCCCCATGTATTTGCTGACACCAGACAATTACTGCACAGCAGAAATCCCTGGGTTTGCTGCAGGAGGTGTGATCTGGTGAGGATAGTCCCAAATCTGACTTCTTCTGCTCCTGATGGTACTTCTAGCCTGTCTTCTGCCTTGGTCCTGCTCCCATATCCACCTCTATGTCTGACATCAGTTCCCCTCTCCAGGCAGAGGGCCCTCAGTCTTTGCACTGCAGTATGGTATCCTCCCTCCCCCAGCCAGGTCCTAGCCCTAGTCAGCATCAGCCTTCCTGCATGTTCACCTCTGTATCAGCAAAGAGCACATCTGGGAGCACCTCCAAGCTCTGGTGACAGCACTGCAGTGACCCTGTCATCACAGGAAAACTGTGTCCAAGAGTTGCTGTTTGGCACTTGCAGCAGGAGGCTGCAGCATGCCTGCCATATCACCATCTGATTTAGCTTCCAGACTTGAACAAGTATCCACTGAGCTCTTCAGAGAATTCAGATTCTAACTCTTAAGCACTCTTTTTGAGTTGTGGAGATCTGAGGTCCTATTTTCCCTATGGTTTCTTAGTTCAACTGATTTCTTTTTTCCCCCATGAAGAACAAACAAAGGTGCATCCCTGATATTTGCCAAATTTCAAGCCTCTCCTGTAGAGGAAAAAATTGCTAGAGTTCATTAACAGATCACTTTAAGAACATGTCTGAATATGAAGGAAAAAATATTGTTTCTCTCATATCTTTCTTGTAAGCAAACAAAACCGTTTTTTGATGAAGCTTCTCAGATGTATTCCGTCTGAGACAGATATCCAGAACAGCTAAGTGGTAGATAGATAAAGTTTTCAGGGGTTTACTAGCAACTGAACACTTGGTCTTATAAGAAACGTTAGACAGTCTTAAAAACAGACAGGGTCTGCATCAAAGTCATCAAGTACATGTAATTTAAACTGAACTTCTGCTGAGTCAGGAGTAGAGGTGAACAGAAAATGCATGAATTTGATGGTAAATTCCCCAACTGTAACTGCTTTTGTACTTTCTAAGAGGGCCATGGTGAAGAGACTTGTTTCCTGTAGAAGTGTCTGTGTTCTGCCACAAGCTGCCTAAGCAGAGACTGTCTGGGATCTAAATGAGCTTGATAAGTGATTTTCCCCAGGACCTCCACTGCCTCTCCAGGAACCCACTCTGGGACCTAGAGCTGTATCTTCCCACTTTCCCAGCACTCATATACCTGCAGGGCAGGCTACTCCTGCTGGGGGGGCACCACAAGGAAGCAGGTGCCAAGCACATGTGTTGCATTGCTCAACTGGGAGCTAGACACAGAGAGCTGCTGAGCTGGGTAGGGGACCAAGGGCCCAGGATTTTTTTATTTACTGTGTAAGTGTGGATTATTTAGAGCCTGGAGCAATGGGTACCCTCAGTGAAGGATGCTGCCAAACAGAAGGAAGCTGTGGGTTGTTATTTTGGATCAGGCCAGGAAAGTCGCATCAGTTTGCAATCATGTTATGGCATGAACCAATAAAAACCTCGGCCCATCTCCTGGTCTGTCACTGCTGAGCATTTCCATCTCTACATCACATACACACACATGCACACACTCTCCCTGCACAAGGCCATCTCACCAATACCCATCATGGCACCAGGCCACTCTTGCTCATGAAGCATGTGTGCAGAATGTGCACTCTTCTGCCACCTCATTTTCAAAGCACAGGCAAAGCCTATTCCCCATTTGTTTATGCAGACATGAGCAGGAGGCAGGTAGCAAGTCTACAGACAGATGGGCTCAACCTGTCCTTCCTTCCTTCCTCTTGCCTCCCACCTTTTTCCAAGAATGCCCACTTCATGTTTGCACCTGCAGTAGTGCCACAGCACTTACTGAAACACCTCTCCCCCTGCTTCAAGGATGGTTTCACCTGTGACCGACAAGCTGGTGCTGGTGTACCACAGCACTGCTCTTCAAGCCCCTCCTTCATAGCCAAACCACAGTTCCTCATCCTTGCAACTAGGAACCTGCTTATTTATTAAGCTTTGATGACAGAAACAGAAAGGAGTGGAGGTGGGATACAGGGGGAAGAGAGAAGTGTGGTTTTGTTTCTATGCTTTTGATTTTGTCTGGGCAGTATAGAAAAGCTGCCCTTACACCAAAGATGTGGCCACTGCTGGGGCAGTAAGGGCGTGAACATGAGCCCTGCAGTGCTGCATGAGGTGTAGTGGTAACACTGTAAAGGGAAACCCATGCACAAGTTTTCATGTGAATAATGAAAACCCAAGTCTCCTCACTCTTCTCCACATTCCAATCCCTCCTCCTGTTTTCTCTATAATTCCATTTTCATTTCTCACTTCTTTGTACCCTAATTTTACAGACATTGCTCCTTTGGCAAAGAGCATCCCTGTGCTGAGATGATGAGTTTATAAGGCAGAGGGCTGCAACAAATGCCTTATGAAACCCAGCCAGCAGCCCCCAGCCCTCTTCCCCTCCTCAAAGTTCACACGGATTAGTATGCAAGCTTCCTGCTGCCTGCCCAGCCAGTTCACTATTCACAGGCAAACTGCGCTCCTCCGCTTGGCTCCCGAAGAAGAATAAGTATAAAGAGCCCTGAAAATCTTGCTGCTGAGCCAGCAGGAAACTCAAACTGCTCTGAGCATGGGAACCAAGAGAAATGCTGTGGCCAGCACAACAGGTATTGTTTGGGAGGAAATCCCGGCAGCAGACACGACTGCCTACGCACACACAGATATATATGTATATGTTTAGTGAGGGTTTGGCAAAAGGGAGGGTTGAGGAAGTGTACAAGGAGAGAAGAATAGATTAGCAGCCATATCCAAGAAAAATAAGAGAGCTGCTCAGCCAAGATAAACAGGTATGTCACTAACCAAAGAACTGACCCGTTTGCCATGCATTCAAACCATGTGGGACCTCAAGGTAACGTGATGAGTCCTGGCTTTGGTGTCTTGACCTTGGGTTTTTGACAAGTCTTGGATTTTATTCACATCATGACTGAGTTTATGAGGCAAATGTCATGTTTCTCCCATTTGCTTTGTTTTGATTTATGTCAGGGAACATTTTTTTATCTGGATTCCCTTTGAGTGAAAGGAAATGAGGAGAGGGACTCCAAGAGCACAACTCCTGCACTCCAACCTCTAATGAGATCCCAGTCTCTGGGAACCAGAACTGAAGCAGTCTGATGTAAATCCCTTGACACAGCAAGTGCTCAGTACCAAACAGCCACCTCTGTGAATCTGCTTCCTGATGCACCACACCAGCTGCTAACCATTGGCACAGTCTGCAAATATGGTAAATTTAAGTGCAAAAAGAGAAGGAAGAAGGAAAAACTTGAATTACATAACTTCTTTTTTTCAATGAGTGAATAAAATCTGTGGTAAATGAGCTCACAAATGTCACATTCACAGGGTTCACAAGAAAAAGTTTGACAAGATTATGGTGAGTATTTTAGTTATTATGTCTTACAGTCTTTCTTGACAGATGCTCCAAAGAAATAAACCTGAGAGCAACAGGTCATCCCACCCAACTCAGCACCCCCTGCAATCATTCCAAGGAGAAGCAGTAGTGAAAAGCCCCCATAAGCTAATGTGTGGCCCCAAGTCTTTGGATAAACACCAAAAAGCAGTTTGGAAACTTGGCAGAAACAAGCTGATTCTCCAGAGTCTGTAACACCAGAGGAAAATGTGGCTAAGAGCTTACCTCTGCTATTAGCAGCTTTCCCATAATAGGTTTTTACTGTGCTATCTGGGAGTTCCAGGTTACTCAGGACTTCTGCAGTGCCCCTGAAAGTCATGGCTGAAGGAGGAAGATCTGAACTCTTACCTCCTGGGCTCCCAAATGAAAAGTCTTCAAAAATAAAGATATCTTAAAGCTCTGCTAACTGCCTTAGTGACCATGGGCACTGAGCAGAGATGAAGGCCTGGTGAGCCAAGCAGTAGGAAAGGCAGCTGGTTGGTGCAGAGATAACCTGGGATGTTCAGAGTAGCCACATGGAGCCAAGAATGGAAAATATGACCAGCCCTTTGTGGCTGAAGGGACAGAGCCATATGCAGGAGATTTCAGTCAGCATTGCAAAGCTCAGAGATTCCCACCACAGAACTTCTCCCTGCTATGGCCACCTGGAAGAAAACAAAGCAGTCCCCTGGAGTAATGGGCACCCTCAGCCCCTCAGGAGGAGCAGCAGCCCCTCAGCCCCAGGAGCTGCCCAGTTTCCATCCTGCAGGGTGGTGACATGAAGCAGAGGCACTTACTCCTCTCCTCACCTATCCCCACTCAAAGAGTACTTTGAGAAAAGGGAATTAAACTGCAGTACAGCATTCCTGTGCAGCAGATGAGCTGCACTGTGGATCACTCCTGCCGCAGGGAGTGTTGTATATACACTGCACCCACAGCCACAGCTGCATGGCTTCCCCGTGCCCTTGCACATTTGTAAATGCAGTGTTGTTCACAGAGAGCAAACAAGCAGCCCAGAGCCTCCCAGGTCTCTACAAGATGAGCAGAGAACAGCCTGTGCCGCTGCAAATGCAAAGGTCACTGAGTCATCCATGTCCTCCCCCATGAAGCACAGGGACTGAGGGTGCAGGATAAGATAGGAAAGATAACCCACCTCCCCAGGGCTCAGGAGCAGAGGCAAAGAGGTGAAACCTTCCCAGCAGCAGGCTCTCACACACAGCCTTGGCACTGCGCCTCCCTGCCGACCAGGAAAATTGGCTGCCATTAGGCAGAGCCCATTCAGCCTCACAGGCCCATTGAGCGCAGTGCTGGGGTGGGCTGCCAGTGAGGGGACACCCATTGACAGACTCGGTGAGCACTGCACGGACCGTCCCTGCCCACCGTGTGGACATCCGCCCGTGGCTTCATGGAGAAAGGCCCTGTGCGTTTGCCAGTGTCTGTTATGGGAGTGCAAAGGGAGAACAAAACCGTAAAGCAAGACAATACTTCTAAGTTGAAGGGGAACATTTCTTCCCGCAATAATTATTTCCCATGCTATTCCTGGCAGTGACCTTCACCAGGAAGTAAAAAAAAAAAATCAGATTTGTTTTTATATCTTTTATCCAACTTCCTATACTAAAGCCTCTGGCTAGAATGACTCACATTTATATCAGCCATCACATTACATTACACTCTATCACTGCTGCAACCTGTCTTGTCTTCCTCAGCATTAGGGTTTGTTAGCATTAAACCCGGCAATTTGCAGCTATATTTAAAGACTACATGCCTCAGTGGCAGTGTCCATAATACCTTTGTTTCATCTTCAGAAGTAATGCCATGAGGATTATATTCAAGACTGCTGGCAATATGCCCCAGATTGAAGGGAAATTTTTCTGTTTCTGTGCAGAGAATTGTTTGCCTGTTGCAGAGCAGGCACCCCTTCTCCAACCACTTATGATGAAATCACTTTTGTGTATCACTGGCCTGTTATGTACCACTTGCCCTGTTAAAGATTCTTAGCATTATTTCTGCTCCCTGTGTGCAACAGAGATGCATGCTGAAACCACAATCCCGTGGGGAGAATGACCCTCATAGTTCCTAATCAGTCATTGGCCCAGCTTCCCCTGCCCACAATTTAAAGGGTTGAGTAGAAACTCCACTAGAGGAGTTTCAGAGACTTGCACCCCTCCCAAAGAACCTCCCAAAGACAGCAGTGGGCTGGTCCTTGTTCTCTCATTCCATTCACACTTAGTTTCTTCCTCTGCTTTACAAACCCTGTGCTCACAAAGCATCACCTTTGTTATGAAAGGTGCATATGCAAGCAGGTTACCTTCCAGACTTTTTATTTTCTAAAAAAAAAAAAAAGGCATTTAGATTGTAGCAATGGCCTGTCTCCTGACAGAAGTGAAGCTGTGCCATGCCAGGAGCTGTGTGAGTGCCCAGGGGGCATCCGAGCCCTCAGCTGCTTCCAGCCTAAAAGTGAAGCAGTCTAAAGATTAAAAGAAAAATGTCTTGCTAGAGGTTTTAGCATAATAATATATACTTGAAAAGGAGTGTGATCTTCATCCTACAGAATCCCAAGGAAACCTAGTGAAAATGTAACCATCCCACAGAGTCTGGACACTTTTCCCTGCCACAGAAATGCTGTTACCTGTCCACCATTGCTGAAAGACCCCTGACCTGCAGTGTGAGGATGGAACAAATGCTGGCTCCTGGCTGTGCTGGGGCCCTGTTCCATCTCTGAGCTGTGCCTCATGGCATGTCGGCAGGGCCAGTGCAGAATGTACCATCCTCTTTTATAAACAAAACAGCACCATGAACCTTGGTGTGAAATCAACTAATTTAAGGCAAATTGCAGCAAGTGTGACAAACAGCAGGAGGTAAGGAAGGCCTAGGGGTACTTCTAAAAGTGTTTATTTCACTGAGAGCCCCAGAAGAAGTCACAGTCTGGAACTGGCAGAATGTTTTCAGCAGCCATTGTTCTTTCTAGTGCAGGTCTATCTGATTTTCCATGACACAAGATCTAACCACTGGGCTTGAGGCTGTACCACAGAATTTTAGTTCAAAAAACCCAAGGGAGAGACTTCAAATATATATATATTTTTTTTTTTTCAGGTCACTAAATAAATAAATAAATGAACCTGATGCATGAAAATAAATACTATTTTTCTTTATATTTACTGATGCTTTCATTCATTTACTGCTGTATGGAATATATTCAATGGCTTATTGTCATCCTGAAATAATAGGTATGCATTAATATCCATTGCAAAACTATCTCTTCATTTTTTAAGGCTTTGTTGATAGAGGAGAGGAAGCACACAGACCCTCCCAGGCAAGCTCTTATTCACAGGTACAAACCTTTTTTTCAGTGATGAATGAATCCTTTCAGCAATGCTAATATCAGCATTTGTACAAGGTGGCCAATGTAAACAGTAACTGCTGGTTCATTATTCTTTTTGTATCCTTTGCCAATTTACAAATCTTCAGAGTAAGTGTTGAAACAGCCACTGTTTTTTGCTGGAAAAGAGCAAAAATGCATTTAGTAACCAAAATCTACTGAAGGGAATAGATGACATAACCTCAAGGAAGGGCTTTCCTGTGAACCCCAGCAGTGTGAGAGAGAAGGAGAGAGAATAAGAAGATGGGGATTTTGATACTTGGATCATATCTCACTGCTTGTATTCCCCCAGGAAATTTAGTACTACTTCTGAAAGCAGCAGCCAAAAATATGCTTTGATGTATCTTTCATCTAAAGCTATCTGTATTGATAAACTATGCTTGTGCAGATGAAGCACTGAATCAGATAGGACTTTGTTCCCACTTCTACCACAAGTTCTTGGTGTGTCCTTGGAAAAGCAATGAGAGTTTGTGTGTCTGACCCCAGCCTCTCCCAGCCAAGCAGAGGAAAGACCATTTTCCCATATGGCAGCATGGAAAAAAGTTCTGTTCATCACGAGATGGACAGGTCCCACTATACTGAGTCCTCCTGAAAGAAGAGAAAACAAACTGACACTGGTTAGATTCAGGCTGCTCGAAAATTAATCATATGTTTCATTAGGAAACAAATTCTTCAGGTCAGAAATTACCAGCAACTATTTTTTCTTCTGGGATTATTGCTCGCACAGATGAGGCAAATATAGGACCATTTCAAAGGTTGTGATTAATTTCAATGCAAAGACACTGGCTTTGCTTTGATTGCAGGGGAATGTGACTTAAATTAGGCCAGCTGACTTTGTCCTGAGGAGGACTACAGTTTCTCACACAATCTGTACCATAGACCGACTGCGAATGGTGACCTCTCTGGCCAAAGCCACAGGACATTCAACTCTGCCTTAGGACATTTGCCCTGATAAAGAGAAAATAGACTGGATGGAAATGGAGTTGTCAGAAACTGTTGAGGGCAGCTACAGATTTCAGAAAAAAGCATTTCCTCAGATCACAGGGGATGACCATTTCTCCTACTTGCACTCTGCTCCCCCAAGTAACTGAGCACTGCTGGATTAAGCTGGGGAGACAGGGATAGAGGAGCAAGATGCAATCTTTTTTGGTAAGGGAACATGTGTAGTAAATAACAGCTGCAAAGGCTCCCTCATGTATTGAAGTGATTATGATTCAGTGTTTTCCTTCCCAAAATCAGGCTTTAATGGGAAGCAAGTTTCAACCTTTCTAAAGGAGTACTCTACAATAAGCTTGTTAAGCTTGGAAAGTACTTTGGGAGCCCCTGGGATGAAAGGCGCTCTAGGAATGAAAGCTGATATTTACGATTATTGCTTGAAAGGAACAGAGAGGAACAGTAATGTAAAATATGAATGGTTGCTGGTGCTAAAAAAAACATATAATTGACTTGATGCCAAAGAAGATAGACCTAGCTCTCAAACCTGGATGACAAGGATTTAAGAGATGTAAAGAGTGGAAGAGACTCCTGCAAATAACAGCAAAAGCCATCCTGATTGCAGGGCAAATAGGTGTCTTGTGGGCTTTTCTTTTCTTCCTCCTAAATTGCAGGCCATAGGATCTGATCTCTCATCCCAGCCCTGCCAGCCAAAACAGATGCCTGTTAACCACAGTAAGTACTGCTGGTTTGTACTCAACAGAGGAACCTACAGATCCCTTTGGACATCAGAGGAGAAAAATATCCTTGGTAAGTGATCATATGTTATGGAATGACCTAAGTAGATTCATATCTTATCTCACTCAAAGGACTAAGAGCAGAAGCACTTCAGGGTAATGCAAATTAAACTCTATTTTAGAAAGCTATAAGAGAAGAGAATCAGACTAACAGGCTCTGCTCCTGCAAACACCTACCTGCATACTTTCAGCTTGTAAAATGCCTGCTATTGATTTTACACTGGGCATCTGGCCCCCTAATGTGGCACTCCACAGCTCCTAGAGAAGATGTTTCTCTATCCAGACCTGCTATTGAGACATCTTTATGTTGGTCTTCCGCTCTTTCACTTCTCCCTGAGAAGAGCTAAAAGAAAATCCTTTGAGAGAAAGAATTATGAATCTTGGCTTCTTCAAAAGCAAGCTTGAAAGTAACTCTAGTGCATAAAAAATTTTCCCTACAAAAACCCACAGGATCTCAGGAAGTGATTTTTTTTTTAATATAGCAGAGAATAACACAGCATGTAGCACAGACTGAATGCTAATATCATACACATTTAAATTAGATATAAGGATATTATTTTTTTAACGAGCTATTGCAATGTATTAACAAAAAAAGTCTATGCACTCCAATTCACAGGCTCCAAATGAAGACAGGACAGACCTTTCACAGGTGTGCATCAAGCAGATGTGGGTTAGTAGGCTAGAAGAACTGGAGTGGCTCTAGGGACAAGGATTTTGCTAATGAATACCCCACCCATGTTAGCAGCCCTCTGTGTCTCTCAGCCTTGCAGGCTCTCTGCAGGCCAGTCTCCCACATTTCAAGTGTGGCTGTGCCCCACATCAGCCAGGAGAGCAGTATGATTGGGCTCTCTGGGTCACTGAAGGCCAACCAGAGCCCTGGCCTCACCTCAGACTCTGGAGAAGCATCATTTCATTGAATCGACACTGACAGGGCTGCTTGGCACTGCAGCTGCAGCACTGGCACACTGTAAGGGGAAGAAAGTCAGCTGGCAGCTTGTGTTGCTGGGGCTGGGGTGTGGAGTGTGCTCCTGCAAGGTCCTTTCCATCAGCCCTGCTTCCTCTTCCTGGCACAGTCTAATGCTGATGGATGTGTATTGGAAATAACAGAAAGTCCTTGGCCTTTTTTTCCCCCTTTATTTCTTTTTTTCCTTCCCTTTAGCTATTTAGGCCAACTCTGGCTAATCACGCTCTCTAACTTATACTCAGTCACTGCCATGGCAACCATTTCAACATGCAGTTCATAGAGTGCCTCTGAAACACACACACACACCTTGATGCTTCAGGAGAGGCATTAGGAGAGGAGAACTATCATCTGCAACACTGACACATTTTTCTACAGTATTACCTCTGGCAGCATGAATCTCTTCTTTTTGCTCTGAATAGCTCATCACTTGTTCTGTCCCCTTTTCCTCCCACCAAAATAGGTTCTTTAAAAACTGACACAGATTTATGGAGATGAAAAAGAAATGGTGTAGGAAGAGAAATGCGTTTGGAAATTCCACTCTCTGGCATCTGAATTCACTCTTGTAAGAATCCTGAAAGCCTGTCCTGTTACTGCTTCACAGGAAATCCTGAGACCTAGTTATAACATTGTGCTAATAATGCTAAGGTTTTGGGTTCAATCCTCTATATGGGCCATTCACTTAGGAGTTAAACTCAATGATTCCTGTGGGTCCCTTCCAACTCAGAAATTCTGTTTTGTTCTGTGGTGCCTCAGTGAATAAGGAGAAAGCTTTGGAGGCTTGTTTTCTGGTTTTCTCAGATCCCAGGACAGAGGCAACAGCTCAGGAATAGGGTAGGTGCTTCTCTTTTCTCCTTTGCAAAATGGCTGCTCTTTAGAAATGCAGCAGCCCCGCAATGTGCAAAACCACGTCTGCCTTTGTCCAAGTATAGAGAGCAAGATTTGAACAGCAGTGAAAAAATATCTACCTGGAACATGTAGGTGCATTTTTCCAACAGTCACCTCTGAGGATCTTGCTCAAGGTCTGATGTGATTAGGTTTGCTTTTGTCTAGTCATGATGCCTGGCACCCAGGCAGCAGTGAGGTGCTGCACAGGTGTCTGCCATGCTGCCTACAAAAGGACCATTTATTCTGCTCACACTTAAGACAATCTGCTCCCAGACAGTCAGAGGGGAGGCTCTGACTGCCAGCACTATGGTATTAAAAAAATCCTGTTTTCGTTTCTTTATGTTATTATAGCTGCTGTGTGGAAAAACCTGATTCCATGTCTTGAATGTTTTATGTGTTTATGTGTGTAGGTTTCTAATGTGTATGTATCGCATGTAGTGTCATGTTGATCCTTATCAGGTGTAATTACACTATCCATTCCTTTCTTCCCATCTTCTTCTTTGTTTTTATCATTGTCGGCTGGCCACAAGCCACAAACAAGGCCTGCCCCCACCACTACCACCTACTTGGCATCAATAAGAAAAATGTTTCTGCTGCTGACCAAGGGAGAAGAGAAATTCAGATGCACCCACGAGCAAACAAATATTGGCACACCTAAAATAACCCATGTGGAACATTTTATTTCAGTTTAAATTATTTCAGTTTAAACTCATCCCCCCTAGCCATAGTAGAGCACCCTCAAACACAGTTATTCAAACCGAAATGTTTCCTAGGAACAAAATATCAGAGACAAGAGGCAGGAGTCCCTAAGGCAAGCAGATATATCTCAGCCAGCAGGTAAATAATATACAGCATATACCTTTGCTCTGTAATTTTAGTACAGGCACATGCAGCCATGCACACTGTTTTATAAGAACTGCATATGTACTTTCCAGCAAGCATCATTTATGCAAACTGTCTTCCACTGAAATCAAGACTGAGAGTGCTGAAGTCAGGAAACTTTGTGTGTTCAGAAAGAAACATCATGTACAGTCTATCAAATCTCTAGGACTCCTTGACTATGTATAGCATGCTTGGGGGGACCCGGATCCTCAGCTATCCTTTCTAATCTGCAACCTAAAGTCAAGACAAAAGCTGGCAGGAAGAGAATATAGGACACAGCTGACTGCTTTTAGGCCAGATATTTTAATGCAAATGCATTTCTATAACTGTATAATAGTCATGGACAAAATTACAATACATCTATGAATGGGGAATACCATCTTCATGGCATGCCTACCACACACCCAACTCTACAGTGAATCAAATTTCTATAAACCACTGTCATGAATTTAGACTTTCACCACACCTCCCTTTCCCAATGTATCTTGTTCTGTCCCTTTTCCCAATGTATCCAAATGTGTCAGTCTCCCTTGGTCTGTGGGTAAGGATGCACTCTTACCCCCATGTGAGAGGGGGCATGAAGTGACAAAGGATCGAAATTAAACTGGAAGTCTTTTCCTTCCTATATCATGCATTAGGTAACTTGCCTGACACCAGCCAGGCTGGCACCATCTAGAGCAAAAAATCAAGCCAGTGAATCAGGGCACGAGTAGGGGAGCTCAACCACCCACCCCAAGCTCTTGGTGTGGTCCTGGGTACAGTTTTGGCCCAGGCCAAACAGTGTTCTACCCCGCTGTTCCCAAGCATAGTTCAGGAGTTAGCATGGCCCAGGATTGTTCCCAACAAGTAATCTGTATGTGACCAGTTGGTTTTGGAGGGCAAGAGGATTTAAACATCTGTCACACCAGGGCCAGACAGTGTTACCCAGCCACAAAGCAAAACACAGCTGCTGCCTGGTTTGTTAGCACAAACATGGCCCATGCCACGCAAGCGTGTGCCTCGGGCATTTGCCAAAGACAGTGTCCCTGCCTTTACTGATCAGGACACACCTCTGAGCCAGCTGTGCTGGTCCTCTCCCCCACTTCTTTCCAGTGAAGTGTCAAACTAACTTTGGCTACAGCTGCTTTAAACCATCACGTCTGACACTGAAGAGGCTGAGCAGAGAAGAGTTGATGCAGCCAGTGCCATGTCCCAGCTGGGAGCTGAGCCTGTTCCCAGGAGCATCTCACCCTGCTACATTCCACCCTACCAAATCCCACCAGGTGAGCACCTGGGCATACCTGACTTGTAGTCAGGGGCAAAGATGATGCCATGGTTGCCTGTTTCTCCACTGGAAGGGCTTGATTTTGACTTCACACCACAGGCAAGCAGAAAAGGTGTGTCACTGGCTGCCATCATAACGGCAGCAGCAGCAGCCCAACCCCTGGCATGTGGCCTCTGTAAGGCCCTCCTGCCCCAGCCCCAGCCCCAGCCCCAGCCTGATGTGTCTCCCCTCATTGCTCCAGCCAAGGAGGACCTTGGACTTGACCAAGGGGGTCCCAGAGACAGCCAAGGACTTTAATTGCCCAAACAGGCAGTGCATGAACATAGACTGGGCTCAAACCAGGCCTAAGCATTTGCTACAGACATACCCTCAGCAAGTCTGGCACAAGCATGAAATGAAGCTGGATGTCCTAAGGCCACCAGTCCTCCCTTCCTTAGCATTGTACTCCTGGAAATATAAACCAAACCTTGCAGGGGCAGGAGAGCAGCAGCAGCAGTCAACGATTCTGTTTTCTTTTGATAAAAATGGAAAGACGAGGGTGCCTGCATAGCTGGTCTCCTCCATTTTCCATCAGAGAAAAATGAACTCTTGGGAGGCTGCATTAGCAAGCACCTCTCATTCCCCCACCCCTGTCTGGGCGCCACAACATCTCTCCACAGAACTGAGCTGAGGAAAGCTGACAGTTTACAGGCAGCGCAGAAACCTGAACTGTGCACTCTCATCTCCTTTGGAATCCAGCGTTAGGCGCTGTCTTGCTTTCCAAAGAGATGTGAAAGAGATTAGGAAGAAAGATGTTTTTTATATTTTCTTAAGAAACATTCAGGTCTTGTTGTGTTCCAAGGGAGGGCACTGGCATAGGACAGAGATCAGGACTGCCCTAATTTGTATGTTCCCAAGCAGGCCAGGAGAGATTGCAGAGAAAAGCAAACATTGCAAAATCCTTTTGCAATGCAAAACTCTACAAACAATTGCAAATTGTTCGAGTTAAAGCAGAGAAATTGCTTGAATAGATTTTGAACCCTTTTCCTTCTTCCTAATAATGACCGTTTTCTTTTATGCAAGCATGATCCTGGAATGAGAAGTCTCATCGTTTGGGGATATGTTCACACTGGGAACATTCACGTGACCTTTCAGATCACATTCCTCCTATTTATAAGAGTATTAGTCATCCACTTAGAGAGCAGAACTAATACCATGTTTGTTAAATGACTAAATGCATGCTATGAATAACCAGCGGAGGGTACTTAAAACCACAGTTACATCCAAGAGCACACAGAGAAGCCCTGGCCAGCTAACGCTTAGATGGGACACAAATAATACTATTGCATGTAACATACATTTGAAAAACAAACTTGAAGACAGTTCATTCACAGGAAGGAAGGACTAAATTAATCACATAGATTCTTTTCCAGAGAGAGTTCACCTAGTTATTTAGACATATAGGAGAGCTGGCAAGAATGCATGACAGCTGAAGACCAAAATTTGACAAAAGTCCAGGCAGAACTAACTGTAAGACTAAGAGGGTGGATCACAACTCTGCTGGACCTTGGCCTTTACACTACAGAGAAAACGTCAGGATTGTTGCACTATTTGCAACTGTGTCACTGGCAAAACACGAGGTTTAGGAGCTCTGAGTAATGCCTAATATGTTGCTTAACTTAGCTTCAGGGAAAGCACAATACAAACCATGCACGTTATTAGCCCCAACACGTTTGTGACTCTCAGCCAACATGAGTAAACTTTCCGTGCCTCAGATCTTACCAGTGGCCAGCAAACTGTCACAAGCAGTGTCAGTTCTAGGGTCAGGAAAAAATGGTGCTTCCCAGGCTCTGAGGATTTCCCTGCTGTGCATGCAGTAATAACAGCACATTTGGAAGCATTTAGCAGAACGAGATAGACGTAGTCAGTACACTCAGACCATTTTTGTAAAATCATATGAGTGCATGCATCTGTCAGGAGAGGATCTGGAGGAGAGGAAGAGTGAAAGACAAAAAGGTGGGTGGAACAGGAAGAAGAGAAGTATAGACAGCAGACTATGTGCCCCTCTATAAAAGAAACATAGAAGTAGTCTGGGCTGTGTGAGGTGCACATTTCTGTCAGGGAAAATGGAAATGGAAACAGCTCTGAAAAGAATTTACAAGAGTTTTGAATAATGATGAGCAAATCACGGGCTGGAATGCAGAGTATTAAAGGGCTTTGAGTTCCCACCTGCCTCTCAGTTTAGCATTAAAGTCCAGTGATGTGTTTTCACACTGCAGAGGACGGTGTTGGGGGACACTGGGATGCCTGGCTGCACTACACTTCAGCCAAACCTTCTGAGGGTGAGGTTGGGAATTACTGGCAGGAAGTGCCCAGCTGTAGTCACCTGGCACATCAGGGAGCTGCCCCTGCCAGCACACCTTCCTGCTGCCAGCCTGCCCAGAGGGAGACCAGCACCACACCGCAGGCAGCTGCTGAAAGGTTCAGTGAGAAGGTGGCAGCTAAAGGTGCAAACATCACTTCCTCATTGCAGCCTCTGTGAATGGCCCTGCCTGTGCAACACAGAGGATGTTTTGAATGGCAGAGCACAGGCAGTGAATCATCATATAATCACTGCTGGTGTGTCCCAGCCTCAGTGCATCATCAAGCCTTCCTTTGGGTCAAGTAACCATCTGAGTCTGACTCACCGCCACTGCACAGGTTTCTCCTGGTGCAGGCTGGCGTGGTCAGTGAACAGAACTAATTGAATGTGCTCTCACTGTTTCACCTGTGGTCCGGGAGGGCTGCCTAGGCTGGGTGCAGCTTTCCGTGTAGACCCTGGTAGCACAGAGAGTTCCCACAGATCACGTAGTCTGTTGGGCACAAAAGTCACATAGCTAATTGTTAACCATGTTAGTTATTACTGTTTCCTTAAAAAAGGGTCAAAGTGTTAGCACTTTCACGGGCTAGAGCTATGTCAATAGCAAGACAAGTCCTCCAAAATACAGAATAATTGAAGCTGACAGGGACCTCAGGAGGTCATCTGGTCTGACATCCCTGCAAAGCCAGGCTTGAACACCCACGTCCTAGTCCTCAGAGTCTGAGCTGCCAACATAGAGGAAGGAGAAATCCCATACACACCAAGGAGCACTTGTGCTGCTGAAGACCCACCCAGATCGCACAGCTAAGAAATAAAAATGATAGGAAAATCCAGTAACATCAGGTAGTAGCAAAGGGCCACTGGAAAGACAGAGTAAACTGACGGCAAGACCAGCAAAACTAGTATAGGAGAGAGAGAAGATGTGTTTGCTTCCTTTGCTGACAAGATGGAGGCATTTGGTGGTGTGGAGACATTTCTCCTTTCTCTCAATTTGCTGCACATGGAAAGAAGCCACCTTCTGACACTATGAAGACAAAGTAAGAGTCAAGGTTGCTGCAGCTGGAAGAGGGAGCAGAGTCCAGGCTCCACCCTGCCTGCACAGTTCTTCCTTTGCAGGCCTTGAGAGGGGTGGAGGGAAGGGGCAATCCTCATTCCTCTCTAGGCCAGATGGGAGTAGGGTTCACCAGGTCTCACCTCCACCCTGTCACTAATATCAAATAATAATAGTATTTAGCACTTCCATAATTACCTTTGCATTCTGATATCACAGACACAGCTGAATTGGA
Source organism: Chloebia gouldiae (assembly GCA_003676055.1). Classification (NCBI taxonomy): domain Eukaryota; kingdom Metazoa; phylum Chordata; class Aves; order Passeriformes; family Passeridae; genus Chloebia; species Chloebia gouldiae. Next base: position 64,573,541 of record QUSF01000002.1, on the reverse strand, counting down.
AGTCATTAAGATCATTATAATGAGCTTCAGTGGATCCTTTCAGTCAGAGGCATTATTTAGCCAGCCCTCATTTTCGTGGTTACATCTGAATAAGCAGTCTGCATTGAGGTGAAGTTTGCCAATGAGACACTTTGGCTTAAAGGCAGCCTCCCACTTGCAATGGTAGAATAAGTGACATTATGCATAATGTTTCACCAGACTTCAAAATGCCAAGGAAGGTAAGTCATGTTACAGATTACACCAATTTCAGCTTGAAAGAGCCGCGAAACTCTTCCCATGGACTGGCACATAGGGAAGGTCTGCCATGACTCCCAGTTATGAAAGCTGCTGTTCTGGAGGTCTTCAATGGTCAATACAAGCAGCCACTACAACCTCTTACTGCAGGCGTCATTCATCAAGAATTGTTACTAAAGCAGAGAAGGCAGAAGGCCAGAAGCTCTGGGAGCACCTTGCACTGGGAACAGGAGCACCATGCTGACCTAGTGAAGGGCTGGGCTGCTGGCCAGAGCTCAGGCAGGCGGGCACGTGGACATACGGCTGTTGCTTGACTGAGCATTGTTGGGGACTGTGAGCAGAACTGAGTCCAGAGCCATCTGCAGAACAGAGATCTGCTGGTCCTGGGTCTACTTACAGCCTCTCTGGAGATTTCTTCCTTTGCCCTTTCACTAAGAAAGGATTAAGTGCCCCTTTAATTGTGGTTATTTCAGTTCCCTATTCATAAATGCAAATAAAGGCACTTATTCCTCCCATTTTTGTTCGCCCTTTGTGTTTGAGCTGTGAATCCCTTGGGAATCCATAGCCCAAATATCAAGGCCTTCTAGGTGTACCTGTATTATTAACAACAAAAGTAATGTGCTGCTTTTGTTACTGAAGTAGGAGGAAATGTAGGCACACGGAACAAACACTTGCAATGCTCTTTCTTATGTTAAAAAAAACCCCAAACAAACAAAAAGGCAATAGAGTGTATACTTTGACCAAGAGCAAAGGTAAAATCACAGCAGCTGACTCAGTGTAACAGAAAGAACTTAATAGAGTTGGCAATGTTTCAGACTGCCTTCTTGGGAACATGAACATGGGAATGTGTTAAGAGTAGCATAACATAACCAGAACACTGTCTGAATGAAAGAAAAGAGTTACTGTTGGGCAAAAGTATTATTTTCAGGAGCAAGAAAGTCATGCCAGCAGAGTGTGAGCACAAACTTGTGTTTATTTCTTGGTGTTCAGTTACTGTCAACATTACAAATAAACCAAATCAAGGCAGAGAATCTGAGCCTGCACTACTGGCCCCAAATACAGCTGAAACACTCTCCTAAAGTGTTTGTGACCTAACCATTCAATCCATCCTCCAGAAGCAGGTTAAAACAGAAGACTTGGGCAAGAACCAAACAAACTTCAGTGCAGCTTAGAAATACAGTTAAGACACAAAGCTGTTTCTCTACTTCAAGACAACCTGGCTATTACAAAAAAATATTGAGGAGCAATGACACTTTGTGAGCTCTGGCCGTATCTGCAGTGGAAAGGAGTTTCCCATGCCATTTCCTTAATTAGCACAAATACGCTGACAACCTTCTCTATGCTGAAATCAAGCCATAGGTCACTAAAAACCTGATCTATCTATGCATCCAAATTCACCACATGCTGAGCCAACATGTTGCAAAGCCATAATCAGTACCCAGATTATAACATGGCTTTGTCATGCATCCAGCTGCTGAAACAAACTTGGATGTCCCAATATGAAACCCAGTTGTCCTGCAGTAAGCAAATAAGAAAAGTGCCAATATATACATTCAATGTTTTGCAAGTGCTAAGATTGTGTGCTGGTATTTATTGGATCATTTTGACCATTATATGAATTTATAAATATGACCAGTTGAATTATAGAAATAACATGATCTGAAGATCAGATTCGAAGCTTGCTTAAACTGAAATAAACATGGAATAATTCATTCAGCATCCAGTAATTTACTCTGGTTTCATCACGTGGAGAGATCAAGGCCACAGTTACTTCTTTACACAGCTTGATCTGAGCTTTAGTCCTTGTCAACAGCACGTGCTATAGTACAATCATGCAGCAGTGGAACAGAAAAGACAGCATGCCAATCCAGTAAATAGTGTAGTACCAGCCCTAGGGAAAAGTTTAGCAACCTTATGACAGGTATGGTTTAAGCGTGTGAATCTGAGCCTTGTTCCTCAGACAATTTTTGCCTTGTTGGTAACGCAGCTGGCAGAACAAACCCCAAACACAATTTATCCCTGGCCAGCTCCTGGCCAGCTCACAGCTAATTCGGAATGAAAGCTGTGGTGTCTAAGCTGTTTCCTCCTGGCCAAGCAGCCCATTTTCTGTGACCAGTTCAGTAAGGTTGCTGCCTGTTGTCCAGATAGGACACTGCAGCCTGCCAGTGTGACTGTCTGACCCCTTCTCCCACATTTCAGTTGTCCCTAAAGTAGTGCATCCCACAGTATGCTGACCAGGGGCTGCAGCTCTCAGAAGGCTTCTTCCAGGAATCCACCTCTGTCGTTACTGGTCTATGGCGTCACTGCCCACATTTTCCCAGAATCACTTGGCACCAGTGTGGTTGGACAGCATGGCAGGTAGCCCTGCCAGCATAGCTGCTTGGAAAATCTACCCTGTGGATGTAAACTGAGCATCTCACTGGTTACCAGCTATAACTCTTTTAGCTGGATACAAGGTCACAGTTGTGAGTAACAAGAATGTCTCTTTGATGACATTGACATAAATTACTTGTACTTTCTTGCCAAATAAAAAAAAATAAATAAAAAAAAATAAAAAAGAGAACACAAGAAAGTGATGCCCCATGAAGAACAAATTAGATCCCATTTTGTGTCCCTTCCCCTGTAGAGACAGGTTTGAATGTCACTGAATTCTGAGCTTGGGATGGTTGCCCAGCCCAAAATGAATGAAACCAGGCTGATGGCTAAGTCTGTAACTTTCCTCTTGAGTTGTTTTCTTTCATGAATTTTATATTGCTGTATTTTTATTCATTTCAGTAATTGTCCTTCAGTACCACAGAGCATGTTTAAGACACAAATGCACTGTCATCTACCACAACAAATTTTCCTTAGGCAGTAAAAACACATTCTTCAAATTTATCATGATTCAGTGGGATTCCTCCAGAGTGGAGGACCAGAGGGAAAACTATGCCAAGGGCCAGACCTGGGAGGTTGCAAGAACTCACAACTGGCCTTGGCTTCCATTTGAGGTACATACAGCTGAGCCCTCATAGGCGCAGCTGGACACTTCAGTGGTTACATGGGGAAAGGAGACAGATATCCCTGCCTGCTTGCAGAAGGACAAGAAACTGACAGGAAGCAAAAGTGCTTCCTACTGCTCACACTGCACCCTGAACCCTTGTTGCTGTTAAACAGCCTTAGTCTCCCAGGGAGAAGGGGAGGGATGGAGTGAAAGTAAGTCTGACCTTCCTGGAAGAATGGACTTACTGATGCTGTGCTGGACTGAAATATGAAACCACTGAAACTCTGGGCCTAGAGAGTGGGAGTTACCAAACCAAGCCCAGCACAACTCAATAAAGCAAACCAAGTCTCACACAGCAGCTTCCTCTTCCTAACCCCATTCCTTCTCTCTCAAAGATATTCTGCACATTTTAACCACATGGCAGCAGTGATCTAGATGCCAAGAAAGCTGACAATGTCTGGCTGTGCATCAGGACAAGACAGAGGGACATAAACCAGGCAAGGTGCAGGTAGTCAGCTCACTCATAAATGCTTCCCCAGGGATCTCCCTTGTACTCAAGCAGTGGCAAAAACCTCATCCACGTAAAGATTGACAAATCTTTGTCTCCCGCTGACCTCAATGTAAAATTCATATTTGGAGAACAGAACCCCATGATCCTGGCCTCATTTACACCAGTTTCACACAGTTACCTCCTTGGGAAGACCCCATCTTTGCACAGGTGCTCCCAAGACCAAACCTGTCTTACTCAGCCATCTCTGAGAACTACTAATATCAAGGTCTTTCTTCTAGGTCTTTCTTCACTAATATCTAGGTCTTTTTTTTTTTTTTTAAGGAAAGAAAAAGAAAGCTTGACATGGCTGGAAAGCTACTTTTAATCTCCCCCAGTTACCACTTGAAGACATAGATTAAGGTGCTCACAAACAGGAGGGCAGCTTGGGGCCTGCAGATCCTTCACTGAATACATGAGCAAGCAACCACACAAACTTTCCCTGCAGTCCTACAGCTGCTGGGCCCTGACCAGGAGGTATCACCCACAAGGCCAGTTCCACAGTAATATTTCTCTGGAGAGCTTCTGCTACACTGCCATGGCTGAGCTGCTGGTTTAGAATGTCAAAGTCCTCCCTGCTGGAAATGAGAGGACCATGAGCAGCATACACTTCACTTGAGCTGGCATTGGTGTCTTCCCATTTTCTAGCCTTTGCACGACAGCTTAAAAGTTTGGGTCTGTGCCTTGTTTACAAACTCAGCTCAGAACAAAAATCCCAGATTTTAGTTTACTAACCAAAGGCTAACAGACCTGACCTCAGTAATTAGCTGATCAGGGGACTTTCTGAAGAATTAGGAAGTGCTAAACCAGAAAATGCCCAATATCGATGGCCCAAGAGGAGTCTTGCCCCATTTCTCACCTCATAGACAGCGCTGTGCCCAATGAACATACCACAGCACAGTACAAAGAAGAAATTATCTCTATCCCAGACATTGTAAAATACTGTACTGAGTTACAAGCTGGAGCAAGGATGTGGTGCAGAAGTCCCAGACAGCCTTGGAGGCAGGATTACTCATGTATCACAAAACTCAGATGAAGTTGTGCTACTTACATTGCTATATGACAAGGAGGAGGGAGAGAGAGACTTTAGCATTTCCAGGAGACTTGTTTAGCAACAGATGACATATGGGGACAGGATTCACCAAACTTCCCTTGGCTCAAGAATACAAAATCCTATTTCCCAATATACCATTAGTTTGCTAGACACCTAGTCAAGTGCTGTTTTAAAGCCCTAGGCTTTCAATTCTTCCTGGCTAATTCATTGTATTGGCCTCTGCCCCACCACAGGGTCAAAGACCCTTGCTTTGGGAAACCATTTTCCCTCAAAGTTGTCTGAGGTCTCTGCCCTTCCTCCAGAGGTCAGGTGTGTCTACAACCAGCGTCTTGAATTGATGAGATCACAAAGAAATAAGTAGATTACACAGGTGGAATTAGGTAGAGATAATAGAAGTAAACGCCAACTTGATATTTGAGGAGTTTCTGTACGCAGTTTCATTTGTGCCTACTAGCCTACAGGTGTCCTACAAGCTGAGGATGCTTCAGCTGACTCTTTCACACCACCCTCGCCTGTTTCTAAAAGCATCTCTCCTTTTGATCACATGGCAGCAGGTACTCACTTGCTTACACACACTGCAGTGTTACAAGTGACTGTGCTGAACACATGCTGCACTGGTGAGCTCTCCAACATTATGTGTTGCAGGGCCACCACCCCTCCCACACTGTCTCATTTTTCTCAGTGTAACCCCAGGTTTGGCCCTACTCAATCCCTGGCCACTTTTCAGAGGGAAGCTTGCTCTTCCTCTCCTCCACCCCTCTGAGCTCATCAATCAGGAATAAAGAGGAAAACTTCTGCTCATTTGTGCTTGGGATGAGCAAACAACCAGCCCACACTCTGTCCAGCAGCATGAATGCCAGGTTATGTGAGGACATGCCAGCAGAGCCCACATACCACTGCTGGGCTATGAGCACTTCAGATATGACTCTGCTCAGGAGACTGAAATATAAACAGCAATTTCTGGGAGGAGTGGCTCCATACAAATACTCCCCCATCTTAGTCACAGGCTGAAATAAATAAATAAATAAATAATCAAAGCCATATAATCTTCCAGTTGGTGTGCTCAGAGTCATGTGACTAGTGCCAACCTCACCCCAAGGTGAAACATGGATCCAAAGACACTCCAGGCTTTGCAGTGTTCCAATGGCACAAACAGGACAGGCAGCAGCCCCTAACTGGGATGGCACAGACTTCACCCACCTGGCAGACAGCAGAGTCCAGCTGTATGCCACCTGCTCCCACCATCATGCTTATATAAGGGAAATACTGAGGGGGCCAGGACACATTTAACCCAGAAATCCCCACGTGACTAAGTGGTTCCAAAGCAAATCCTTCCCACCCAAAACCACATCTGAGAAGCAAAACAAACAAGGGCCACTGCACAGCAGACACCTGAAGAGGCTGGGGAACAGGCCTAAGGAAGTAGTTTCCTCTTTCCCTGTGCTTTGGTGAATGGGAATAGCTATGCAGGGAGCCAAGAGGGCACACTGGGGCAGCATCAGTCTAGACTTGCTCTGCTTCTTGTCCTCCTTCCTGCACCATCTGCTGCTGGCCCCTGTCAGAGGCAGGATAAAGAGCTAAGCAGACCTCGCATCTGGCACAGCATAGCCATTTGTACTCCCCTGCTTTGCGAGTCTGGTCAAAGCTCCTGTGTGTGCATGAAAGATGATCCCAGCATTAAATATATTCCTCCTCTTTGTCCAAATTAGAAATGGTTCCTCAGCCTACAACATCACCAGGCTATGTTAAAACATCTAAGTATAATCAGGAATGCTGGAGGTCCAAGCATGGATAAGCAACGGCGAGACTATATTTTAACAGGAACTATCCCAATGGGCTCGGAAAGCTACCTAAAGTGTATCTGCATGTTGCTAATTATGTTTACTGGTGGTGGCTGGCATTTTTTTTCAAGCTGAAGATGAGTCAGAAAAAGAAAAAAAGTCCTTTATTGTTGTGGTAGCAGAAGGATGTCTCCTGAGGGTGTATGCAATGCACTACTGTCACGGCATGACAATGGAAAAACTGACTGCTGAGCCAACCAAACCCCCATAAATACCTAATGATATCTCTCTTGGCCCAGATTTTCTACAAGTCGGTGCCTGAACTGCATACAAAATGACAATCGATATGAACGGATCTCTTTTCTCAACAGAGCCAGAATTTAAGAGCCCAGCTGAGCATTATATTCCAGTTCATACAAAGACATCCTTTTAAAGGTCTGTCACAATAACTTAAAGGTGGTGATCCAGCAAAAAAAAACTGCTAGGCCTCTCCTCATGATCGCCCCCACGCTCCAGCCATCAGCACAAAGAACAACTGGCCTCAGCAAACAGACAGTGTTATTAATTACAACATGGTGACACAAATAATGAGTGCCTAGGTATGTTATTGGGTCTGCATTCATGTGGGAAAAGAACAACATTTTCTTCCTTTTCTCCTTCTCCTCCTCCTGGCTTGAGTAGCCCTGCCACCTCGTGTACTCAGCTGGGGAGGCAGCCGTGCCAAGCACCTGGCCCGGTTACAGGTATGTGCGCAGACACAGGGAGCCCGTTGTGAGAAAACCCAGCCTTAGCAAATTTCTCTGGCCATCGTCCAGCCCCTGCACGTTGGGCAAGAGGCTCTCCCCGGCCGCGGTTACATCAGTCACCGCCACCTCCCTCAGTACCATGGCACGGCAAGCGGCTGCCAGGGGAGGGGGGCGGGAGCGAGAGAGAGAGAGAGGCAGTCTGTGTTTCTTGAAACAGGCTGTCCAAAAAACATTACAACACCCTTGCCGGTTTCCAGAGGGTTTGCTCAGTTCCTCCCTTCCCGCGAAGACCACACAGGCTTCGCGAGGGCGTTCCGCCCTGCCGCAGAAAGGCGGTCTCTGGGGCCCTCCGCTCCGGCAGCGCTGCAGCGCCGTGATTCCCCGACTTCCTCCAGACGCTCTCCACTTTCCATCGAGGGCCAGAACCAAACTCGAAAGCTGATGTTTAAGCGGGAAAACATAAGCCTTCCCTTCCCTTCCCTTCCCTTCCCTTCCCTTCCCTTCCCTTCCCTTCCCTTCCCTTCCCTTCCCTTCCCTTCCCTTCTTTCCCTTTCCCTTTCCCTTTAGCTGAGGGAGATTTTTCCTGCTGCTCCGCCCCCAGCAGAAGAGGGAGGCAGGGCTGGAACTCTGAGCATTTGAAGCCCCTCGCAGTTCCACTCGCTCCTCTCACCCGCCTCTCTCCCCTCTCTCCCCCAGTCCCTCGCACCCTGCCGGACACGCACGCTCTGGGCACAGGGGCTGCCCAAGGCTCCCTCGGGACAGCAGGGCTCGCTGTGCTCCCAAGCCGGCAGCAGGTCACAGCGGCCCAGGCTGGGACCGCCAGCGCAGGCAGGCTGGAGCGCCACGGCCATCAGCCAGATCCCGCTCTTGGGTACTGCCAAGGGTAAATTTAGAATGGTCCTCCCAGCAGTGGCTGGGAATCTAGTCTTTGCAAGAGCTCAGAGCAGCCCCTGGATAAGGGATGGCACTTCAAAACAGTCATCTGGGTCGTGGTGTAAGCAAAATCACCCTATAAAATAGAGCAAAACTGGCAAACAAAAGTATTGCTCCTGGCATGAATGTACTTCCATATTGATTCAACACTTAAAAAGGCAGTGAATGAGAATGAGGATGTCTTTTCTTCAAACCCTCCAACAAAATCACTTTCACTTTTGGCAACCTGCTGTTTTCTCACCCCTCAGCTCCTTCACCCTGACCGCAGCAGCACCTTCCTCCACCGCCAAACCTTCTGTGCTGCCTCCCCTCGCTGTCTCCTCTGCTCAGCCTCTTGCCTGAAGTCCTCCTAGAGGAGGAGCTGAAATTTTTGCCTGACCGCCCTGGCAAAAGCAGGGAGACATTGCTGAAGTCCACTGGGAAGCCAACACCCATGCGGGCAGCACAGCTGAGCCCCGGGCTGTGAACCTGCCCCTCAGCCCTGCCCCTCCTGGGACAGGAGCCCGCGTGGGTTTGTGAGCTGGCCAGATCGGGGTAGCTTTTCTCCAGTCAGAGGCTCTGGAAGGATTATTTGGCTGCAGCATATCATATGACTTTGTTCTTAGAGTTACATTTTAACTGAGAAAGTTTAACAAGTATGACTTATGGGCTTCTAAAATTGGCAGCAGAAAAATGAGCTGAGGAAGTCATGGAAAAAAACCACAAGCTAGGCCATTCCATGTTATGCACAATTTCTGGGCTCTTTTTCCAATCTTCTGGTTTTTTTGGATGGTGGAAAATATTTTCCAGCTATACAGGCCTGGCTTCACTGAGTATGTCTTTATGCCAAGTTTATAAAAAGCAGCTGCAGACATGGTTGAATGAAAGGATTACACTGCTGTCTGTCTTCCAGAAGGTGCTTCAGTTCACACCCTGTCCCATAGAGCAAGGCTTGCTTCTCAAATCTCCATGAATTTATGTAAGGAAGGACAAAATTTGAGCCACACAATACAGCTAATGTGCATGCCAGTGGGCACGCACGTTTATAGCTACTAGCGGTTTCCTAAAAACACTGGCTTTTAGCACTTCAAGTTTACCATCATTCCTCCAACCTCTCTCTACCCTACAGCTTGGTCCATCTTCCATGACTACAAAAATGGGGAGAGGGCTTTCAGGGTTGAGATCCCAGTCTCAGTGCATTTCTGCTCCCTTCTTCATGCATACCTGCTCTCCAGCTGCTCCCACTGAAATCCAGGTTTCACCAACCTCATGTATTTTCAAGCTGCCGGCTTTAAGGCTAGGAGGGATCGCTGTATGTGTGAAGCTTGATCGCCTCTGCAGCACACAACACTGAATTTCAATCAGGAACCCAAGCAGCAGAGGCATAACCTTAATTTTCAGCCATGCCTTGTCACAGTCTTGGCCTAATACACTAGTCACAAGAGGAGAGTCACAAATAATCCTTCACTCTCCAAAACAGAATAGCTCCAGGGGGTGGGGGGAGGATACAAACTGAAAGCAAATGTATATAAAAAGGTAAGGTAGGTGGTAAGCTGCAGATCATGCATTACAGATCTGTATCCTGCTGTTTTTTCAGTTGAGTATGTTAGAATAACAGTACTGAGAACGACAGTGTTACATCAGGAATATCGGTCAAGACAATATTTCCTGGCAATTGTTTGAGAAATGCTTTTCTCACAGCTAATTTCTCCCAAGAGGCTGTGTTTTCTCTGTTTTTAGAAGGAGAGTGATTAAGAAAGAAGGTTTTTAAACCTCTGCACCCTGCTGTGGGACAAAGAACTGTGGGGGAAAGAAAGGAAAAAAGAAAAGGCACAACAGCTGTAATGTTCTATGAAATGATTTTGTTCTGTTCTCTTGCCGAGGTGGTGGGTGCAATCATCAGTTTGGCAGAGATAAATACAGGAAAAGCAAGCCATTTTTCAGGAGCCGCAGCTGCAGGAGTGCCACATTGCCATCTAGCGACACGGGCTCTGGAAGCCAAAGCAACGGGGCTCTGCCGGCTCCCCAAACTTCCTGCACCGGTGCCCACCGCTGGCCAGCACACCTGGACATAGGATCCCCTTTCCTTCTCGTGATTTATAGCCAAGTTTGAAAACTGCAAAACTGCTTGGTCTATAAAAGACAGGTGTAGGAAGGCGAGGGAAAAATTCCACCATAAATAAGTTTAAGATGAACTTGGCTTTGCTAGGAAAAGCTGGTTTTTACACTGAGGCCCAAACAGATGCTCATCTTCCATTGCTGCTGCTACTGCTGCTGCACACAAAGCTACCACAGCTTCATCATCTTGTGCAGTTATCATATGGATGTCTGTGGCAAAATGATGGGCTGGCAGGAACAGTGAGCACTACCTTGTCCCATGGACACAGATCTTAATCTAGACCTGATGCCCTGTTCCCAGTCATGCTGGACCAAACACCTGTGTTCCCTGATACTATCTGCACTGCCAACCCTGAAATTTGACTCCACTATGTACATCTGCAATGTACCTCTACATTTGTATTCTGAAAAGAATACAAATGTTAACCTTTCGACACTTTAAAAAAAGAAAAGCCCAACCCCTTTATACAGCGAAAGGCAGGCACTCAGTCTTCAGAAGATGCCCAGCAAAGGGCAGCTTACAAATTCTTTTGTATGATCTTCACACAGCAAGATAAAAAGTAAAAAAAGCTTTGGTGTATGGGAATTCTGACATTCACTGAAAGCTGTTAAATTGAAAGATCCTGGCTACAGCAGAACTACATTTATTCAGAAAACAAAAACACTCCCAGTGCCTAAACTCTGCCAGAAGACACCATAATTTTGGGAAGCAATGAAAGAAGCCTTGCATCAGACATCCAAGACTGCCCGCAAAGCTCTGCTTCATGGCACATGCCCTTCCCACTGAAATAAATGAGCAGTCTCACACCTTATAGGCATTGAAAGGTGATTAGCAGCAGACTGTATTGTTTCTGGGGCAAAGGATGATGTGTCTAGCTAATCATTAACTCTGTGTCTTTGGTCCCTGATTCCAGTGAAGCTTCACAAGAGCACAGCTATATTGCATCTGCAGGAATGTCACAAAGCATGATATTCTTTGATATTAGCAAAAAATAATGTGGTCTTCCAGGGAAAAAGGAAAATGCAGTTAAGTTCTCCTAAATGAAGATAACCAATGCTGCTCCAGAGGACTTCTCTTTCAGCAATGTCTTCAAAAACCCAGTGATAGTCTCTACAAATTCTTTGGTGACTACATACACTATGATGACCTACAAATACTTGGAATTTATAAAACTACTCCTGCATCAATTAATAACAAAGTTTGTGGTGTCACCCCCTGAGACCCACATCACCTGCAACATTACCAGGAGCTGGGGAGGCAGAATTTGAACACTCAAGATTTTAAAAAAGGAAAGGCCATGAAGATTCCTGACTGAGCCATTGCTGGTCCTGTCAGACTGCAATGTTTCTCTTTTTCTTTAAAATCAGGGTGAGATCACTGTTTTTCTTGAAAATATGCTGCTCAAGGTAGGAGATACCTATCTTTGAAAAGATCTAAAGTGTAATGACAAATATTGTCAGGCCTGCTGAAGATCTTCAAGGGCAATGCAGCAGAGAAAACACTGGTCCCAACTGACAAGGTCCTATCACCATTCTGGGAAAAAACAAAATAAGAGAGGGATTCTACACTGGAGTCATTTTTTTTCTTTGCTTCACATTTTATGACCAAAAACATGGGGAGAGCATTGCTCCAGTATCAATACATTCCATCCCAGGGATATGGTCCCTTTAGAAAATCAACATAACTTATGAGCATTTACTTCCATAGTTGCCCAGAGAAGCCAAGGTGCTGAAGTGGTGCTCAAGCTTAGTGCTCAGGCTCCCACTAAGAACCAGGCAGTCCATTGGCTCTTGAGAGTGGCGGGGCACACCAGTCTCATCATTTGACTTCTTGAACATTGTTACCACACAACCAGCCAGGCAAGTCCTCCTCTGCTCTCTGGAAACTAGCTCCAAATTGGAAAAAGGATAGAACCAACAGATCTGCTCTAACCACCAAGACTTGGAGGGTCAAAAGCATGCTTCAGAAGGCTGCAATGTTTTAAAGAATGGGACAGCTAAAAACTGTCCAAAACTGGGCTACAACTTTCTCTCTATAAAGTACCTCTCCAATTTGCAACTGTTTTATCAGGTTGTCAAACATTCACAGTTTGCAATCCAACATCTAAGATGGACACTGATTCATTGCATTGCCTTCTAGGCTGTTTCCCTTATTTATGCCGGCTTTGGTATTATTATGACCCAGCTTTCCTCTTTGCATCATGGTATCACTGAATTTCAGGCACTATAGTTTGGGCTGATTACAAAGTTTTGACAGAGTTCCTTTTAAAGTTGCTATCCAACAGCAAGCTAGACTTGGGAAATATCTCTTCTTACATTTTCAACGCAGAAGGTATTTACAAACTGCAGGACTGCCAGCAGAGCAATTAAACCATTGCTTGACAGCTCATGTTACTGCTTTCAGTTGGCGGGGGGAAGTTGTGCCTCAAATCTATTCAATTACAGAGCCTTTAATTCTTTTGGTAGGTTTAATTATTTATAAGCAGATCTATGGTTGGTTGAAGTCTGATTTTTCCTGATTATACTAGTAACTAGCACTGATTTGCCAACTAGTCTAAAATTAATGTGATGTAGAAAAGAAGCAAGCTTCAGGGCTTCAAACAAAATTCACATAAAACACCTGCTCAGTTACTACCAAAATAATCATACTATCCTAAACCTTACCTCTCCCTTCCTGTGTCACTGTCCCAGTGTCCTGCTCTTGACTGCTTAGGTTTCCATGAGGAAAGGACCATGCAGAGTAAATTACAGGATCAGGACCACAAGCTGTGAGTTTGCAGAAGCAGAGACTTCATCTTGACTTCATCTTGACAGATTCTTCAGAGTGTCACACACATCTCTGCTGATACAGAAGTAATAATAATTTCATGCTAAGAATTCAGCCAGTGCCAATGGCCAGTAAATAACATCCCTACAATGAAGTAAAGAAGGGCCTTTAGTTGTGTCAGACAGCTTCTAACAAGCCAAGGAACCTGATGTTAAAGCTCAAACCTTTAGATGGAGAGATAAAACCAAATGAAACATAAATCAAATAGCAACCCCTCATGGTTATGCAAATTCAGGTCTCATTATAGCAAACACTCTGACTAGAACTCAATATATATGAGGCTGTAACCTGGGGTCAGATGGGGCTTCCCTTCTTTATATAGACAAAAACTTCCACCTCCTCAGTGCTAGGAGCTGGCAGTCTTCCTCAAAGTAACCTACAAGACTAGGATGTATTATACCAGGTCAATGTGTGGTTTAAGTAAATCTTTATCAAAACCAGACTGTTCCCACCAGTAATGAAATACTTCTATGAATTGATTATGTGTGTACTATCAATTAAAAACAACAAGGGAGAGTTTCTCAAAGAACATGCTTGCTCAAGAATCCCTTTTCTTCATTTCTCCATTTAATTAGTCATTGCACTATAATTCACAAATTCATGCAATAATCATTGTCATTTTATTCATCAAAGCTAAATGTACATTCTTTCTCATTAAATAACATTAAATACAAAAAGAGATGTTAACCAGCTAATGTTTCAGAGCTCCAGGGAAATGCTCTTTTACATACAAGCCAAAATAGGCAAATACTGGTTTTTTTACAGCAAATTTCTGTATCTTCCGGGCTATGTTACAGGGTGTAACATGGCCAGAGTGACTTAAGGAAAGGGAAGAAGTATGTTTTTCACACAGTATCTTTTATTGAACAGCTTTCTCTAGATGTTGTTGTGTGTTGAGCAGACTGAATAATTTCTTACTAACAAGTTGAATGTTTGGAAAAATGCTGATTGACTGCTACAAAGGTGGAAAATTTCCATTTACTTGTATAGTATACATACACTTTACCGCCACAACCCACCCCCCAAACAAAGACCAGGAAGCAGAGAAAAAACACTTTTGAGTTGTAGGAATAAAGATTCTGTTTTGAGCCAGGGTGCTGCTACAATGCAAACAGCTGCCTCCAAGGCGTGAGAGAGACAAAGTATGAGACCATCTCACTTCATGTCAGCTGCAGGATCACAACAGGGTGAGATTATGTCAACATCAGCTGAAATCCAACCAGCATTGAAAATGCATCCTGTCCCCAACCTATAATACCTTGCTTTTTTTTTTTTTTTTTTTGGTTGGCTCTCCTCCCATCACAGGCAGAGACCAACTCCAGGCAAGATGCAGATTTCACTTCCACCCCTCCAGCAGTTAACTGTGAAAGGTGCATTCCTTTCACCAGCTAGCAAAGCTCACCCAGAATAATCACAGCTAGGCAGCAAAAACTTCTCTTGCATGCCTGGCAATCAGATGCAGTTGCATTTTGTTGCAGAGTTGAAGTTGTACAATGCAGCTGGTTTATCTATTTACCTAGTTTGTATTGAGGGATGGAGAGAAAGAGGGAAATCCTCCTAACCATGACATCACCAAAATTTAAACACACCAGATTTTAAAAAGCCAAAGTTAGGTATTATCAGTAGAAACACATTCCACTGCTGCTCCACTGAGCCTGTCTTATACACCATACCAAATCTGTCTAGCCAAAATGCTGCATTGCATCACCTCACCAGACAGGAAGATTCTAAAAATTAGGATTTTGCAGGGTGAGCTTGCACAAAATGTGTGTGCAAAACTGCCCTCTGGTGTTTAGATTTAGACCTGCTCAAGAAAATGATTATGTGACCAAATCAGTTTTTAGCTGTAAGGGTCCAACACGCAAAGAGGCAAAACCATTTGACTTCATCTGTTTTCTGCCTCCGTGCACACTAGCAATTTCATACACAAAAGCCAGTCACAACTGCAACACTCACTCTGTTAAGCAACTCTCCCACCATAGGTGAGCACCACCAGACACCTCTCATCCCAATGATGAGTTGAGAACATCTCAGGGTGCAAGGGAAATAATGAAATTGTGAGTGAGCACTGCAGGACATCCATCTGTCAACCTGGTAAAGACAGACCTGACCTTTCTGAAGCAGGAACAAGGACTGTATACTGGGAGTCAAAAGCTTATAGCTCAGAGGCCTTTAAGGGTTAAGGACTATTAAGTTACAGGAATGATTGGAAAGCAGGGTAGTGAGCTCATCAGAAGATATCCAGTGAACATTCGTTAAAGCCAGTCCCTACTGCAGGGAAAGAAGAGAGAACATGGATTTTCTTTCAAGAACATATGGAAACCACTGTACTTTGAAAAAGCTACCCATTATCTAGTGCCAGCATGTTGGACAGTTTGGTACAAAAAAATAACACAGAAGAGCCAGCTGTTTTGTATAGCTACACTCACACATTCATACACCGGATGTGGCAAACTCTGCCCTGTAAGAACAGCATTAGACATCCATATTTTCTTTGGGAAGTTTGATTTTGGTATAAATGCAGAAAACAAGTACTGCTACCCAGACTAGTTCAGTTTCTGGCGTGCTCTGATGAAAGCTAGCCCAGTCCAGTTCAGTTTCTGGCGTGCTCTGATGAAAGCTAGCCCAGTCCTCATGAATTAAACACAAGTTTCCACTTTTTACAACAGGCTTTTGGTCAGTGCACAGAGAATACTGTAAGCTATGCTGGTCAGTGTAAACACACTAACTAAAAACCAAACCAAAACTTGGGTACAACAGAAACCTTACAGAATTTTTTTTGTTCTTTTCAGATCAGCCCTTTTTAAAAATACAGAAGCATGGGTGTGCAGCACAACATGCCTTTGAAACAATCACTAAAAGCACTTAGTGACCACTTCAAAGATTCCCTTGATGTTTAACTCATGTTAACTGTAACACAACAGTCATGTAGGGCCACTGTTCAGCCTAAGGGACTTTAAACACACCATCAACAGATGTACAAATGAAACTTTAGAAAGATTCTTCTAAGTGCATAAATAGCTGGAGCTTTACTTTGATGATGGCTGGCTGGCCTCCTACACAGCAGGGCTGGGACTTCTCCATTTTTCATGTTAAGGGCAACAATAATATTGTGTCAGCCCCCAGGGAAAGGAAATTAGTGCCAGATGATTCAGTGTGTGCCTGACCACTCTGGTTTTGGATTTGGTTCTATTATCTAGAAAACTTAAATGTGAGACATCAAAGGTAGTTCTGCATGATAATGAAACTAACTGGGTGGGTTTTTTTTTTTCCCTATAAAAGCTGCCTAAGATACTCTTAACCAAGTATAGAAGACTTCCCAACCTAAAACTAACAGACCTCTCAGTTTCTTTATAAGAAATCCTTCTAATGCTGAAAACAAGTGTCTTTTCCTTGGAGAAGCACAGAAGGGAAGATGGTGCTTTCTGGGAAAAGGACTAGTAGTTCAACCTGTAGTAAAGTAAGATTACCGATTTTTTCTCCAGCAGCTGTGAGCTCCATAGCAGCACATCCACGACTGTAATTGTGGATTACTTCCACACTTTTTTCATTTGCACAAGTGAAATGAAATGTACAGCACTATGCATCGCTAATGCAACGGCATTACTACTGCAGAAACATGCATCATTACCACAACGTTTCTGATGACCTGCACTTTGCTGGTGTCTGAAGGCAGTGTCTCTGCTTGAGTCTGAAACATCTGTGGATTGTGGGTGCTTGGCTGTACCTCTGCCAGCCTGCTGCTCTTGGAGCAACAGCAAGTTTGCATTCTAGACAATATCTTCCAGGTCTTCACAAGTGTACAGTATTAGCTTCACTAGGACATTTGGGGAGAAGAAAAAATTCCAGTCTTGTTAAAAGGATTCAGCATTCCACTCTATTAGTCCAAGGCACTCAAAACAGGTATCAGAGCTTGCTCTAGCATACTAACCAAGTACTTCTGGGCTATCAGATATGACAATAAATTTGCATTTAAGGCTACATTTAAACATATGCTGTCCTAAATTTTGTTTGCAACTAACTTTGCAGGCTCAAGAAAATGAAAAATGTTAAAGCAGTATTAGTGTCTGACAATTATTACAGCAAATACCATTTATAGATATAATGAGAGTGTCACCAAGCCTTCCATCAAAATCAGAATTGGCACACAGGTTTGCTGAAACACAGATGAGAAGAGCTTTGCTGTAAACTAAAATGTGAATTCAAATTGTCATCATTATACCAAAGAGTGTAGAAAAATGCTCAGGTTTGACAGAAGGGTGCTGCTTTTGTCATGCGCTGTTTGGGTTTGTTTTTCAAAGCGGGATAGAAGTTTTATTTACCTTAAAACAAAGTTAAAAGCTGAATTAAAAAGACAGGCTGAAGTGACCAGCAAAACAGAAGGTAAATATGCTAACAGTTCTGTCAGCATAACCTATGAATTCCTACTTTTTACTTTTAAGGGTTAGAAGAGAAAAGAAAAACTCCTTCAAAAAGCCTCATTAGAATATTTTTTATTATGTGCAAAATAACTCTGTCCCTGTAAAATAAATTAAAAGGAAAAGAGCACACTGGCCATTGTCCCCCAAAGAATATGTCTGTGACGTTATTACCTTTTGCTACCTGAACAATTCAAGCACAGAGATTAAACTATATCCAGTTGTTTGAGATGTTTGTTGATACCAGCCACTAACTTCAGTATTTATCACATTACAGAAAATTTCAATAGCACCCAAAATCTTTGGAAATAGTATTTTCAAGGGCTTAAGGGGAAACTACCTATTCCATAGCAAACAATCTCAGCAGAATGACTCAGTAAGAGCCATTTCTATTCCCAAACCCAGGTATGGTCTGCTAGGTCACCATCAACTACCCACCTAACCTCTCAAAAATCCTGTGTGAGGCAGTGTGAGGCATTGAGGAGAATCTGCTTTTGAAGAAACTTGCACCAGGTTGAAATGAGACAGAGTTGGCTTGAGTGTTCTCAATGTATCTACAAGATTATGCCACCTAATACCTTACTATTAATCTAGCAGTATCATTAGTACAGCCAGCTGGTATGAAAAACACCTCGAAGCATTCTCCTCAAGTTAAAAATCAATCACCGTGCCAAAAAGATAAAGCTACGTTTTTAATTGTTTCTTCTGCCACCCGAGTGCTGATAGCACAAACCCAGAGAATAGCAGAAACCAGTCTGTTTTGACATTTAGAAGATCCTACCCATTAAAAACTTGCTTTCCTAAGTACATTTCTCCTAGTCACTTGAGCCTGCTGTGTATTATTTGTCTTCTTTTCGTTGGCAAAGGAAAATTCACCATACCATATTGAAATTGTACAACATGTAATTGCATTAGCTTTTGCTATTTACCCTAGAGATATAATTGTCTCACCTTATCAGTGCAATTTTTTTTTCTTAAGGCAAATGCCTTTAAAAGACTGTTAACAACCATTTGCTATTGTCTTGAAGACTACAGACTGAAATGTCAACTATCTTACAAAGTTTCAAGCCTTCCAAAAAACAACAATTTTGTGCTGTTAAAATGTGCCCAGGTTCTATTCTAAATAGCTTTGTTTCAGACACCTGTATTAACAGAGCTTCCAAGTTTGCCAGTAATTTTGAACTGATCACTATACATGTTTTTGTTCCTGACATAAATGGATTTGTCATTCTTTCTGCAGCCAGTCATCTCTTACCATTGTGATTTGCATCTTCTTCTAAGGTGATCTGTTACTGTTTAAATGATCACATATTTGTTTTCTCAGGAAATTACACAAAGTTTTAAACTTAACTAAAAGTATTGGAAGACCAGCCATAACATTAAAAATAAATTTTAATGTTGTCATTTTTAGATCATTTGCCCTGACATCGAAATATTCTGGATTTTAAAGTAGTACTATAGGGACACACAAGTGCAGATAAATCTTTATTGCCATAACTTCGTTTCTTCAAAAATGAGCATTGGGTTTTTAATAGGTCGTAGTTTTATGTCTGTATATGTACAACATTACAACTGCGTATTTCAATAATGAAGTTAGTGATACTTTGATAACTCAACACAGTGTATTTATAAAATGCATTCTTATCAAAATACACTTTTCACTGGGATAATAAATAAAATCCTGCGAAATCCACCTACACAAAGTTAATTTTAACTCTGGTAGAACCCGATGTGGTACACAGTCCATTAACTACTATGTTTGCCCCTTTATCCCCCTACTGATGCTCATCTTCTGGGGTAAGAAAACTTTTTTTCCCCCCGTTGTGGTGTGACCTCATTCAACATCATCTTCAGCCAAGCACTGTGCATTTACAATTCTCTGTAAAAAGCAGAAAAACTTATTCACAATTACATAAAATTGACAGCAGGCAACTGATTATCAAACAGTGTAATTTTACACTGAACATTAACCAGTGTAATTACTGAACCAACTGATTGAAGTTAAAAATTATAATCTATTTGACTTAAGTTTTTGAAGTCAGTTCCATAGATATTACAAACAGTGCAATACCTAAAAAAAACCAGATAAACAATATTCTACAAACCTAAAGTGATGACCCTCTGTGTGGTTTCTGGCACTGTTCTCTTAGGAAATGTTTTTGTTCAATCATTTCCCCAATTCTTATTTCTTGCATGTCTGACACTTTCCAGTGTTACCACTCAGTACATGGACCTTAACCTGAAATGTAGCCAGGCCTGAGCTGTAGGAAGAGCCAACTGATACCCAGCACTGAGTCTCTGCTTTATGTCAGGTAACACTGTTAGGGAGCCCCCTTGTACTGCCAAGAACATAAAACATATCATTTATTTTACAACAGACTCACCTGCAAGCACATTAACAACATTACTCACTCTGTACTCAGACTGAAATAGGAGGGCATTTTATACACAGAGCTACTAGCACTTTTATCATCAGGGAAACTCTCAAGCTTCCAAAATTGTCACGGGTTCTGGTGCTAGTTAACATCCTGTGTCTAAAGCTGTCCCCAGAAGCAACAGGGTAGCAAAAGCAACAGATTCATTTTTAAGAACTTCCACAGCATTTACACACACTTGTAGAAATGTAAATTTCAAAAAAACCCTTAAGACCCAGAGTAATAAAGTTACTGTTTTTCCAATCCCCCCCAACTTGTATTTGAGAAACACTGGATTCACAGTGTTTAGTTAGTACCAGAGCTGTGGTCAGATGCCTCTACTTCAAGAGCTTAGCATACCCTATACACATGAGAAGTTTCGTATTTCTATTTTATCCTGATTGCTATTAATATTACATGATGATTTTTATATTTGCTTTAAAACATCTTGGGTAAAAAAAAAAAAAGCTTCTTTAAATCTAACTGAACATATTAAAAAAACCACAAAGCCTAATACTTAAAACTGGTGCAGTGGATAAAGCAAGTATTTCAATTTTTTTTACAAACCAGACCAACAGGGAGTGCTTCACATACCTGGCTTATTGTAGGGAGCTTAGTCAGAAGCATTTGAAACACTGGTGGTGGAAGAGTCTGCTGTAGAACTTGTAGTAGCTGCTGCGGCTGCCCACATACAGCAATGGCATTGGTCAAGTGATCAACACCTTTTTCATATTCACCTGTATGACAAATTATAATGTTTTGAAATCAACCATCTTCTACACTGTAACACATTTACATAAAACATCCACCAAGAGTGGATTAAATTACAGTGAATCAATCCACATTAAGCTCTTCTCCTTCTTTGATGGACTTTCTGAAGACACAAAGTTAGAACCAAATATGCAGATTTTCTTAGATGAATTTGACTCCCCAGAATTTTTTGGTGTATAAAAATCATCTTCTAACAAAGGTAGAGAGAAATTATTTTACAACTTACCCTTTGGAAAAAACATTATTACCTTGAGCTAGTAATTCCTCTCCAAGCTGAATCTCCTCAAGGAAAAACTTCTGAACTGCTTCAGCATCCTTCAGGTCAGGCAACTATAAAGACACACAGTAAATGTTAAATCAGCCCTTAAACATCAGCTACTAAAAAGTTAGCAGAAAATATTCTCAACTGAAATTAAACATGCACACAACCCTATTGTTACACTGACACTGGCAAAAAAACCAAGAGTCACCACTAAGTTAAACTTAGTACTCAGAATGTTTTTGAAAATCAGACTCAGGTCTTATAATACCACATCACAAATGTGTAGAGAGACAGAGCCTGAAATACCTCTACTCAGTTTATTAAGTACATAATTTAGGGGAAAATAAAAATTCTAAGGTGCATTAAGTTTATATCAACTGTATTTCTTGCAATTGTTTAAGAGAAATTTTATGCTTTCTTTCTGGATCCATTGGTAATAATGAAAAGGAAATAATTGAACAACCTATAAAGTTCAGTTATAAGTGTATCCCCATCAATAATTTTAAGTCTGAAAAGTCCTTGTTCATATTAAAAAGTGAGAAAACACCATCAAATCACACACTGAATGTTGTACTTTCTGATATAACTCCTCTGACACCAAAGAGGAACAACCACACAATTATTTCTGAGCATTAAAAAAACCTAAAGAATGCATATTTGCAGGAGTGTTTGTAATCCTGGAATCAAAACAAATCCTTAAGTAAATGTGACAAATAATACAACTGAAACATCTTTCAAAATAGCACTGCATTATTGATCACAGTATTACCTTGGAAAGTCCTGCTCTCTCTTTGGCAAGCTTCTGTTTCCTCCTTCCTGTAAGAATAAAAACATATTTTATTTTCAATTTGCAATTAAAAAGCTCTTCAGATTATAGTCTGAAACCATGAACAAATCAAAGTCCTTTTCAAAAGAAGAAACTGGTAATGTATTCCAAATACTGAAGATTAAGCACAAGATTGCAACCCACTCAGTGCAACAGAGCATCATTTAGAGGTCTAATGAGGCCTGGCAGTAGCACCAATTCAAAATGGCAATTCTTCTCCTGAGGGCTACAGCAACCACCAGCTGTGCAGGGCAGCACAGCACATCTCATGCACTGCAGGCACACAGCAGCAAAGAGAATTAGAGTAATACAGGAATACTTGGGAACTAGTTAATAAGTGGCAGTGTCTCACCATCCTTCAGCAAGAGGGATACTAAAGCATGCATTTCTGAAACCTGAGAAAAGCAAACATTTACAGATGGAACAAATATTTACAGACTTAACTGCCTACCTAAAGGCAAAAAGTTGGTCTGCCACATGAAGGTGTACCACTTCAGCAAAACTAATGTAATTAAAATTAAAGTTGCTTTTAATGCAGCTAGGCAGGTATAAAGATATCTTTATAGTAGCAGTTCTTCATACAAGAAAAAAAAAAGTATCCTAATTATACTGGCAATTTCCTTGGAATAATCATTTATGTAAATCTTCAATTCATCACCTGAAATAGTTACACCAATAAAACCACTGAATACAGCCTATGGTTAAACTGTCCTTCCACTCTTTGTGCTCAGCGTCTGCCCAGAAAACTCCTGTACTGACAAAGAACAACTATCACACAGCACTGATTTTTCTTCTGAAACAATTTTACCAGTTGGAAATAATTCCAGATATGAGTAGCAGTTTTACCCAGTAATTAAAAATTTTCAATTGTCCACATGGTGAAGACAGTCAGGAATACTATTCCCTAGTATAGCGATAACCTAGCACGTGGCATTTACTGACAAAATTGTGCTCTTCATAGAAAGGGAGTTCACATTCTAACTAGATGGAACACCCTTTCACCTTAATACACCATCCTAATAACACTTAAAACCTAGATTTCTACAACTAACTGACCTGTGCATGTTAATTTACACTATAGATGGAAAAATGTGTTGGACAGAACTGTAGTATGCTACAATTTTGTATTTTTGGAGGGTTTCAATAGTAAAGAATTTGTCTTGAAAGTTAGTGCTTCAATTGGCTCACTCCACGTTTTCAGAAACATTATTTTGCACAAAACTTTAACTTGCACAACTATGCAAACAAGTTTTGATAATAGATAAAATCGTAAAGATTAAATTCTAAAAAAATATTAATATTTGAAATGTTTTACTATCAAAAAAGCCACATTGCAGCTGTACTGCATTCAGCAAAAATCCAACCTCCTACCAAAAAGAAATACAGAGAGTAACAGATTAACTTTTGTACATCTTTTTGAGGAGAAAATTGTGTTTTCTTGACATAACTATGATACCTTCTTATTTAACTACAACAAAAGGTATCATTCACCAGGTTAAGCATTCTGAAATAAAGAACAAAACAACAGACATGCTGGTAATTGGAACGAATGAAAGCTTTTGACCACTGATCACACAGATTTGAAATCATATACTTTAACCTGAAAATAGTGAAGGAATACGTAGGCTCTTTAAAAGTTCACTAGCTGAAACAATTAAAAAACCCAAGTGACTCTAAAGGATACTTATGAATTCTTCCCATACTGGTTGGGAAGAAATACTAGTTTCAAAGTATCTTTGCATTAACAACCAAAAGTTACATTTGTAATATGTCAAGCAAAAAGCAATGGCTTTGAAGGGTAAAAAAACCTCAAGAAAAAAAAAATCCCACCCCACACCTAAAAAATCCCCCAGGTTTGTTTTTTCCCTCAGGGACCTCCAGGAAAATGAAATACTTCCCTCTATTCTAAAGAGATAATCCCATTTTGGAAAGGGAAAGGCAGTATTCTGCGGAACAAATCGTTATTACCCCAGAAATGCAGTGCATGCATCCAAAGCACAAAGCGAACCTGCAGCTGTCACAGTGCTGGTCCCCCAGGCACAGCTCTTGTACAAGGACACAAGCTCCAAAAGAGAACCAAGGGATGACCTGTGCTGCTGGCATGGGTTGCAAAGGCCCCTGAGTAGCCCCAGCAGCTTCCTAACCAGTTCCAGAAAGGAGCAGAAAACCCAAAAAGCCATCTGCTTTTTCAGCTCCCATCAGTGAAGTCTGCCTACTGCCCTCCTCTCACTCTGCTGTCCAGGCAGAAGGTGCTCTTCAGCGTGGTCAGAAATTCTGGCTGTCTTTGAACAAAGACATGTGTGTCTATATTTTAAAGCAGAGCACTTATGTTTTACTCATTCAAGAAGGCAAATAGTAAACATACCTGAACTATTTTATTAATAAAATACAGCCTGGGAAGCTCACCAGCTACAGAAGCTATAAAGCTTTGCCATGTTTTGGTCCCAAGACTAAATATGGATGTGCCCCCCAAACTAGCAACGAGAAGACCTAAAAAAAAAAGCCTTAACAAAAAAGTCCACCCACAAAACCTGCTACGTAAGATTAAAACATGTGGAAAATCAAAGTCCAGTAGTTCTATAAGCCTTCCAGAAACTTCCAAGGAATTTTTTTCCCAGAGACCTAAATCTGGCCAACTCATTTTTATGAGAGGCCTTTGCAATGTAAACTTTGGCCCAAACACAGCACACAGAGATGGCACAAAACCCAACTGGTTCTTCATTTGTCAGCACATGACTGACAAAATACGACAGACAACCCACTGACACGTTAGGTCTCTAATCCTTCCCAAAATCTGGTGACACTGCATCACAGAGGCTGAAAAGGATCTTACCCTAAGAAGGTTACTAGAAAAGATGTGCTATAAAGGTGGTTTCTCCAAGCTTTCCATCCCATACCCCCACTATTGCACAACACATGGAGCATCTTTACATAAAGAACTGCAGCTGGCTGCTGCACTGAACCTTTCCTGGTCAAGTATTTTACAGCCCAAGCCTTCCTGTCTACCCAGCACTAAAAATGCTGTAATACCCTGATCCCTGGCACCACTGCTGAAGCATCCATACTAAATAATCTGTTACACTACCAAAACCAACCAAAACAAATTAACCAAAGCCTTACAACTAAATGCACACCAGTGCATCACATGCAGAGACTGTAAGTCCTACAATGAAGTCCTCCAAATCAAAACTGCAACCTCCTACCAAAGCAAAATGCATTTGTTTTCCACTTCAAAGTTAATGTCAATTCTTAATCAGAGCAGTTCTAAGGTTTATTCAGAACATGACTGGATAGAGGCTCAGATTATGGAAACCTGGAATCCAAAAATAATTTTTGGTGCTTCTGCAAAAACCTTACATAATTCAGTGCATCTTCTACTGCATATATGGCATCATACAAAACCCCATGGCTGATTACGTTGCCAAAAACCAAGTTTGCTTGTGCAAACCAAGTACATATCTGGCTTATTTAACTACACTAAAATTTCCCAATTAATGACTTGCACTGCAGAGAAAAGAGGACTTGGAACACACACAAGAGGTATGTGACCAAAACCCTACACACAGGAGTGAGGGCCTAAAGCTCTGAAATATTTGACAAATATATTTTGCTGTAGAGGAAATTTTGGAAAGCACAATTAATGCACTGCTAAGCGACAACACTGGCCAGGAAAATCCAATCCATGAAGGCAGAACCAAAGCTGTTAAACTACATTTTAATGCTATCAGGTAAATACTCATTTTCAACCAGTCTAGTTATTGACTTTTTCATCCACGAAACTGCTGATTACATCATGTCTACTTGCCAGGAAAACTTACCTTGATGATAACTTCTTGTCTTCAGATTAGTTACCAAAGGAATCATATACATAGTACTCTGACAGAAATAACTCAGTATAAAAAGTACCACCTTTGCTCATGATTCATTTGTGTTCCTTCACTCCTCATGCCTGCATTTGCATTTAAAACCCTCACTGATTATTAAAACGTTTAAATAAATGTTGAAGATGTGAAATAATGAAGAGCCATGGGAGAAGAGCTCTACATCTTGGATTAATCAACAGTTTTTTCTGGCATTCATTCTTATCCTGGAAGCCAATGGCAGGGCTGCCAGGAGGGTTTGGAATGCAGCTGATGAAACGCCTGAGAGGTGCTACCGACCCCTGCCTCACCACAGCAACAACTTCAGTGTAAGAGATCACACTCTTTTACCTGCTTGTGTTCCAAACGCAAAAAAAAGGGGGAAAAAAAGCGTCACCACGTAAATGTGGGGGCTACAACAGCACTGCTGAGCCTGTAGGAGAGCAAGATTCGACAAGAAAAAAGGCAAGGGGGAGGTGAATTTGAACCAAACATAGACGGACACCACAGGCTACCCAACACCTACAGCAAACGTTCTCTGATGGGATGCCCTGTCTAGAACCACCTGAACGGAGGCTGTAGCACGGGGGGGGATCACTCTGTTCTACCAGCGAGGGGACCAGAGAAAACGGCCTTCAGCTGAGCCATGGGAGATTCAGCTGAGGCATTAGAATCTTTTCCATCGTGAGGGTGGCCGGGCATGGGAACAGGCTGCCCAGGGAGGTGCTGAGGGGACCGGGCGCTGCAGGGGATGCAGCGGGGGGCAGCGCCGGGCGGGCGGCTGCTCGGGACGGGAAGGCGCCTTGCGGCTCTGTGGTTCTGGGGCTCTGTCCCGGCCCGTTTCGATGAGCGCACGGCGAGAGGCCGCAGCGCCGCCGGGGCCCGGGGCCGAGGTCCCGGCCGGGCCCGGGGGCGGCGCTGCGGCGAGAGCACGCGCTGCCCGCCCGCGCGCGGCCGGCGGGGCAGCGAGGGGAGCACCGGGGACGCGCGCGGCGGCGGGACGGGACGGGGCGCCCTGGGACACTCACGCTCCCGCAGCCGGTTCTTGAAATTGGGGTCGCTCCGCCTCTTGCGGTCGAAGTAGATGCAGTAGCCGATGAAGAGCGCCCCGCAGAGCCCCGCGGCGATGGCGCTGGTCCTGCCCACCATCATGGCGCCGCCGCCGCTCCCGCCGCGCGAGCTCCGCAGGCACCTTGGGCGGGCGGGCACCGCCGAAGGACCCACCCCGCTTCCGCTTGCGTCATCAGTCCGCGCCCGCGCAGAGCGCCCCGCGGGGCCTGCGCAGGCCGGGCGCATGCGCGGGCGGAGGGGCGCGGCCGCGAGGGGCGGGAGCCGGATCGGGATGCCGGGAAACTGCCCCGGGATCTGCGTGTCCAACCTGACCCAGCACCACCGGGTCAGGGCACGCCTCCAGGGACGGTGACTCCACCACCGCCCTGCCCTGCGCAGCCCATCCCGATGTCTGGTCGCCCTTTCTGTGAAGAAATTTATCCTCCTATCCAACCTAAACCTCCCCTTGAACAGCTTGAGGCTCTGTCCTGTCATCCTGTCCCTTGCTGCCTGGGAGAGGAGACTGGAACCCACCTGGCTACAGCCTCCTTTCACGTGGCTGCACAGAGTAATAAGGCCTCCCCTGACCTTCCTTTTCTCCAGGCTGGAAGTCCCCAGCTTCCCCAGCCGCTCCGCATAAGCCTTGTGCTCCCAAACCCTTCACCAGCTCCACTGCCCTTCTCTCACAACAAAAAAAGCCACCCAAATCATGGTAACAATTTTTATTTCATCACAGACCCAGTCTGAATGTGAGTAGTTTTTTCTATAGCCGTTGTGGCTACGCAACTTAAAAAGAGAATTCACAGTTAGCCTCTGCAGCAAGACCTCAGCTGGAGAAGATTCCTGGGACACAGGAAAAAAATCATGCAGCACCTCCTGCTGCCCTCTAGGAGAAGCCAAATGCCCCAAAACAAACACCAAGAAGAATAACAGCCATATTAGCAAACAAAATTTATGACACTCTCACATAAAAAAAACCACTCTCATACATATCCATCTTCATAAGACTAATCAGCATTTTTACGGGATTGTTTTTTATCGAAGGACTGTTTGTTTTTCCCAGCTTTACTCTTAGGAGTAGATTTTAGTCTTTTTGGTTTTATGCTTTTCTTTAATGGGTTTGCTTTTTCACCAACAAAAGAATCGTTAGAGCAGCTCTTTTCTTTTTTCTTCTTCTTATTAACTCTGCCCTTGGGAGCACAAGACTGGTCCAGACTTTTCTGTTCTTTCTTCTTGTCCTCTACACGGTGCACTCGTATCTTTCTTCCCATCAGAACAGAGTTGTTGAGTTTCAGAGCAAGATGTACAGCATCTGTGTTCTACAAAACCAGACAACCACTTTAAAAGCATTATTACTTCCAGCTGAGTGCTTTCAAACAAAGACAGTTACCTGGCTTTAAAACTGGGAGGCAGGATTTTACAATGCAGAGCACTCAAACTGCTCTATTTAGGGAATGACACAACGTCTCTGCTCAGGAACACCAGCACCCCCACACAGCCCACACACTGAGGCACAGACACTTGAAAACAGGCTATGAAACAGCTGACAATGAGACACTAAAGTCTGAGGCAGAGAGAGGCAAGGAAAAATTGGGAAAAAAGGCTGCAGGAATGAACTAAGGGAAAATGAGGTGGGAGACTGGCATGAGAAAGGAAGTTGTGCTAAATCAAAAGTGGAGAACCAGTATGCAAACCAGCTGCAGGAAAGAATTCCACTCACATTCTGACATGTAAGAAATGGGAGAACATTGAAGTTATACCACACTAACTCATCTGTCCCTCTGTTAAGTCTTTAAGGTAAAATCACTTCTTTCACCCCAGTGTGTACAACACCTAAAATATTTTGGTTTGTATCTGCTTGCACAGAACCAGTCTTCCAAGCTGCTTCCACCATACACAACAACACCACCATTTAACTTCCTACCTATACACAGACAAACCTCAAAAAATTCCTGAAAAGAAAATAAAAAACCCCAGTGCAGGGTTTGAAGAGCTCCCTGTGCACCAGAGCATATACCTCAAAGGCTCACATGTACCTGAAAGGCTCACACGCACCTCAAAGAGGACGTAGCCGAAGCCTTTCCCCAAGCCCGTCCTCCTGTCTCTCACCACTCGCACTCCCACGATGTCTCCGCAGACGTGGAAGTGCTCCCGCACGGCGTCATCGCGGATGTCTGCGGGCAACACAACGCAACAGATGCCTCTTTAGAGACACACACAGCTTTGAAAGCCTGGCCCACATCCAGTTATTTCACATTTACCCATTCAGGGACACAAAAAATATAGACAAATTTTTGTGGTTCAGAAAAATCCCAGCAAGCTGACAATGCACACTTTATGAAGGGCTATTTGCTCTGATAGTTACTGCTTCTCCAGCTCTGAAGAGTATGACATAAATCAAAAAGAAGTGAGGCAAAGACTGAAATATATTTTTCAAATTATTTCATTTATGCTTGGAACACGGTAAAAATGAAGAATTCTATTATACATTTTTGTAGCTTCTCCTTATGCCAGAATTTCTTTCTAAGAATTAATGCTGATGATAATGAGCTTGAGCAGCAGTTCTTCAACTGCTCATTGACTGAGCCATGAATTTTAGCTGAATGGGGAAGAACGGATTTACAGTTTCCAACCACAGCTGCTATGCAATTATTCTGATGATGGCTGGGTGTATGAGCCTTTCTCCATCTCATGTCTAGGTGGACAAATGTGATGTGCCATCACAAAAATATAGATTATTTTCTTTTCTTGTACAGGTACGCTTCAGGGAATCCCCTGATGTAGACCTAAACATCTCTCTGCTGAGGGGAGGGGCTGAACTCAGCAGTATGGGTTTAACTATGGCAATGGGACCTAGATGTGCTGAGAAAGATCTGAGCTGCTGAAGTAATTTCAGAGCACATTAAATCACATCTGAGTTGAAACTGACCCACAAGGATCATCAAATCCCACTTTTAGCCCCATATGGACAGTCACTCAGCCTGTAATTCATAGAAAGCATCAAAAGGAGAAGCCATCACTGTCCATCACCTGGAATTGGTTCACCAACAGGTATTGGTAATGCTTGAACAGTTTAGAGAGCCATGGCCAATGCAACTTAGTCATATTCATTTGAAAAACGTGAAGCAACAACAAGAACTAAAAGCACTTGCAGTGCTGCCTATAATAAAGGAAACAATCAAGGTGCAGAACTGGACTGAAACTTACAAACTCTTTAGGTGTTTCAATTAACAAATAACAATTACCTACAGAGAAAGGTATTTATCCACCTAATACCAAGAAATAAAAAGCCTAATGTCAACCATTCCATAAATGCAAATTAATGATGCAGAACAATACATTTCAGACTTACCATATGAAAGATTTCCCAAGAATACAGATCGTTTATTGTCATGCTAAAGGAAACAAGAGACAGGATAGTAAGTTATTTGCTACAGAAAAACCAAACCAAACAACCAAAAACAATGAAAACCCCACAACCAAACCAGAAAAGGGGATTTCTAGCAACACACTTTCCTTACCGAACTGGTTCTAGATGCAGTGTCAACTCTGATGTGAAATCCACTAGCAATTTCCGTTCCATTCCTTTTGTGGTCAAAAACAAAAGGTTTTAAAAGTGAAATAAGCATTGCTTAATTGACAATGTCACTGCATAGCAGTATTCCAAAAGCAGAGTTACTTTCAAGTTTGAACAACATTTTATTCTGATTCAAGCAAAAGAGGGGAGGTTGTTTACATTTAGCTATAAATCTATGAACTACCTCTTCAACAGGGTATGAGGAACAAAACTGAGACTTACTCCTTCAGAGCGTTCTGGGCATCACATTCTTCCTTAAAGACCACGTAAGCATTGACGGACTTTGCATTCGGGTGCACCTTATGCCTGGAACAGGAAAAGGACCCGTTACTGCTTAAATCCTGCTGATGCTGTGCAGTGCACAGGCACTTCTTGCTGAACACATTCCTGCCTCTGCTTGTTCTGCACACATGAAAAACTTCATTTCCCTTGCAGGTCAAGCTACTCCTGTACATTCAAGGGAGTCCCACTGTACACCTTGTTCAGTCCATATATGCACCCTGAGCAAGCTTCCTCAGCTCATAAATATATCCCAAAAATTAAAGACTTTTAGCATCTTCCTCCTTCCCAAAATATAAGAAATGCAACCTCAGGTAACAAATTACAAGTATACATGGCACATAATTCTTTATTACTTGTTGAGAAAACTTAATACACACAAAGGTAATGACAAAAGACAAAGAAACACAAAATGCATAAAAAAGACCTAATACAGACAATCTTTTAATGACAAACACTTAAACATTGTTTAGGCCTTGAAAAATACACAAAATTCAAAAGGGGAACCTACTTGATTGCTGCTACCTTTTTGGATACGGTATCTTCTGCTGGAATCTTAAAGACAAAAAGAGCTTGAGTTAGGCAGGCCTAGAGTTTTCCCGTAAGACAAAGATGAATTCAAGCATGGGCCACCCAAAGCAACATAGCCAGTACAGTGAGCAAATAACAGAAGTAGCTGGACCTAGAGATGGTCTAAAAAACCAACAGAGTTAAGGAGCTTGCCTTGAATTTGTCTGATTGTGTTTCTTGAGTTCCAAGAGGGTTATCATCAACTATTTTAGTGAGTACCCTGATTTACAATAATGTGTCTTTGCTGCTATGATTTAAAAACAGATGAGCAATGCCTCAGCTAAACCAGCAAATACTAAAGGCATTCCACTTTCAGAGAACATAAAGCTCTGATCCTGGATCAGCTGCTGCTACAGGAAAAATGCATCTGTGCTGCTCCTGGGGTAATATCTCCAAGACTTCTTTTAATAGCAAACCCCACATACCCCAAACCACTTCTAAACTAATGAAGGTACAAGCCTTACAAATACTACTGCACTTTAACATCAACAAATAATTTAGTTATGTAACATTAAAAGAAATAACATACCAGAGACCGGAAGCGAATGGATTGGATTTGTCCATATTTCTTAAAAAGAGATGTCAGTACCTAGAGATGATATTGCAAACACTCAGTACACTTTGTCAGTACCTAGAGATGATATTGCAAACACTCAGTACACTTTTCAACCTGGTAATGAGAATTATTTTTTAGTATTTATAAGTAATACTATCCTTACACTATTTTCCTTTTATTTATAGGAGGTCCCTTAATGGGCTACTAAAAAAAATTGCAAGTAATTTGTAACTATTTCTGTGTTTTCAGATTGCCAAAACTGAGGTTGTGCCTCTTACTATGGAAGAAAGTATAAATTTAATACATTTTATGTAAAAATCTGAAGCACTGTTTGCATACAAAAATAGAAGCAGAGTAACTTTGTAAATGCAGTTCTCATTTATTCATTTTTTCATTGACAAGGAACTGACCAATTCTGCTCAAGAAAGAGTCACTACATCCACTGCTGCAGGAATCCCAACTCCAGGAAACCAGAGATTGTCTCTAATGGTTTCTGAGAACAAGCACCATTTCCTACTTTCCAAAAAGCAGCTCCAATCACAAGCGTGTGTAACTTCCCAGCTGGAAACATCCCTCAAACTGAGGACTGCTGCAACTCCTTTCATTCCTTTAGTAGGCAGAACCCATCCATGTACCTGAACAGTGCAGCTGACAGGCAGGTTTCCAACAAACACCGTTCTTCTGTCTGCTGCTTTATCAGCCGCCCTTCTGCTCTTTTGCTGTTTTGCAGTTGCACCCGTAGCTGAATTAACAACACTTTTGGCTTGAGAAGCCTTTTGCTTTTGTTTCACTTTGTTTTGAAGCAACTTTTGATCCTCCTCTTCATCTGCCTGTTCCAACGCATTCTCTCTGACCAGAAACGAATAGGCAGGTTAAAATTGATGGGAAAAAAAGAGGGGATTTGGGGTCAAAGAACTGAAGTCTCCAATATACTTTAACTTACATTTGAAATTTTTACATTCAACTCTAAAATTTCAAGTATTATTTTGTTTATTCTGCATTAAAAAAATGTATCTTACCATTCAGTAACATGAAAAACTATTTGCTGTCCCCAGGACACTGCATTCACTAATTACCAGTAATAATACAGAAATACTTCACCATTAAACAATTTTATAGCCTCTAAAAATTGAAGGGAAAAAGACAATTTTTGCATTATGCTGGAACTTAGAATAGATTTAATCCTTCTGAGTATGCAGGAGACTCAGAACAAACCTCTGGAATACAGCCATGCACTAACAGGTCTCTCTATCCAAACCTGCTGTAAGAGCACGAACAAGCAGATCTGAAGGAGCCTCTGTAAGGCTACAGACAATCACAGCAAACAGGTTCCATGGGCGCAGGGACAGGATGAGGGGTTAGCCTTGTGCTACAACCAAGTTCGTTTCATTATCCCAAGTGCACTATTGAGTGAGCAGATTCCAGCCTGCTCTGAAGCACTTCGCTTCAAGTAGTTAAGAGAACAGTCACAGAGAGGTTCTGTGTCACTGCAGAGGCCCAGTGGGACACAGACAGCTCTGTGCCTGGCACCTCGCTCCTGCTGAAAGCACCTCGGCTGGATAAAGTTAGAAAGCATCTCCCTGAGCCACAGAGAACTAGATCCATGTGTCTTCATCTCCAACTGCTGGGGCTGATGGCTGTCTAGCAGGACATTTGCACTTCACAGACCTACTGTTTCAAGAAGCTGCACTAGTAGCTCCTCCTTCAGGGGAAAACTACAGAAAATTTGCACAATCTTAAAAATAATTTAAACACCAACTTGAAGATGAGTAGTAGACGAGAACTGCCTTGTTTCATCAAACTCATATGACAATGTAGACGCTTTAAGTTTACTATAAATGGTGTCACCTCACCTCTCTGACAGTTTTTTCTCTGCCTCTGAACGTCCCTTATTTCTGGCCTTCTTTGCTTTTACTGGAGGTTCTTGTATGTTGGATAAGCTCTGGTCTTCTGACACTTTCTCCCCTTCTGCACGCTTCCTTTTCTTCTTTCCCTTTAAAACAGTGGTAAGAGAAACAGACTTGAAGGACAAAATTCCAGGAACGCCCTGAAGTTACTTCGCACACTAAAACTTATTTGGAGCGCCGCTGCCCGAGGCCGACAGCTGCGGGCAGCGGTGCTGCGGACAGCCGCCCCGCCGCGCTCGCTCACTCACCCCCGGCACAGCCACCAGCACCGGCGGGGCAGCGGCGCGGAAGAGGCGAGCGAGGGGCGCGGCGGGCGCGGCGGGCGCCCCGAGGCTGCCCGACACCTGTCCCAGCACGTACTGCTCCTCCTGCCCCAGCACGGACTGCTCCTCCTGCCCCAGCACGGACTGCTCCTCCTGCCCCTCGGCCGCCGCTCGCCGCCGCGGCCCCATGGCGGGCACGGAGCGCGGCAGAACGGGTCAGCCGCGTCACTTCCGACGCGCGGGGCCGGGAGGTGCTCCCGGCTCCGCCCCGCTCCCTCCTGCCCAACCCGCAGCCGCGGGCTGGGAGCGGCTCCCGGCCGCGACGGGACCGTGCCGCGCGTGGGCGCGGTGGCACCCTGGGAACATCCAACATCAGCTGTGCCAGAGGAGGTTGAGGTTGAACGTGAGGAGGAATTTCTTCACAGAAAGGATGATTAGATATTGGAATGGATTTCCAGGGAGGCAGTGGAGTCACCGTGCCTGCGTTTAAGGGAAAACTGGACATGGTCCTTAGTACCATGTCTAGATGTTTGGTCATAGATTGGACTTGATGATCTCAGAGGTCTTTTCCAAGCTAATTGATTCAGTGAGGAGAGACTGTCTCACTGATTTACCACCACTCAGTTCCCAGGGGAGCTGAAGCAAACCTGACAGCACTCTGGCTGTCTCGTTACACGTTTGATGCTCTTATTGAGCTGCCACTGTAAGCCGGTCTGTAGCCACTAGCATCCAACCAAAGGATAAACAAGCAACCCGGCTCTTGAGCAGAAGTTTTGGTACACATGCACCATGCCCCTGCCTTGCCTGCTGGATGAGGTCAGCACAAGAGAATACACAAATCCTTGAAAAGGGGCAGGTGGCTGCTACATGACTTGTAGTGGATTTTCCAATCTGCCTTCACACAGAAGAGCAGCACTGTAGTGACACGGCAGGGGCAGAACAGGCTTAACCATCATCCAACGCATTTCAGAGACTCGTGTCCATTGAAACTTGGCGAGAGGCGTAGAGGCTCCACGAAGTATGCCTAAGAGTTCAATCCCTGTGCCAACAGGAAAATTCCAGTGTGATGGGAACTACCCAGTCATAAATACGGGCAGGTATCAGTGGAGACTGCAAATAAGGGGAGGTGGGAGCACTGCAGAGCCTTGAAATAAGGCATGTTTTCCCTCAGCATATGCTGATCTCAGCTATTCCCAACATGATCAATTGTGAAACACACAAACCTGAGTTGGTGCCTCAACCAAGGTGTAGAGAACACATCCAGGGGGTGTTGTAGAGAACACAGCCTTGCTTTGCCTTTGGGATCATGCTCCAAGCAGGCCTCAGGTGTGTGGGCACAGCCCAGCAAGCACTGCTAGTGGCAAACTGCCTCAGCTGCAAGCAGAATGCACATGCCAGGCAGGGAATGCGCCCATGTGTAAAGCTGTGTACAGTACGTACCCTGAAAAGCAACTCAGATTGAACCCACTGGAACATGGGATAAAACTGCCTGGCTAACAGTTTGATAAAGGTATCTTCCTTTGTTACTTAATGGGAGACAAGTGGTTCCATGAATCTGGAGATTCATCAGAATATAGTGAAAATGAAATAATCTCTGTATCATCGAAAATCAAAAATCCTATTTATGCAAAAACTTGACTTGGGAGCAGGGAGATGACCAATAATCCCTGTTTTAAAAAGGTCAGATCAGATTCAGTAATTGTCACAT
The DNA here is from genome assembly GCA_003676055.1 of Chloebia gouldiae. Taxonomy (NCBI): domain Eukaryota; kingdom Metazoa; phylum Chordata; class Aves; order Passeriformes; family Passeridae; genus Chloebia; species Chloebia gouldiae. Next base: position 64,537,881 of record QUSF01000002.1, on the reverse strand, counting down.
CAAAGCAAATATGCTGGCACTAAAACTGAGAGCTGATCAAGAACTAGTAGTGAGTGAAGAGCTGAATTTGAATCTTGCTTGCCCAGATGTAGTTCCCAGTTACATCCATTCCCCTTATTCCTATTGAAACTGAAAAGCAGAATTGAACTACCATGACCCTGATTCCACTAAACTTAAACTGATGAAAATATCCTCTCAGTAGCTTCACTGAAAATATTAAAATTACCCCGTCAGTTTTGGATCATCGTAATTTTTAACACAGTCAGTGTTTCCAAAGCTTATTTGTCATGGGTTGTTACTGTCAGTCTCGTCAGTAATCTGTCATCTTGCAGTGCAACAGTATTTTGGTCAACTCAACTACAGCTAGTAGTTTGCTTCAATTGGCTCTGCCTTAATGATGGGCCATGCTTTTGCCTTCTGCTGAAAAAGAGAATGGATTTGAAATAATCACTAAGAAGAAAATCAGGCAAATGCACATGCGCTATCTTACCTTTCTATGTCCATTACACTGAAGATCATTTCCTTAAACTAATTCTGCAGCTTGATGTAATTTTCATGAACACACTACAGTTGCTTAATTAAACTGTTAGAAACAAAATCAGGGATTCACAAACTATGGCATTTTATTTCAGAGGCCTTTGCTTACATTTGTACAATATATTACATAACTCTCCATTTTCTGCAGAACCTAATATATATTTTATAGCTTTTTTCTATAAGCTTTTCCTTCAATGTCTGTCAACAAATTTTTACAGTCCTGTACAATTCTGAATACTTTGAAACCATTTTCAATAAAATCAGTTATAATCTTAAGCGCACACTACGAAGACTGAAAATGCTTTTCTTAGAAAAGTCAAATTAAAAGGATTCTGACACTCTAGCATCTACAAACAAAATGCTTCAAATTCTTACATGTTGTATTGCCAGAAAACAAAGAAAAACATGCCAGCCCCTATTTCCCCAGGCAAAAGAAGTACACAGAACTACAATTAAAACAGTAAAACAATCTGTACAATAAAGTACTGTGTATTAACAGTGCCAGGTATTAAATAGCTTGAATGAACACTTCCGCAATATACAAATGTCTTACAAAGGTATAGAATTAACAGGAGAGAGCTTGGGATCCATTCAACATAAAATCAATACAAGTGAAAACATTTTGAAGTTGGTTTTGGAATTTGTACAAGGCATTTAAAAAATTAAACATCTACCACTCGGCTAGCTAGTTATTTTAAAAACAACTACCCTTTTGTGGCAGTGTTGGTATCAGCAACCACAAATTATAACCTCACACCTTACTCCCTCTTGAAGTCCTCTCCTAGAAGCTCATAATAAAATAAGCATTACAAATGAAATATTTGTTGCTTTAAGGGGAAAAGAAACATTTACAAGAAAACACAAAAATATACCTGTTATAATCCATTATGAATAAATATACACTTTAAACTGGCTGAATACAATCTTTATACATTAAGATTTAATACAGTTTGCTAGCCATTTTCTTTCTTTTTCATAATGTATTTTATCAAAATTAAAAAAAAATACTGTTTTATAGAAAAATGGCAAAGTACAGTAGTTTCATTCCAATTAATGGGTTCTTAAAACCCAGAGTAACCTACTTAAGCCTAATTCAAACCTGTAAACATTAGTCAGTCTTTTTTTTTTCTTTTAAAAGGAATCCTCATATTTGGTTATCAGGACTGATGTCAGACATCCTACTAACTGCAGGTTTTGAATAGATGTGCTTGACGTATACAATTAAAGCCACTATAAGGTGACTTAGCAGTTAAAAAACAATTAGCTTGTACAAATGAAAATATTTTCAATATTTGTCATAAATAAATGGAAAAATATCAAATGTTCCAGCTTTAACAAAATACCAGGGAATACAGTAAGCCTTACCACATTGATTTAGATCACCCCAACAACTATATACTTATTGTCCTGTCTCTACAGGCAGTGAACAGCCTCCATTTCCCACAGTGGAAGGCCTTCGAGTCACTAGACTTACAATTCCCAGACAAGTTGGAAACAATTATTGCTTGAGGAAAAGCAGTTTGTTGTACTTTTTCTTCATAAAAGTGCACTTAAGTGCAAAGTTAGCTTGTCAAGAAACAACGTTAAATACAAAATAGTGCTTGTCTGAATTTTGTGCCACTGTGCAGTATAAAAAAAAAAAAAAGGAAAAAAAAAAAGAGTGGCCCTCAGCAGCCATTAAGTGCAAAGTGCTTTGGCAAGTCCTGCTGTCACCTGCACTCAACTGACATTCCATTCTGTGATGAACTTGACATAGATGGTTCTGCTAACGTTAACATAACTGCAGCCGTAATGGAACTAGAGGAAGGTGATGAGGAGGAAGATGATGTAGTAGCAGCACCTGCACAGGAAAAGGAAAACACAGGTTATAGAGATTCATAAATCAAACAATAAACATGCCTTCCTGTTCAGCAGCAAGCACTGGTACATACTGACTCCAGCAACCAGTGCCTTGAAATGGAAAAGTAACCAGTCTCCACTGCCTGGTTTGTGCAGGAAACACTCAATTTAACTGGTGTCCCTTAAAGTCACAGAATAAACCCCTTATCCCAAGGGGAAAGCACTACCTAGGCCCACAAGCAACACTACAGAAAATTTATCTGTAACTTGAAGAAAAAGTAGAAGTTAGTAATAGTCTTTGTTCACTGCTTAGAAAAGTTTATTTTCTGTATCTTTTTTCCTGTATGAAGTAGTTATGCCTCAAGAGCATTAAACAGATTGCACACCTTGGTAACTCTTGCCTCTCTACAGTCACTGGGTATCTGATCCTTCTGATGGTCACAAATTACCTGCACACAGCACTTCCCAAAACCCAAACAAAAAGACACTCCTAATGACACACACATCTCCCAGCAAATTATCCAGTACCTTAATATAACATGCAATTAAGCCCCAAAAAAGCAGAATTTCAATTCCAGCACTTACTTTCCCGCTCTTTTTTCTTTAAGCGCTTTCTTCTTCGGTCAATGGAAGCCACCTCAGATTTCAAGGACAGGTAATGTTTCCTGATTTCTTGCAATTTTTCTTGGAGAACTGTTATGCGCTCGGCACTAGTCAGATTTTCCAAGTCAGCTGCAAGTTAAACAATCTCTGTTAATTATTGTATTGAAGCATTTTCAAACACTTCTCGATGTCAGTGAAATGAAAGGTACTCCAACCTTAGTGATGTGCTTTGAGCTAGCACAAAGCTAAGAAACAACAGCAGCAGCAGCTTTACAAGATATTGCCATACACTTTTTGGGGACTTTTTAAGGAACTGGAAGAGGAAAAAAGACACATTCCCTTCCCCATCAGAAGGAATAGGATAAAAAAATTAAGACAACAGGTGAAAACACCAGGGCCAAAACTAGCTTTGAGCCTATTGCTTTCAGTCCTTGCTGGAACTCAGTTTGGCCCCAGACACCAGGAAGGTCAGCCTTGCCTAACTTGTCTTGGTACAAAACTAGCAGGTTACAACAGGAATGTGCACAGCTGTGGAGTGGTTCTGGTGGAGTCCCTGGCATATGTGCCATAAGGAAAAACCATATAGGATGTGGCCAACACAGGAGCTGCCCCCGGGCTGTTTCCAGCTGGGAGCTCTCCACAGCATGGCACACAGCAGCAGGCGGCACAGGCGGGAGCAACTCTTGGTTCAGTCCAAGGAAGCCACACTGGAGACACTCCATTCAAAAGCATTTAAGAATAATTTAAACTGCTGTAAGGTGCAAAATGCACTGCATCAACTAGTAATGAGGACCAAAAGTCACAGCTATATTAGGCTGTGGGAAAATGAGGAAAGCTCAAGTGTCTGACTTGGCTACAGCAGGAAATATGTCAAACAGCACTCCATAGACCATCTTCTGCCAAGCAACTTTAGCATGTAGCATAGCCAAGGAAAAAAGCAAGGAAAAAGCAAAACCCCCTCAAATGTGTCGCACCAGGAAAGTGTTCAATGAATCTCAACAGAGCAGTAAGTGACAATAAAGACTTTTTACATTACATACTCCTGAAGAGCACCAGAATGTAACTTGATTGTGAAGAACTACTGGGGAAAAAATACATTTAAAAGTAGACTAATGCTGACATTCAGGACTGGGGAGGAAATTAAAAAACAAAAAACCCCAGTAAAGTCAGATTCAATTGTCAAGTTGTACTAATATGAATGAATTAATAAACCATTGATCTGTTTTTCAGATAGGGAGGCAGATAGGGTTAGGCAGGATCTTTTCCACACTGCTCACCCATAGCTGGACCAGTAGCTTAACTGAAACAAACAGAGTGTAAGTTCTTAATCCTAGAAACAGCAAACATGTGCTTGTTCATTAATGCAAAATGGATGGGGAAAAAATTATGATTCAATCACTAAAGTGTCTGAACAGGAACTAGAGAATGAGGAATAAAACAGCAAGGAAATATCAACAGAAGAAGCACACAGAGCAGATAATGTTCATGCCAGAGTGACAGGTATGCACAGCACAACAGGAACAGTAAAGTAGCTGAGGAGCCAGATCTAAGAACAGTCCTGGAAGAGTGTGACAGGCAGTTCCCTGTGCTGCAATTGTAAAAAAAAGCTAAAAAAAACAAACCCCACCCCGTTTTTTTTAATGAGGATTCAGCAAATTCAGGATGGAAAAAAGAAAGCCTTCATAAAATTCCGGATGGAAACAAGAAAGCCAAAAGACAGAACATTCAAAAAGCCTTTTTACACTATGCCACAAGATGACACAAGGTGCATTTTCAAGAAAATACTTACACATTTGAAAACTCCACTTGTAAACTTTGGGCAAACGATTATTCTGTTCTTTGAGATCAGACTCCTTCTCTCCATTTTTACCACATTTTCCTGGAGACTGTGTTCTTGTGAGTGATTTGGTTTGGTGAGATTTCATACCAGTAGAAACCGATTTTGATGACTGGGACTTGGACACACTTTCACCAGCAGATAGTTCATCGCTGTCACTGCTGTTTGCTGAAGAAACAAGAAAACATTGTTACAAAACAAAGCCCAAACTAAAGCTTGTCAGAAGCAACCTCTGTGCTGATTTTCATACAACGGGAATTTATTTGACCCAAATCCTTTACTTTAAAACATCAGATTCCATCCTGGTGTAGCAGCTTGCTTTGATGCCCTTTGCATCACTGAAGCACAAACCAGGTATATAATGGGGACAAAATGAACCACATCTGCCTGCTCATGGGGCTGTACTTTTTCTATGAGTTCACAAGACTGATCTCCTGTTTACCTCTTTCTGACATCAATTTCTAATGCAGTATTCAATATATAAACTTCTATCCAATTTTAGAGCTAAAAGTTACAGATAGACCGTTGACTGTATTTTTAGGACATATATAGCAGAAATCAGAGGAAAGACAACCTCTTCTTAGCCTTATATCACCTTTATTTTAATTTTCCTCTACTAAAATCACTATCAATAATCTGCACATCTGTGACATAGTCTACAGATTTCTCGGACATGATGATACAAATTTTTAATTTTGGAAAAAGATCTTTTGCTGACCCAAACCTGAAGAACTTTAACTATAAAGCAACAGGCTGAACTGAACACAGATTTTCAATCAAACCACTCAAAGGAGAGTAACAAAATTACCTGTATAAAAGGCAAGATTTATGAGTAATGATTGAAAGGCAGAAGTTTTTTAGCATTACTATAATAAAACTGACATGAAGGAAGGCACAAGGCACTGTAACTTAACACAAATCTAGAAAAGCAGTGGAATAAAATGCCTAGAAAATCTGCAGAACCTCAATTGTTAGAGTTGTTTTTAAAACCACATTGAATTTATATTTATTAAGAAAAATGTATGCCTCAGATGTACCTGCTCCAGGTGATGACAAAATAAGCCCAGAACCTTTTGGCCTTTATGATCTGGTGATATAAGCAGGAGAGGCTGAATGCCCAAGACATGTCATGTGAAAGAGCCTGGCCAACTGCTTGTTGGTGTTGGTTTAATGCAAGGGCAAGAGCTGAAGCTGCCACAAAAGCAGTTAACATACAGACTGGAATTTTACCAAAAGCTTTTTTTTTTCTTTGCTTTCAGCTGAATCACATTTTATCTATTCATTTTACTTATTACATCCAGTAGTGCCTGAAGTCTAACAAAAAGAGCACACACCAAGGACTACATGGTAGTAGCTTTGAAGTTTCACATACTGATGATGACACAGGTTGAGAAAAAGGGGTAAATTCATCAAATCCAAAGGAATAAGGGCAAGGCTAAAAATGGTGTATTTGTTCTGCAAATTCAGTTTGTTTGGTTACTTCAGTTTCGGGGGTGTGGAGAATAATCCTTATTCTAGGAATAAGGATTGTGAAAGGAGGAGACCAGTGAAATGGAATTAAAAAGGATGAGAAAATATAAAGAGGAGATCAATGAACATGAAAGACAGGTGGGGTGAAAGCAAATACTGACCATCAAGTACAGACTTTTAGTAAAAGCTGCTAATAGAAAGAGGGGAGGGAAGCTGAGAGAGAGAGAGGAAAAAAAGGCATGGCATACGCTTTTTATCCTTGCTTTAACTCCATTTTTTACAGTTATCCTCCAGACTTCAGTATCTTTCCTGGTATATTTTTATTAACAGTGAAATGAAGCAGTAATTTATCTTGTTGTCTCCCAAGTACCTGTGCATATGACCCTTAACACGCCTCTGCTTTTATTAAGCTTCTCTTACCCAGTATTGTAGTTTCTATTCCAATTAGCTTCTACAACTACAAAAAACTAAAAAAACCTGCATTATTTACCATAGATTTCCCTAAATTCCTCCTGTGTCAAACTGTGACATTGTAACAGATGGCACAGGAAGAAAACAAAATCTATATTCTTCTGGAATTATTCTCATATTTGCCACAGGGTAGAGATATGAACTTCCAAAAACTCATCTTGCAGAAAATACAGAGTATAATTTCCTTCAGGTCCCAGTCTCCCCTCTAAATGGCAGCTATCATGATACAGAGATACCTGTCCCAATTCTGCCATGTGTGAAATACTCACTCTTCTCGGTTTTCCTGAATTGTGAAATATTAAGGAGCTCTTAGAAATAGGCCCAGAAATAATACAAGACATTAAAAAACACTCTGGCATTTAGGTAGAGCAGTTTCTTCATTTAAACAGTGTTAAGAATTCCCTGATGAGAATATTTTGTCCTAATGCATTTTTTATTAACAGACTTCATCTCCTACGATCACTTGAACAAATGAAATGCTACTTCCACACCTTTTATTTCACGCTAAGCTGTACTTACTAGTTTTACTCTTCTTTTTGTTGCTCACAGATGTTTTGTGGCTTCTTTTCTGCTTTTTTGAGGAGCTGCCTCCTCCCTGAGCATCTTTAAGTCTTTTTTGGCCTGTACAGACTATAATTGGGAAAAAAAAAAAGAAACTGAAATTAAATAAATGCTTGCACTCCTCCCACAAAACACTTCAAAGCTTAGGGTTGTAGACAACAATGCAACTGTTCCTGCCTATCCTTAATACAGCTCAGTTTTCTATTTATATTGACAAGAGGAGGTGAAAGACAATGTAAGGCAGACAAAATTTCTTTGCACAGAGTGCACATGTATGATGATTCTGAATTATGTTCCCATATGCATCACCAGAATTTCTCATGGGTTTAGTATTTTTTAATACTGTAAATTAAATATACGGATACATTTATTTTAAAAGTTATCAAGACCTACTAGGACTAAAAAAAGTTTTTAAAAGTTTGCTGTACTTGGAAGCTGTGAGAAAAAAAAAAACAAAGGCATAATCTGTGATCAGTAATTACACTGATTGAAGGCGTTAAAAAAAGAAAAAAACAAAAACAAGAAAGGCAAACAAAAAAACAAGGGAAAAATTCTACTGGTTTTTGTGACAAGGGGAAAAAGTAGAAAAGGAATATGGAAGGATTCCAGTACACCTGCTAAAAGAGACTGTTTTAGAACTTCTTCAAACATTGTTTCACAACCACGTGATTTTCAGGTTAAAAATGACCCCTGGAATAAAACAATTTAAATAAAGGAACCTAATTTTCTGAAACAGGTAACATGCTGACAAAATCAGAAAGGAAGTTTAAGTCTAATGCATGTAAAGGCATTCTTTCACAATCACGTAAAACTTCTTTCAAGTGGCAATATAAAAACCCCCAACTTTAGTTCTAAACCTACACAGCTTTAATTAGCAAAGCAATACAGGTGTATTTATCAAGGGGTATACATTCACCTCTTCCAAACTCTCTCCTTTAAGGAAACACGTTTTGTTGCATACTTCCAGAAGATTGTTTCCAACAGAAAACTGAAGGTAACACAACCTTTAAGGGCATTTTGAAAAAAACAGCTGATTGCTAGCCAAAAATCTACTGAGCTGAGAAAAACCCATTTCTGTCTCAGGATTGTATACAAAACGTATTTTCTTCCTTTATGTTCATAATTTTTATCCACTACAACACAGTGAAAGTAGCTGTACTGTTGATGAACTGCAAAAACAGCCAGTCACTTTCAGAAAAAAGCTTCTGGATCTTGCCTTGCCAGCAGTTAAGAAGCAGGCAGCAGTACAGCAACATCACGTGCACAAGTGTTTATTATCCCCCACTCTCTAGTGGTTTCAGGAAAGGAACTTCAATCTGAAAAATCACATATGAAAGTGAAACATAGCTGAAAAGGTCAATTTTTTATCAGCTTGACTTGAATCTTATTAAGGTAATGTTCTAGAAAAACAGAAATTAGAAATGACTGCCTAAGCACCCTAGCAGCAAGAGGGCTTTCCCCCCAAAACAAACAACTTACAGAGAATCAAATTTTATGCAAGAAAAGCATCTCCTGCTTCTAAGGAGGGTGCTGAAAATGCTTTCATCTTGCTGCAGTAAATGTTCCTTACACAAGCTATTACAGTTTGCTTTGGGCTTTTTTGCCATATCCAGAATAAATTTCATTCTTTTACCCTTTGTCCCTCAGTGAAACCACCACAATTTCAAACAAAAAGCCAATAAACTTGCTGGCAGATTACATTTTACTCACGAGATGATTATGCCATTTCCACACATCTGAAATGGACAGCAGGTTACTACTTCCTGCAACAACTAACTTCCCTGCACCATAACCAAAACAGAATGAAAACACATCAGCAATGTTAGAAATAAGATCTGGTTAGGTGGGAGACAGCTCTGTTTACCCTTTCCTTTACCTTTTTCAGCATGCTCTGTCTCTGGTTGATTACTACTACTGGAGCTGACGCTGGCATCAAAACCTGTTGGAGAAATATTTCCCTCAGACTGGAGGTCTTGCAACTCCCCTGCCACACTGTCCACCTCTATTGTGCTATCTGTTTCACTTTTGATGCTTCGTATCTCTTCTTGATTTGGTGGCAGTGTCTCAGAAACAGTGACACTGGACTGATGTCTACTGGACTCTGTCACAGTTACAGAGGAAGGTGACTCAGGAGTTGTAGGAGGTGTGTTTAGCACTGAATTGCTGCCGCTGCTTGGAAATTCGACTTTCTTCTCACCCACTTCAGTCGGTTTTTCCTCAACAGGTTTAACATCCACACTTGCTGGCAAAGATTTTTCAAGTTCACAGTTAGGCAAAGAAATGCCTTCTTCTGCAAGAGTCTGAAGCTGCTCCTCTACTGCAGCATCCTCAGGAGCAGCGTGTGGAGGAGAAGCAGCAGCCTCAGTATCAGAGTCTGAGAACAGCTCCTTCAGCGTTTTCTTCGGCCACTGGCCTTGGATACTTGACCACACATCTTTTCGATCCTTTGCTCTGGTGTTCTGAAGTCTTTCATCAGAGTTATTTAGAAGCTTTATTCTTTTCTCTCCCACTTCAGAAAATCCAGAGTAGAAAGTACTTGTCCGTAAAGATTTCCTTTTCTCCTCTAGTCCATTGTACTTTTTTGTTGGTGTGATTTTCAGTTTAGATTTGTCTTCCTCATCTTCATCCGAGGAGCTATTACTGCTATTTTCTAAACTAAGGGAGTCTTTGTTTTTGGACTTCTCATCCTTTCTATTAGGTGACACGGTCTTTAAGGACTCCTCTGCAACACAGTGTCTTCGTTTTCCACGCTTCACTTGTGGCTTTGCTGTTTTATCCACGATCTCCTTCTTTCCATCCTTTCTCTTCTTTGTGGCTTCATCTTCTCCATCGGAGTCACTATCTTCAGATAACTCCTCCATCTCTTTCCGCAATCTTTCGGGAGACTTGGATACAGATTTGGGCACCACTGCATCTGTAAGAGCTTTAGTTTCCTCTGGGAGGGATGAACCGCTCTGTTCTTTTAGACGGAGTTCATTTTTATCTTGGCTTACGGCTTCGGGCTGAGATTCCTCTTTGCCATCAGCATGAACATTCAGGGCACTTTGGTCATCTTCTTGCTCACTATCATCAGAACTTTCAGAAGCTAATTAAAAATAAATCCAAACAAAACAAAAACAAAGCAAGAAAAGTTTGTCTTGATTCTGATTACAAAGAATTATTAAATAATGAAAAAAACAACTGAAGAAAACGGTACAGATATGAAGACATGCTACAGGGATCTCTAGCAGTCTCTCTTAAATGGTACCTCCTGAAGAGTTCAAAAACTCATGTTATAATGGCTGGATTAGAAACTAGGAAGAGTCACTGTTATACAGTACATCTCCAGGAATTTCTGAACAGGTAGAGAAAGCATAGAGTGCATTAATTGATAAAATATGAACATCTGCACCCAAATCACTAACTGAAAGATGCCCTTACATATTTCTTATGGGTGACAAATACTACCATTATCTACCTTTTTTTCAAAGCCCATAATACAGACATAATTTTCCCTAGAAAATCCAGAGTCTAAAAGACAGAACAACACACACATTGGGTACTCTCTAACAAACCAACCTGATGACCAGTGTGGAAAAAGGAAGTGAAACCAGTAAAGAAAGGCACTTAGGGAAACAAACAGACAAGAAGAATGTAGGACAACTGCAAGAAAATTCAGGGTCAGCAACAAAGAAACTGAGAGAAGAATGAAACTATATAATGCTAAAGGAATCAAGAGGAATCTCAGTGCAAAAAGATATGGATCCAAGGAGAAACACAGGAATTGCTTCATATATATATGTATATTTGTAACTCCTTGATATGTAAAGTTAACTACAGGTTAATTATCACACTAATAATAGTGTCATTGCTAATTGTTGGTTTTTTTTTTTTTTTTTTTTTTGGTTTTTTATTTCCTAATGAAATAAAGCATTATAGATCATGTTGATTATTATTCTACCTACTCTTTTGGAGCCCGGTGGCCAGTGTTATCCAAGTTCAAGTAAGTTCGAATGATTATTAAATTTCACACAGCTTCCACAAAAGTTTGTGGCTACCCAAACTACCTATACCATACATGATTTCCTTCTCTGGAAGCATGCTCTAAACTAAGAATGAAGAGAATCAAGTAGCTGTTAAAATGCTGCTGTCAATGTGTGGGCATTGGAACAGTGCTAGCAACAGAAATGCAGATATGAATAATGGGTCCTATAGCTTAGGTAAAGCAAAAATTAAAAATATAGAAATTAGATAGGAAGCAAAAATGCTTTGCTCTATATCAAACCAACAACAACAAAAAAAAGATGGCAACACAAAATGTAATGACCGTTAACACGCTGAATTCACAGAAACTGTCAACAGTTTTTATCCAAGGGTTATTTCTGAAGATAATGTTATAGTTAGCCAGACAGACTCAAACATTTAGATGCATCAGTTATTCTACACTGTCATGTTCTCCTGTTTAAAGACCATTTATAGAATTAGAAAAAGCTTTTAAGTACAATACCTTGTAGCCCATTAATGATAGAAGTAATTTCTATTGATTTAACTGGAGCTTGTTCAGTATTTTTGGCTTCTGTGCTGTCAAGTTTGGACCCAGACTCTGGTGATGTGCTGGTGTGAAAGGGGGGTTTTGACAAACGTCGCAATTTACACGGTTTAGGAGAATACTTCTCTTCCTTCTCTCTGTCAGTTTTATTCTAGGTGAAAAAAGATACAAAAACTCTTCTTATCGGACCACACATCTTATAATGGATTACAATTAAACAATGTTTACAGTTATCTTTAGAACATTCAATCTGTAGAGGAAAGCTCTCCTCTTTGTTTAAAGGACTACAAACACCTTTCTACGCTCCACACCAAGACCCTTCTACTGAAGACAGGGACTTTGTCAACACTAAAACAAATACAATCAGTGCTTGAGGAGAAGTGACACTGCAACATGCCAGGCTCAGCAGTGGCAGAAGGAAAAGCTTCCTTGAAGCCCACTGTCCAAAAAATATGTCATCATCTAAGCCTAAATACCAGCTGTGGAAGAATCAATTTTGAAAGAAATCTTGGCAATAAATTTATAGAGTCCCATGCACATGGACTAGCCCACAGGCTTGCGCTGCAGAATCAGAGAGCTCTCAGATTTCACCCCCCTCAAGCTGCCTCCCAACACTGACAATAGTCTGTATCCTTCTCATTTGATTTCTGTAAATGACTACATACATTTAATTAAAAATTTAGGAAAGAAGGAAAGAGAAGCTTCCCCTCCTTACCTCAAGGAGAAAAGCCAAAACCATGATGAATAGAATAGCCATGTTTAAAAGGCTATGAAGTTGCATTGCCTGATAAGCATTTGTAGGCCAATCAAAAGGTCAGGAAGGGAGGCAGGGATTACTTAACTATGTATCAAACCAACACAGGAAGCAACACAAGAGAAAAGGGAGAAAAACTACCTTTATTTTCTTTCGATGCTTAATTTTTGGTACATTTTTGTCAGCTGGTCTCACTATCTTGTCTGCCTTTATCCACTCATCGTACCTAAAAAGAAATCGTACGCATTTATTGTTTTAAGCAGATAATCACACCACAGTAGAAATTTAACTGAGGAAAAAGGGGATTAATAGCCTTATAAAAACAGAATTGGAATTTGAATCAAGTAATTTGTGCAATTCTCAAGTCTGTAAGGTTTCAGCTAAGGTTCCAATGATTAGTATCTTTTTAGACTGAGGGGTAAATACAAAACCTATTTTCCAGTCTGCAAAAGCAGCAGAAATCCATGTATGCAGGTTCAGCAAACTACCTGAATGAGAAATCTGTACAGACCTCTAAAAAGTATACTTCCTATTTATACACTGTAAAACCTTAACAATAAAATAAACAACAATAAAATAAATCCTTTCAACTACATAAAATGTGATCAGTTAATAAAAGTGAACTCTTTCCCGAGTGACTGCAAAGAGTTATCTGGAGTGAGTACCCCTTCAGAGTCACCAGCTTTGAGTCACTGACTTCACAGGGACATTTTTCAGTTCCTTTTCTGTTAAAGGTTTCCACTTAGCATCAGTGATACAAGACAAAAACATACTAAATAGCACCGAACCATTAACAACAGGCATCTTGTTATTCAAGACTGGACCCATTAAGTACAAATCCAAGACCAAAGAAGTACATTCTTAGTAAGAATATACTGCAACTATAGAATAATATTCTTAGTAAGAATATAACTATATAATGTACTGTACTTGCCAGATTGTGTATCTCTGAAAAAGTCAAGAATCATTTAAATCATTTTTTTTCTTCCCAATAAGAATAAGCTGCTTTACTACTTAAACTGTAAATTCAAGAACCATACGCATAAGAAACAGTTCCATTAAAAATTACTTGGTATTAACTTTGACCTGAGTGCACATACAAAAAAATTCTGGTCCTCTTAGGTGACCATAGAAATAGAGGGAAAAAATTAACTTTAAAAACCCAAAACCACTCTCTCCAAAAAAACTTGTACAAGATGGAGTTGAGCACAATCACCATGCTGGCTTTCCAGCTGGACTTACTCAATCATAATTTTGATGTATGCAATGACTACTGACACAGTCCTAATTCAGCTTCTTTGCAACCACTATCAATTATATCTAATATTGACATAAATTAAAAATATTTAGGGAAAAACATGCAAGTTTTCAACTTGCTTCCCTACATATTATAAGTTATGATCTATACAAGGGATTTCAGAAGCTAAATACTGTATTCTAACTTAAATGTCACATAACAATACAGTGAAAACTGAAATAGCAACAGTCTGAAAAATATCTCTCCAAAACAATTTATTCTGCTTTTTCACCTCTATATAACAATAAAAACCACAAAATCTCACAGCAGACCATGCAGACTATGATATACCAAGACTGCCTACATTGCTGCAGATACCACTGTCATTGTAGTATTACCTTGCCATTACCAGGTGAAATGCCAGTAAACAGGTTCAAAACCAAAATAGAATTCTGCAGAGTACTTGCTCATATGGAAAAATCCCATATTCTGTGAGTCTGTGGGAAACCCTATTTGAAGCATCTTTCTTCAAGACAAAGACATGCTTTACAGAAGGAATACAATGAAGCACCTGCCAAATGGACTTTGTGACCCAGAGAAATGCAGGAGTGTTTTATTATATCTAAATAACATGCAGGAAAACAGCACTAGGACCCGAAAAACACATGGGAAAAGTGAGGATTCTGACAGCGTCCTTTCTGCCTCAACCACATTGCTAGAATACCAAATTTGTATTCACTCATTCTTATGCATTTCCAGTAAGAAATTAATCTTCCTCCTATGAAAAGTCTGTGCACAGCCCACACTGTCTGAGATTCACAGCAACTGCAGTGCTGTTGGGGCAAGAGCTGACAGACATGGGGGCACACTGAACCAAAGGAGAGAAGTGCAGAATCTGACGAGAATACCTCTCCATACCACAGTCCTAAACATCATGGATTAGAAACGGTGGTCATGCAAGCCCTCATCGCAAGGAGCACAGATTGAAGCACTAATGTGTGACAGTCACAGTTGCTGGCCAGAGCACATCCTGCTTTACTCCAGACTGCATCCAAAACAGCAGGCAGACCCTGTGAGGAGGCCACAGAAATCTCCCATCTTCTCCAGGGAATCCACTGCTGCACACTTCACACCCTTGCATCACACAGCTCCTTTCACTACTAACACGTCCAATGCAAATGGCTTGCCTAAACGTGGGACAACTGGACCCCAGGCTGAAATGGATCCTGCAAAAAAGATACATTCCAAGCCACAGTTGACCCCAAATTACATTCTGCTCCCCTGCAAGACAGAGAAGCACCCTGAAAGCTGCATCTAAAATGGGGTGTGTGACTCAGACTAGAGCCTCTTACTAAAACTGCATCTGCTAACATAAGAACACTTACTTCACCACTAATCTTACTTTGGACAGTCTGTTCACAAAACAAAATTAACCTAAAAATATTATCAAAAAAGTTATTCAGCTCTCATTACAAGAAGCATGTACTTTCAGAGGAACTGGGTTGTTTTACTGCAGTGCTGTCATGCACATGTACTGGCTTCACCACCCTAAAGTGAGCAGATGAGAATGGAGAGGTGCCACAAATTTCTTTGAAAATCAGGACCAGGGATTTAATAAAGAATTATTATTTACTTAATTTTTTAAACCAGGTTTCATATGAAAACCTGGAACACTTCCATAGAGAAAATCCCCTTGCCTCACCAAAATAAAGAAGAGCACGTTGCATCAGAGTATGGACTGATACTATTACATTCACATGCATTACTTGGAAAATAAAATGCACCAGAATATACACTCAGAGACTGCACAGTCGATCTTCCACAGAAGTACTAGAGGAGAAACAAGGAAGAAAGCATACTTGTCCAGACTAAATTTATGCTAGCAAAGATAGCACTTTACTCAGGACAAGTGACCTCAAGGAGCTAGCAAGCTTTGGCAAATTCACTGAAAAGGTCCAGTATAGTATCTCTAGCTGCTAAAAAGTGAGAATTGTTTTTTTTTTATCTGTGATCAAATAAAGGAGAAAAACTAGTCTGATACTTAAATACTGGAATATTAGATGGGGATTCTAGTTTGCCTAATTTCTTTTTTGTTTTTTTTTTAATAATCCCTCCCCTGCCCCCCCATGATATACATTACTCTCCAGGACCCGAGATTTTGCTGCAGATTTAATTTCAGTGGTTGACTGTGAAGTATAATATTTGTATATGAAGCAATGTTTCAACAAACTTACAACATTCACATGCAGATTTCTGAAGAAAGAAGTGTTGAAAATAATAAGTCTTATCTTTAACATTTGAAACATTCAAGAATAACATGTCTTGTGATGTTGTACTGTAATGATACACAGTTTCATCAATCTAAATGCTTTTTAAATATGCACCCTCTAATTACTGGGAATACACTGCAGAAGAAAGTCACCTCAAACACTTACAAAATGAACTGTTCTTTGCACTGAAGATTCAAATTATAACAGAAGGAAGTGGCATCTAAGTAAGTTTTAGTTACACAGAAAGCAAATATGTATGAATTACACGTCATTCAGAACATCACTGGTCTGTCAGAAGAAGTAGAGTTTCTCTGTATTTCTCTGCCTTTTCTGGTAATATGTGGTAACAAACAGGTCTCCCTAACAGGGTAGGCTCCACTGAATACTACCATTCAGAGACCTTTATCAGAGACACACATCACCTGAATCTCAGGAGGTAGCAACAAGATCTTTTAGCATAATGCTGTAAAGCTTCTGTGCTATTTACTTTTTAAAACAAAAAAAAGTTCCACAGTTCTTAATGTTACTGGTCCAGAGCATTTAAAAATACCCAACTAATGAGGATGAGTATAAAGTTTACCCAACTTAATTCCAAGTACCCTAAAGCATGTGAGCATGCCCACACAAACAGTTATTCTGAAGTCCAGACTGATACTGAAATTACCTTGTGATAAGAAACATTAGTAGTTATGTAGGATTTCTGCTCCAACTCATGAGTTTAAAGAACAGGCCATTAAATGGCATACTTGACCAAAAGGAGAAACGGGAAAGTCAACTTTAAGGAGCAGAAGAATGACAGAATTAAAAAAAACATGGATGATTAGCAAATCCTAGTTCAGTATATCCCCTGTATTGTACATACAGTACTTGTGCCTGCTAAGTAATCTACAATGACTAAGGAGAGGGGGCAATTGCTTCCTGCCCAACTAAGGCAGCTGCTTTTCCAGGTTGTCACTGACTGAAAGCCAAACCAAGCTGTTACAGCCTACAAGACTAGTCTTCACAATACTAAACTGCCAAAGTGTTTAGATGCTGGCTAAAGGTGAGGCTTACACACTCTACCTGTCAAATCCATAAACTAAAGTAATTTTATATGTATGAAAAAAACAGCCACATTTAGCAGAGTCCATGCACATTCCCACAGCTAAATCTCAATCACTGGTGTGTTTTTCAATGAAGAATCCTACTCCCCATAAACATTTTCAAAGGGCTCTTTTGAAACACCAGGTAACAATATAAACTCAAGTCCTACTGCCAGAAAGACCAAACAATCAACACTCCTTGCTTCTCAAATGAGTTCAGCTAAAAATGCTTTTATTGTCAAACATATGCTAGTCACAGAAATAATGCCTCTGACATCAATCTGAAGATTTGCTTAAAATGCAGAGTTTAAAATTTAGAATCTTGATTTCTCCTTTAAGAACTGGAGTGCTGGGATCTCCAAGGTGAAGAAGACTCATTTCTGACTTCTCATTTCTTCAGATTTGAAGTAGTACTGCTCAAATAAAACTCTGATCATCTCACCTCACAGCATGGATAATAGCATGATATTTGCTCCAAAAGAAAAATAACTTCTATCCTTACACGTGAATTCCAGAACAAGAGTTTAAAAGCAAGAAAGCTCTTGGAATGGTACACACAGTAGTCTTCAGTGAGCAGGATGAAAATTTCAGCAAATTGCACTCTAAGGGAGTCCTCCTCAATAAGAACTGGACCAGAACGCAAGTCACACCCCAGCTCCCACCTTGAGCAGGCTGCATCTCCCCTCATATCTTGACTTCTCAGACCACTATGCTTACAGATGTTGCCTGAAGACAGTTTATGTCAGATCCTATTCCTGTAGGTCAATGAAGATCACAATCCTACAGAAGATTGGCAGCAAAACTGGCAAGAGCGAGATTCCTCCTTGGGAGAAGCACCTGGAAGTCACTGGGCCTTGATGCAAAGAGGTGAATTCAAGGCAGCAAGAGAAGCACTGCACTTCTCTGTTACCTTCGCTAGCAGATCTTGCTAGAACTGAATAATTGGTATTTGTCCTACCCTCTTGGCCAGAGGCAGGATGCCCAGATGACAGAGGAAGATTACAAGAACCTCAGCTTTCCCAGAAAAGGAAAAATAAGAAAAAAGTACCTCAGATTTGTCTCAGACTTGTGCGGTTCTTTTTACAGAAAGTAATAAAGTGTAAAAGGTAATATTTAAGGACAATGAGCAATTATGTGAAAACTGAGGAAAGGAGCAGACATGCTCATAAGCTGCTCAAAATTTTAGTTTACTGTTTTCAAAGTTGCTTCAAGTTTTAAATGGCAAAAAAGAGGTCTGAAATAGCAACAGAAACACTTCAACTTATTTCTATCAATGCTAGACTGAAGACAGTAAAAACCATATACTCCTCCTTCTATTAGAGAAAGCATAAGAAGCCACTAGGCTAAGAAGAGTCTGGCTGGGAGGGGAGGTGGGGTAGGAAGGATAGGTATCAGATCAGATGAAATGCAGTTACTTGCTGTGCACTTATTTGCCACTAAGAATCTTGTTGTTTGCCAGTTAAATACCCTATTGCTGGTGTACTCTGTGCTTCACTAACAAGAGTGAGCTCACTCAGCTAAATGAACTACTCAAACACTGAATCAGAGAAAACTGGCTTAAGAGAGCCAGAGGAGGAACCTGAAAAGTGATGTGTCACCTGCATGGGAAGATCTAAAAGTAAGATGGGGAACAAATGAAGCCTTCTTTGAACAAGTCATTTTAAGATGATTTTCAAAGTAATTAAAGCCCTGAATTTATATAGTGTTAAAAAATCTAAGTTTCATACAGTACAATGACCTTCACAGAACACCAATACTGAAAGTATAGGACTCCAGATGTCTATTAATTTAGTTTTTAAAATTCATAAGTGTATTTGAGAAGTAATTCAGAAGTAATCACTAACTAAAACTCAAGTTACCTCACGTTCCATCCACAGTAGTGCACCAAGTAAAGGACTTCTCCACCTTCGATGTCAGAATCTTTAATACTAGCTTCATACATTTTTTGATTTTTCCCTCTTCCATACCGCACTTGGACTTTCATGCCTGGTGGATAGCATTCAAACTCTTCTTCCTCATTGTTATTGTTGTCTTCTTCCTCCTCCTCCTCTTCCTCCTCCTCTGCTTCTTCTTCATCTTCATCTTCTTCCTTATTCGTGTCATCTCTTGAAAGGTTTAAAAAATTGTAGAGTTAATAAGAGATACTTCATAAGCTTTTCAGTTCCAAACCACATATATTGATAAATATTGTGGATGCATTAGAGTGGGAAACAGGAGGCTCCAAATACGTGAAACTGTACTACAGCTGAGTAATGTCAGCAAAATAGGATATAGCAACACACACAAATCCAGTGACTGTAAGGTGCAAAAGTGACTAAAAGGAAAAAAATTCCATCAAAATCTGTATGAGTAGAAGTTGTTCAAACTCATCTTTATAGGATTCTTGCATGCAGTCTCTTTGTCTAAATATAATTTTCTCATTTAAAATAAATTCTTCTCAATATAGAGAAAATTTCCTAAATTCAATTTTTTAACCTACAAGTTCTGCAAATGCTTCTTAAAACTTGCTTCTCAAAAATCCTTGCTTAATTACAATACATAAACTCTATCTCAATAGATCGAAATTAGTGCAACCACAACCAGATTTTGGACAAAAAAACCCCCAACACCTTATGTGACTGTATTAGCAAATTAAACAACCTGTGCTAATTTATGACCTTGTCACTCCTTGCCAATTAGACCAAAAGTATTCTAAATATGTCAAACTTGCATTTAATTACTATATAAATACACAAGCAGGTGTTCACTGCTTTCAAAAGTAAGCTAATTTTGAATACATCTTTAAACATTTTGAACCAATTTTCGGAAGCAGTAAGAACCTACAAATCTTGCTCGCTTCAGTCATTGGTAGCTATGGGCTGCTCAGTTATCTGAAAATTATCTGCAATCAGCTTAAAGAGGCAGACTAGATTACAAAAGTTAATAGGGGAAAATATCTTCTAATCTTAGACTTATAAAGCAGATTATTGGCCCTCGTACCATTCTAATTACACACTCTCTGCCACATGGAACAGATTAGTTGCTGACTAAATTCACAACTGCACACCGCCAATAATCAAAAAACCTGATAGATGGAACAGGTATGTTTGGATATCTGGATAAAAGAATGCAAGTACTGCTCCAAGTCTGATTCACATCAGTATTTTAGTTAACTTCACAAACAAGGAAGTCTGTATTAATAATCTAAACCTTTCCATAGCATTATCACTAGAAAATACTAAGATAAGCCAAGCTACTTTTTCTCTGCAAAAGGATGCTCCTTTGTGGAAGTAAAAATGCAGTATTATTATCTAATTAGCTAGCAAAAGGTAATTCAAAACAATATGCTAAATTCAACTGAAGTATAACCACACTGATTTACTAACATTACTTCAGAAATAAATGTTGTCACATATATATACACGCATAGACACACTAAATATACAAATACATATATGTGTATATACACACACATGTGCATACACTGAGACAAAGGCTAAAAAAATCCATCTTTCCCTAGTACACCGAGTCACAGAAGACATATCTATTCAAGTATATATGGCATGGACCATACACTATAATTCTAGAAGGCCAACATTTGAATTTTATTTTTTATGTAAAAATGTATGTATACGTTTAAATATACACACACACAGAGAAGGTCTTGGCCTTCCAGGAAATATAAATACTGATAGATATAGAACTATACACTTTGAGTGAACTACTTTGCTAGTGAAGTTAAAACCACCAGAGTAAAAAATAAAAAGCTTTGAAACCTCACTTATGGCAAAATTTACTTCCCAGAGAAATCAGGAAAAAAGGTGCCCAAAGATTCAGACAAAAAATTCCTGAATAGGATTCCACAGCTAATAACAAAAAGTACCAACTAGTAATTTAAATTATTTTAAGTTATACTCTCTGCTGCACTAAACAAAAACTCCTAGTCAATCTCAGTACAACAGGTATTATCATACAAAAGCTAAAAAAAATGGGATCAGAAGCAGAGCCACCACTGCTCCAAGAACAAGAGGAGCTTTTGATTTTCCATTACATTTACATTAAGTATGCTTCAAAACTGCAGTGAACCAAACTGCCTTTTTAGTTTCTCTCCAAGATCTAGGGGCACAATTCTCTCATGCTGTCTGCAAAGTAAAGTATGCCTATGCTGGAGATTCAGGATTTCCCAGACACTGGCAATTAGGGTACCAGTGGCTTTTCAAAAGCTGAACAAATTTGGAGTCTCTTTCATCTTGGGTGTCCCAACATATCCTACAAAGACTCCATGAAAATACCAGAAATTGGTACCTTCTGGAAGAGATGTGTGAAACCATCATTGTGAGTAATCTGGATGGTCAAGGAGATGTGAACAGCAGACTGCATATAGGTGGAGGGCATGTCAGGAAGCAAAAGCAAAATGGCAGCAGAGATGGCTGTAATTAAAAAGTGTTCTAAGGAGTGACCTGGTCAGCAATCATAAGCTCGAGGTTTTAGGAAACCAAACAGAAGCAAAGAATGTTAACCATTTTAGAGCAGAGGAAACCCAACACACTCATATAGCTCCTGGAACAAAGAAGCAACAAAAAAACCCCAACACAAAACCCCAGAACACATACCAACGGTTGCAAGGAAGACACTGTCTTTTAATGCCATAAATAGTTCAAATCTGGCAGTGCAGACAAAGCAGAAGCCGTGACTGCAACGAAACTGAGGTTTCTAAGAGGAAATTGTGATTGTAGGCATCCACTATGCACAGTCATAACTTCATTAGTCCATGTATGTATGCATGAGATCATTGGATTTTCTTCAATGCTGTTTAGTCAAAATCCCATTTGGGGGAAGGGCACGGGGGAAAGGTAAAAAAAAAAAAAAGAAAAAAAGAGAGAAAAGAAAAAAAGAAACAAACCTCTTGGCAGCAGACAGTAATTGTCAACTTAAAACCAGTACCAAGCAATATCTACCACAAAGCTGCAACAATTTGAACAACCCAAGCAGCAGCTGATGAAACAAGGCAGCAGCAGATGGGCGTACACAGTGTACAGGAGACACAGCAATACAAGTGTAACTCTGTTCCAGAATCCAAAGTATTACCAGAAAGCTTATCAGGACTCAAAAGCATTACAAATTACCACAGACTAAAAAGAATACCTTTACCCCATCTCACATGGATTGGGAAGATAAACCTTCAGAAGCAAGACATGAATGAATTAAAACGCAAAATTATTTGTTAATAAAGTAAAACCATTAAAATGTTTAGATTATACAAATATTGCTTATCATTAGTTTCAAAGGATAAGGCAATATCCTCAAAAGGCTAAAACCACACACACAGTAGGTCACTCTGTCAATATAAAGATTTAACACCAACAAGCCCATAATAAAGTGTATTAACAACCAGATGTAGTTAATAAGTGAAACACTGCTGCTCTTACATCACTCAAGAAACTGCAGCATCATGCAAATCTCTTCTAACCCACATTCTCTGGCACTAAACACGAGCTGTAAAAAAACCCAGGTGAAACCTAAGAGACAGAATATGATTTGGAACATTATGTCTGCCTCCTAGAATTCCTGTTTTGCAGCAAACCTAACCCTACTCCAATACACTTCCCCTGATGGACCAAACTGGTACACATAGCAGGTGAGATGGCACATGCAAGATTATTTTTTCAGGGGTTATTCTAAAATTTGAGGAAGCAAGATTATTTCAATTATTGGCTTAATTAAGTCATTACAGTTAATTGAATCACTAGCAGAAATAAACTTTAGTATAATTGACACTTCAAGTTTAGAAATTAGCTTCTATTTTTGTTTCCTCCTTATTTTTTTCCTTCATCTCATCCTAGAACCTAAGTTAACCTCTACTTCTCATAATACAGAGCTGAAAGATGTTCAGTTTCTCTTCACATTGCCAATCACAGATGTATTAAGGTGACCTCAAGTTTTAAGGTAGAGAGTTCATTAAGACCTTTACTCATGCCATGACAATGGAATCTCATCTTTAATTACACAAAATAACACCTCCCCAAAAATCACCAGTATTTGTCTTCCCTCTTGTTCTGGTTTTGGCTGGGATGGAGATTATTTCTCCTTGGTAGCACAGTGCTCTGTGTTGGATGCACCAGGGTGGGAGGAAAGCGAGCCAGTGGTTGCACAGTACACAACTGCCAGCTGGGTTAAACCACTGCGCTTCTGAAGCTACAAAGAAAATCTGAAAACAAAAGACCCAGGGACTTTTGTCTGCATACAGCAAGTTGGAATAAATGCAGTTGGGGTCCCTTGTCCCAAAGGATGGGGACCTTGATCTGAGTCACAGCTGAGTGTAGTACAGTACACTTCAATCATGCAAGCACATTGCCCGTGATCAGTGTGCTCCTCTGCCACAGATGGGTGAGAGGACCTCATGTTACCACTCCTCATCATTCAGCCACGTGTGTTGAGACACTCCTCAAAAGGATAAAGGGTGGTCCAAAGTCTGAGTCAAGAGTACAGCCCTTCCTGTTTTTACAGCACTGGTTCACATTCACCTTGGAAGCATTCAGTATCTGATGAGTGTTTAAAGACTCTCCCATACATCACATATGCCTCAGTGACAGCCACCATGGTTAATAACTTGCACATTGACCATTTGCTATGTAAAATATGATGGCAGAACCATTTTTCCCAAATCAGATGTGTCCCTTCCATTCAAAACAAAGAGCCAGTACATTTACACCACCCTCTACACTTCATTATTGTGTCATTTACAGCTTATTGCTCTATCAAAAGCAATCACTACATGTATGCATGTATCAGTCTGTATTCTATCTTAAGAAAAAACAATCAATTAGACTGTTTCTGAAAACATGACTATGCAATGAACTTTTCCTCATATAAAGACAGCTGAAATACATAAATAGAATACACATCACAAGTAAGAGCACTGAAATATATTCCTATTAATAAAACTACTAAGTATGGTTCTTATAAGCATTTTTCTTTTGCACACACACAAACAATCTAAGATTCTGAGCACACGTTTGTACTATCCAAGCACTGAAAATAACACATGGTCCTCCATTTTCCCAAGCAAATCAACTTCACATAAACTTGAATCAAACTGGAAAAAGCTATCTCAATACATAATTCTCAACTCTTCAGAAGCAAAGAGATATACCTTTTATATCAAATATTCTACACTCCAAAAAATTCTTCTTGCTACCATTTCAGATCCACCACCACAATGATGTGTCATTTCAAGAGATAAAGAACTGAAGAAAATATTGCCTCTTACAATTCACCTGGGACACATATGACTTCTCTCATATGTGAAATGGAACTTCTGACTATTACATAAGCCCACTGTAAACTGCTTTCAGAAAATACCTAGCAGGTGTTATCAGAAAATTTAACTCTTGTACAAAAAGTTTCAGCAGCAGCACAGGCTCAGCAGGTAGTCTCTTACCCCACAGGCAAAATACCCCTTAGTGAAACCCTTCACATGAAACAATGCCCATCTTTACTTAGTTTTCAATTACTGCTTTTATTAATTCTAGTTCCCCCCTACTGCTTACAGGAGGGGAAATGTTACTACTGCATAAAAGATGCATGTAACAGCTTTAAGATTTTTCTCTTGCAAGTGAATGAATGGCTGTTAGCCTTGGCCAGAACTAAACCAAAGACTAAATGATTAGCATTTTTACCTTGTGATATTGTCAAAACATGACAGTACCAGCTACCAGAAAACCATACCATAAAGACCTAAACGACCAGTTTCAGACAACGAGAAGTGTTTAGGTTTCCAAAGCATTCCTTAAGGATATTTGTTCATGCATTCCTTGAAGAAAATAAAAAAACAGACCATTTTCAAGAACAAGAAACAAATAAATTCAAGAGGTTTCCTAAGGCCAAAGAAGGACTTGTGAAAATGACATTCTGATAAGCAAGAGCAAGGTAAGATCCAGACTTGGCAGCCCTTCCTGGTGTTAAGGCAGCACCTCAGCCACAAGAAAGAAAATACAAGAACAAAACCTCTCGCAATGTCTATGCACTGAAACTGGTATTCTTAAAAGAATTTTGCATGGACACCTCAAAAATACAAATACTACCCATATATAAGTTTGCTGCCAATTTTTGTGGAGAAGCAAAAATTACCCAGATTCTCAGCATTTAAACTTTCATTTCAATATGAAGTTCTTGATAGTGGTCTGTTCCAGGTGCCTTAGAGCAAAGTGTTAAAACCAAAATAAAACACAAAACCAACAAAAAAAATTCTCAATAAAAACTCCAAAACCAACACAGAACCTTGGAGCTGAATTAACTATCTGGGGGGAAAAACAAATCTTACTAATATTGATTATATAGCAATTAACATACACTTCAGTTTCTAAACTGCACCTACTATGAAATTTTTAAAGATTTACCTTTCATTTTATCAGCCTGTACTAAAAAACCCACACCTTCTAAAAACTCCACTAGGCTCTCAGCCTCAATCTCTTTGGATCATATTAAATTGTCTACACAGTTCATTGTGTAGAAAAACATCTCCATTCCCAATTTGTTGACTTTGACTCAATTCAAGTGTTCAACAAGTTCAAACAGTTGGTATTACTGGATGCTACAGAGGAAACAGCACACCCCCTATGCAACGCCTGAAGATCATGACTTCCCCATCAAGTTTGTAGAAACTTCTGAAGAAGGGTTTTGAATTTTCTTATTTTTACATTGGCCAAGTATAACTACTTTTTTCAATGTTATGAAAAAGGATGATTTACAAAGTCAACTTTGTAAAGAACCTTCTGGGACAGACACATTCCTGGCTTTTTTTTAAACTTTTTTTAATGACCACAAATTGTACAACCTGTATCTAACACGGGTATCTTCCACTCATCACAGGAAAAAAAAAAAGAAAAAAGGGAACAAGAAAAGCATGTACGGAATAAAGGGCAAGGTGCCCTTTGAATCTCTACTCTTAGTGTTCACAGATACACAAGCAGGCAAGAAACTGGCACTCTGGGGAAGAAAGTAAGAGAAAGCTGAGCCTTTCTTCCTCTTCATCATATTGTTAAAGTCTGTGTAGATGGAACCATACAGTTCAAGTGGCAGCAATCTTAAAAGTTTGAGACATATGGGATTGCACAAAGAAACAAAACGTGTAGAAAAAGAAACAACTCTGGCTTTCAGCAGTATTTCCTGAGATTTGGAAGTTTGGAGTTACATCCAGTCCCCCCATAAGAAAGTCAGCAAGAAGAAACCCCAAAGTTTTTCTATCCTCATAGTTCCTTGTGTCTACAGACAAATAAGCTACATCAAGATGTTCAAAGTCCCACAGATATAAGTGCAAACAAAAAACTCTACAAGTTTGCCTAATATAACATTAGCTTTATTTTGCCTAGCTATTTTGTTAGAACTGTAAACATAACTTTAGAGAAGTTCTAGGAAGACATTTTAAATACATCAAATAACAAAAGTTCAGTCTGAGTTTCACACTGATTTATTTTAATTACATTTCAGGTATTGGTGTGTGTGATTAGTTAGCTACCTAAAAAATGCCTATATTCATTTTGCATTTCAATTCAACAAAGAACTCCAACCACAGCATTTCCATCTTCATTTTTAAGTTCTGCCACTTCTAATCCATTAAGTTTGGTATAGGGAAGTCCAACATCTAACATAATGCCCCATAAATTTCCTTTAAGCCTTTATGGCATAAATGCTAAAAACATTGTTTAGCATTTAGGATGACAGTGACATTTTTAAAAGCTCTTTAAAGCTGATATAAGTGCATTTTGTACTCCCTATCAACCTGAGAGGGAAGTAGGGAAAAGTAACCATGCTAAGAGTGCTACTACAGTAACACTGCTTATAAATACTTACAATTAACTGCTGTAAGTCTTCAATTTTTGTAATTTAAATTATTCCATCAAACACAGCATGTGAAAGTATAAGGACGTGTCATTGTCTGCTTTCCCTGTTGTAACAGCTTCTCCCTTAAGCAACTGTTATTGGATTTTATTGAAGAAAAATACTGTATTAAAAGAGATCTATCTGACCTCTAAGAGGAATTTTTGTTTTCTTAACACTAGAAATCATACTGTGTGAGAGTTTTAATTGTAAGAATACAAATTGTTAACACATGGGATTAATGAGGACAATATTCCAGTTGTACTTTTTTTGTGTGGCTGCTGAAAAACACTTGAGAGATTTTCCTGCACTGAAACAGGAAAACCTGCCTATTCCATGAACCAAATGATTCACACACACTCATTGATTAGATGGTCCTGAGCATCCTTATTATTTCCATCTCCTACTTTAAAAATACCTGTCTGAAGGTGGGCACAAGAGACACCTGCCAGTCCCAGGCCTATTCAACAGAAAGGCTGTTAACTGAGCAATGCAAGGTACTTCCATCTTTTTCCATGTTACACACCCCAGTCCAAAAGCAAAAGCTGGAAACCACAAGTTTGCCATATACTTGTACCAAAATCAAGTATAAAAATACTCCTGGCAATGACTGCGATATTTTTGTGTTAAATCAAATAGTGACCTATGCTTTGTATATTCTGCTCTCACTCAGCATACACTTAAGCCTGGAACCTAAAACTTAAAGTAAAACTTAAGGTGCCTTTTCTTTTAAAAATAGACTGATGAACTTCAATGGCCTAACCACAACAAGTTATGAACACATCAGTCTCTGGAAGATTCGAGTCTAATTAACAACAGCATGTCTGATTTGAAGTTCAAATTCAAGTTCAAAGAGTAAAATTTATAAACCACCTATGTCTCATCTGATTAGAAACAGCATAACTTACCCTAATTTTTCTTTTTCTTCAGCATCTGCATTTACTGTAGGATTTTCCATTTCTTTGATCTTCTCCTCCTCTTTATCTTCCAATTTGGTTTCATCTTCAGTTTTGATTACATTTAAGTCCTTTTCTTGATCAGGCTGAGCAAACACAGAATCTGGCAAGTTTTTTTTGTTTCCCTAGGATAACAAAACCTTTAGTTAACTCACAAGGTGAAAATAAAGGATTTAAGAAAAGGCAGACAAAACACACTGAAGTCATAAGAGCAAAACAATGCTACAGTGTGGGGCTTGTCCTAAAATTACAGCACCTCTGCTGCTTTTCCTTTTGAAAGTCTTAAGCTAAACCTAACAGCTGGAAGTTGCAGACAGTGTCCTAGCTTGTTTTATCACAATGATATAGGCATGCAGGTCTTACGCCTGGACTGCA
This sequence comes from Chloebia gouldiae, assembly GCA_003676055.1. NCBI lineage: Eukaryota > Metazoa > Chordata > Aves > Passeriformes > Passeridae > Chloebia > Chloebia gouldiae. The sequence goes on along the minus strand of QUSF01000002.1, from coordinate 64,509,503 downwards.
AAGCAATCCCCAAGACAAACACTTCACAAAGTATGTTTCCACTTGGGATGCAGAAATACCAGTACTGGCCCATCTGGCCTTCCTCCCAGAGAATGCCTCCCTAGCACATAGACCAGGTCTGGCTGCCACTTATTACAGCTGTGTTGCACACTGACTTGAGGAGCCACACTGCCTCCACAGCAAACACCAAGGCTTATACAGTGCAGCACATCAGTTTATGGCCCCAAACTTCCTTTGCTAAAGCCACTGAGTCAACAGTGGATTCTGAAAAGCTATAAACAGTTGTTTCTCTGGACCACTAAACTACATTAGACCATTTGTACATAATACGTCCCAGGTCTTTGTAAAGCTTCACTGGTTTCACTGGAACACACAAATAACAGCAGTATTTAGGAGGGCTTACAAGCATAGCTAAATGCATAATGAAAATATCAGCACTATAGTTAGCTGTGAGCATGCATTACCCAGATAAGGATAAAGCTAGACACTAATCAGTCTCCATTTCACCCACAAGGCCCTCAAACAAGTGGAATGTTGGAGCTGTTTTCTAACAAGTCAGACATTTTGACACCATGACCCCCTTAAAACAGGCACCTCGGGTAAATACAGCTCAAATATCTTGTTCTGAATTAGGTTTACAGTGAGTTTTTGTCTTATTATAAATCCATCATATAAATGTCAATCTTTATATTAATTCATGGTTATTAAGACACCAACAGACTTTATAAGCAAGATATAAGATGAACTTTAAAATATATTACCAGAACCGAAGGCTTATCATTTTCTTTACTTTCATTATCATTCTCAGCTGACTTTTTTTCTTCTTGTTGTATTAGTGCTACTTCTTCCTGCTTGCGCTCGTCCTTGTCCACTTTTATGTCCTTTCCATCCTGCTCTGGTTCTTCACGCATTTTCAATTCTTTTTCTTTCTCACAGTCTTTACAAGGCTTGTTTGTCACTTTCTCTGGCAGTGCCATTTGAAATTCAATGTTAGCTGATGTACAATATTCTTCAAAACCATAGAGATATCTAAAAAAAAAAATTGTTGGTGATAAGCAAGTTTGACTAAAGAAGGAAAACCCAACCTAGAGATGCTAAACATGGGCAGTAAGTTTAAAGCCTTAAAAACTGCATTATAACCAACAAGTTATGGATTTTATGTATATTACCCCTAGCACAGGATCACTTCACTTCACTGTAGCTTTAGCATAAACTTCATACCTTCATTACTTACTTTCTATATGCACATTTAACATTATATCCTGCAGCTGAATTTAATACAGGGATTCCAAGATCTTGATAAACTTGCTTCCACACTGCTCCACTTTCAATCTGTTAAAGACAACGAAGTCATTGTTTTTTAATTAATTCACTGACAAAAAACCTAAACTGACAAAGTTTACAGCTTCAGAAAATAAATGTAAGGAATTTCCTCTGACCTATAAAATTACTATTTATCACACACACAGTATTTCACTGTAATGCAAACTGTAGTCTAATGTAATCACTTTAAGCAATTTAGCATTTCTGCAATGCAACAAGCCACAGCAGGCTTTCCTCTCCAGGTGGCAATAAAACAGAGGAAAGAAAATATAGCTATCAGAAAAATCAGTACATCATTTTTTCTTTTTATTTTATATTTAAAGTAATTCTTAACTATCAGAGCTAGAATTTTCATTAAATTGGAATGAAAAAGTAAGTCAAAGCATTAACATACTCAGCCCTGGTAGTACTGCACCAGACATAGTGCCTACCAGTCTTTCATTATGTCCTAAATGTGCCCTTTGGTAACAAATTCTGTGATGTGCCCATTTCCAATCATCTGTGAAGGTAAAGCAGATGTACTGCAATACCCATGTACCACATCCTGTCCTGTCTGTCAGAAAAGCGTCACTGCACACACAGACCTCCTCAGCTGTCAGGCTACATTCATGGGAAGTTCATGCCCAAATCTGCTTGGCCATGAATTCTATGTATTTCAATTACTCCTCCCAAGACCAGCCTCACTAATCCCCGTCAGCAAATTCTTCTTTACACTGCCCAGAATAAATAGAAATTAAGGGCCTCACATCAGGCCACTAAATTGGTCGCCTTTGAGATTTTACTGAGCAGTGACTCCTTTCACATGGAGGTAACAGCTTTATCAGACAAACGTTTCTTAAAGTATTACAAAAACACACATGCTGGCTGATTTTATACAGCAATAATTAAACAGCCTGAGTAGATGTGTAATTTGTTTAGCTTTTAACTAGTTCTGGTTCATGTTAAAGCATGGTTTTTAGAGCAACAAGGAGTCTTATGCAGCCATAGTAGAAAACTGTAATACATCTAATGGTCCTGTGTTATTTATCAGTACTTCACAGAGAAACAAATTATTTCACAATAATAAACAGCATCCTCAGGTTTTATGGTTCTGGAGTACTCATCACAATAATACTCACGTTATCAAATCCTCCAAGCTTGTGTACAAGTCTGAATAATTTGAAGAGATTCAAATTTCTATATCCTAATACAGGTCGTTTGTTAATAGGAGTCCCTGGGTAACAAAGACAGCTGTTAGGTTGTTCTGAAGTTTTTTTTTTCAGAATATGAAATTCGTGTCATATGCACTATTATTAAATACAGTATTTTAAACCCCACCTCCTGCATCTGGTATTTTCTTTTCATGGAACTAAAACTCTAGAGTCTTATTGAACTAGAGGGAAAATAGGCTATGTTATTTAATGCATATATATACATTCTTCCATACATTACTGAACATGCAGAAATGATGCAAATTTTCTTGCTAGCTCTATTGTACATACTTTTATTTCACCCACTGAAACAATAACATCTAAAAATACAATAGTCCTTTTACTGACATTAAAAAACACCAAACCAACCCTCACCAGGAGCAATCCCACAATGCTTCAAGAGCTGAAACTTCCTATGTTATTGTACTAGCAGTAGCTCTCACATTGTCATCTCTTGTGAACAGTTGAACTCATTTCATATGGCATTAAAGAAGATAATAATTTAACCAGTTATAATAGTAATTTAAAACAGATACCCTCACTCCTGTCTTTTCTTGCAATATGTAAAAACCTGGTAAAGATTTAACATAATGAATGGCTTTCAAGAACATCTCAAACTACAGATAGTGTTCATGCACTTAAGTTACCAGGATTCATAAAAGAAAAAATTAGCACAAAGTAAATGCATTTTTCCATGACCTAAAAGGTGTGTGTGTCAGTATTTTGAAGTTACTAAACTGAGAATACAAATTAATATGATTGAGAGTATTAAATGTTTGTTTATACACACTATAAGTAAACTACAGCAAACATAATACAATACATGCAAAACATAATAGGACAGATATTTATATACATCCACTTATTTCTGAAAGCAGAAATATGGGACTACATTTTAGGAGATGAGTCAAGTGAAAGATTCATCTTCCAAACAGTAGGGAAGGCAGAAGTCATGAGTACAGTTTCTTTGTTTCCAAAACTGTATTGCAAAGCACTACTAGTTTACAGGCTCAATTTTTCAAATTACTAACTCAAATGCCTACCTCTGTCTTCCATGAACTTGTACAACTGCTGAAGAAAGTTCTCTCGTTCTTCAGGAAACGGCTCTATTTCCTCCTGTTTAAAGCAACACATGCAAGAAAACTGTCACCATTTGGAGTTACAGTCCTTCCTTAAGAAACATAAGGCAGTGATAATTTAGGTTTAAATGTTTAAGTTTGTTTTACTGTAGTCAGCAACAGGATATGGCACAGAGAGATACATGCTCTCAGTGCTATGCCACATGAAACCAAGTTTTATAAACTACAGTGTTTCAAGATATATAAAACATTGACTGTAAACATACATCGAAATTGGATTTTTGACTGATCACTGAAGTATCATAAGTGATACCATAGATCAAGATGTGTTCTCAATTTCGTCCATTTATGCAGAAAGTCTGGGAGACAGTACTATTAAGATCAAGAGTTTATATCAGAAATTTCAGCTCTATTTCTACTGCAGTTAAGTGACTCCTTGGTTCCTGGACAGACTACGTCACTTTCAGAGATGAAGTCAAAGAGCAAATGGTGCTTGCACTTTCTTAGGAGTTCTAATCCACTGCACTGGCAAACCGCGGCCAATGGCACTGCATGCGAACTGCCATGGGGTACCAGCTGAGCGCGTGCTGAGCAGGATCAATCCCAGAACTGAAATAACAATGGATATTTTGGAAGTTCAGTTCATTGCACTAATAAACCTTTGTATTAGATTTACTTAGATTAATAAACAGTGGAGTTTCATAACAAAGCACTATGGCTTACTTTCTAGAACACCTCATAATTTCTTCTGGAATGGGTCTTGCCACAACTAGTAGCAATAAGATATTAATAGATCAAATTCTGAAGAAATTCTGATGACTGAGATACTGCAAAACAATACACCAAATATGAGTTGATTCATTTTTAATACTATCCATAGAGTTTCCAAAAATAATTAGTTATTCAGTAATCTAAACTAAATTATTTTTCTTTGGTGTATTTGCATTCCATGTTTATCATTTCCATTCTTCGACAGTCGCCTTGTACTAAATATTAAAGCTTCACCTACCCTGAAACAAGGGGAAAATACACACAGTCTTTAAAGTCATACTAAGATAGTTGAGAAAACAACAGAAACAGAGTATCATTACTAAACAGAACTGGGGAAAAAAAAGCACACACAAACAAAAACAAACCCCAAACACTCCAACATCTACTGAATATATCTAATACAGAGATGTACAGCTGAAAACAAGGTCAGGAAACGTTGTAACTATTATCAAGGAGTAGGGATTTTTCTTCTTCTCTACTACTTCTTACCCATTAAATGCTCTTGGATGACATCAGAGCAAACAGGCAAAAAAATTAAAAACCAGTATTTTCACAATATGCTGAAACAGTTGCTCTTCAGCAGAAAGGCAATGAAAATACTCCAATCTTGCAAAGGCAATGCAAGAGGAAAGTCTCTGCGAGGGGCATTACATGATGAGCATTTGGCACCCAGTGTAGCAGCAGAGCTCAGAGCAGGCAGCTTTGATGGGCAAGGACAGGCTGGGTAGAGAACTGCAATATACTAGAGATCCTTTTCACAGGGCAGGGCACCAGAGTTGGCACATCTAGCCCAATTCTTCTCTAACAAGTACAAGGTGGTGCTGCAGCTCTGTATGCAGTACAGATAAAAGCCTTGTTAAGAACATTCATATTCCACAGGCCATGGAGAACAAATTACTTGGGTGGAATAAAACTCCAAAACTGCGTAATTTTTTTTTTTTTTTCATCTCCCATAGCAGGTACTTGGAAAGGACTTCTACCAGCATCTGCTGGATCATGGAAAAGATATTATCAGCAGCTACCTGAGTTTTTCATATTCCTCACCAACAAGAAAAAATTTGCCATAAGACATTAGTCTCACAGAACATTTAGGGGAGGGGTGACAGATGTCACTGAACAAAACCTTCAGGAAACCCTACAATTTTCTGAGGAAGGAATGTATTCTTTTTAAATACGGGGGGAAATAAGGTAAAGGTGATGAAGAGGCTGAATAAAACACTCCTTTCCTACTATACAGTCCAATGCCTGAAGGGTGCTCCTACATCTCTAATGTGATAATTCACAGTGGTGCCAGAATGGCAAGTGAATGAGTACTCCTTATTAATTTTTCCAGTAGAGAACAAAGTAACTTTCTAAGAAAGTATGCTAACATGGAAAGCTTAGGACCCTGCACACCTCTGAAAAGCATTTGCACTTTCTCAGAATCTCTATAGAGTCAGTATGTATTATACTGTACTAATAGTATCTGTTAATAATCTCTGAATCCAGTCAGACAACAAGGTTTCCTAGATAATGCTTTGAAGCAGGCATGTCACACTGTCATATTTGCTTATTTTCAAGTTACACAAACAGAGTGATAGCTGGTCACTCTGCAGTCCCTAATGCATCTGTCTATGCTACAAGTTAAAATAAAGTGGCTTCAACATAGGATAAGATAATCCAGGAAAACAACATGTTTTTTGCAACACAAATTCACACTATAGTGTGTGAATTTATAGTATACAGTACTATAGCACAGCACTGGAAGAGAGGGTCTTTGATAACCCTTTCACCTACTGCCAGATTTCAAAAGCTAAAGGAATGCCATTTTCCATTTTCTCTTCCATTAGGGAAAAAAAAACAAAAAAAAAAAAAAAAAAAAAAAAAAAAAAAAAAAAACACCACAAAAAACCAAGGCAACTACTCTTCTCAGAAGGTAAGTATAGAGGCTTTGCATGTCAACTCCTATCTCTACAGGATGGAAGGATGTCTATAGATATGAGATATAGAAGAGCATCTATGTATATATCTACAGAATGGGGTGTACATATATGTAGGATAGACATATATTTCTGAAGCCCGTGGTGACATCTTTAAGAGCTTGGGTTTTCTCTTAGTTTTGTTCTGGTTTACAGGTAGTAGGACTGCATGGATGGACTGAGGGAAGCCATCATGTCCTGGGAAGCAGTAAAACAACCTGCAGGTGGATAAAGTCCCTGGAGCAGGCCCACAGGTCCTATTTGGGAAGAGATGCTGCTTGATAACCAGGAGGTTATAGACACAAAATAACAAGAGAAGAAGCTGAAGAAACTGCTCAAATATGGGTAGAGAGAAGACACGCATGCCATTGACCACCAAGGAGAGTGAAGAAGAAAAAAGAGAAGTGAAAAAAATATTTTGCTTCTGTTTTAGAAATGTCCTAGTTCAACAAATGACTGAAATCACTGTTTACAGGAAAAGATATTATCACAAAAGGTGATACAGTAAATTCCAAAACATTTGTCCAAGATGAAATCTTTATGGAAAGATTAGCTCAAACAATGTCACATGCAACTAAGAGGAGCTCAAAAGAAGGTGTTGAAGGAGTACAAGGTAAAATATTTACAAATGCTGTAGCTAAAAGCTCTGTATTTTTCACCTAAAAGTAGTGCAGGAATGATCACTACATAAAGACGATGTGTCATTCAGCATACACACAAACTTATCTGCATGCATCATGTTATGGCTGGACATGAACCTGCTGACAAAGTCCAGAAATTGTACTGAGCCCAAGGAAATATTCCTTGCTTCTCAAAATACTAAGCAGAGCACTTCCTGCCCCTTACAAACTTTTGATCAGAGCTGGATAATCTTCTGAGAGGTTAAAGAGGAGGCAGAAAGCAATTACCAGCATAGAGAGGTGGCAAAGTCATAACTTCACACTTCTGCAGTCTCCCAATACATTTTAAAGAAATGAATGACTGAAAGATGAAACACTATCTTCTGGTATGCCAGAGCCACAATATTCATGGAGGATGGACTGAGAGAAGGACCCTAACAACCATTTAAGACCCAAACCAGTTCAGTTGCTTCTTCACAATTCCACTACTAATAGGAAATTAAGTCTGCTGCACTACTGGTACTTGCTTGAAAACTAAGAGAATAGCTCTCAAACCCTACTGAGAGAAAAGAGTGATTAAGGCAGATACAGATTTAGAGGACCACAGGAAGGTACAGAGAAGTAAAAGGCTCAAAAGCCTCTCTTTCAGCCTCTCAGCCAGTTGTGAAATGTTGTTCTTTCCACTAACATTCTTCTTGTCTTGTCTTGATTTTTTTTTTCTGGACAAAATGCTGGGAGACTAAAGAACAGATGATTAGAAAACTGAGCATGAGGTGGAGACTGCATACTTGCAGAACAAAAAAGAGAAGAAAGGTAGAAGTGGAGTGCATGGGAGGGTAACACCTTTATTATAAGTTCTGCCTCATTACACAGGGTAGCCAGAGAGATAGCTTCGAGGGGAGCAGTCTCTCAGCAGACCAGAAAAAGAGCAAGTTGCTCAATAATGCCTATGTTAACAGTGTTGCCTATGTTAACATGTTACGTGTTATCTAATGTTAAAAAGGTCTGCTTAAATATGTATGTCCCTGCTAATTTTTATCAGCTGTGTATCTATGCTTTACTAACTTCACTTGCCTCTTCCTCACTGCTATTATCCTCTTTTTCTTTTTCATCCTCTTCTTCTTCTTCAGCTTCGCTGCTGGAGCTGTCTTCTTTCAATTCTGTTTTCCAGTTACTAGGAACAGTTCTGTTTTTACGGAATTCAAGTGCTTGGTCAAAAGCTGTAAAAGAACAGCCTTTGTTAGCACTCCAGGAAGTATCAGTTTGCACAAATACTTCAATAAAAAAAAAAACAGCAATCAGGGGGAATGGGGAGGAGGAGAAGAAGCAAAGGCTGCAAAGTAACAATTCCTCTCCAAATTCAAAGATCCTCAACAACCACTCCATGTTGTCCATCCTTATTTGTCTTATCCAGTCAAACTGGCCTAGTGTTCTCTGCACATCAAGGCGCTCAGAGATATTACTAGTATTTTTACCATGTTAGTGTCTACAGACACAAACAAAGATCTTCTGCATAGGGCATATATGAAAATTTAACTGAGGAAACCCCTATCCAACAGATTTACACTGCAGTTTATACATATCAAAAAAAGAGGAAGAAACAATCACAAGCTAACTCTAAGAGTTTTGTCACACAAGCTTGTGTGACACACAATGCACACACAATTCCACATTTTCAAAGGTCATAAAGGCAACTTACAACTATTAGGGACACTACTGTGAGAATAACTCTATAAAGTTCTAAAGCAAAAGGAAAAATATAATGTATAGAACCAATGTGTGCACATTTGGCATGTCCACAGCTAATGCCAGTGCAGAGCAGGTGGGGTGGTGTTTTGGGGGGTTTTGTTTAGTTAGGTTTTATTTGTTTAAAAAACAGTAGTTCCTCTAACTTTCCATAAGCATTCTCCTTCGATATATTATTCTCTAACAAAAGATCCTGTATTTTTGGATCTTTAAGACATGAATCAATCTGCCATAGATTTAGTGCAATTCATGTAACTAATCAAATATAGACAAGTGTTTCTCACAGAAAGTTATTTTTACCTTGTTTTAATAAAGCATCAGGCTTTGGTGAAGTTTCACTGATTTCCCGGACATCTTTTCTTGGCACAGAAACACTGGAGAATTTAGAAAGTGTTAAAAAAAAATTAAAGGTAAACTAACTATACAGTACAAAACTCCCATTAAGATTGTAATACACTTACTAAACATACATAAGAAGCATACAAAGTATATCTTGACAATTCTACAGTGTTAGTCCGGTACAGTATTAGTCAGTGGATTAACACCAAAACTTTTATGTTAAATTGACTAAACTATATGCATTTACTGCATAAAAGAAAGCATGTTACCTTCCACAAACAGGTAGTTTCTGGAATCTCCCATATATGTAATACTTTAAACCCTCATATTAATTTAACATTAATTTAGAACCCTACCTCGCTTAAAACATAAATGAGTATTAGTGTAAATTGTCAATATGAAATTAAAGACTTTCAAGTATAAAGAACAAAGCATTTTCTGATTTCTACTTTGTCTACAACCAAGAAAGCAAATCTGAATTGCAGCTCTGGAGGATTGGGGGGTGGGTAAGTGCTTGTGTGCTCACATCTTATGTGTGTTCCTTGGGTGATGTGCAATGATGCTTTAAAACTATCAAATGGTAAAGCAATATCCTAGACTTAGTAAGTAATTAAACCACCATAAAACTGTTACATATTTAAATATCCTTCTTGCAAAACATTGTGTTGAACTGAACCAAGCACAATAAATAGCTGCAACTTTTGAAATAAAAACTAAAACCTAGAAAAAGAATTCTATTGTTAGTTTAAGAACACAAAGTTCTTTATTTTGTTGCAAATACCAGACTGGTTTTCTATGTTTCTCGATCCTTTTTCCTACTTTGAGTAGCACTACAGCTCTTTGCAAGGAGCACGATCAGATGCAGTTGCAATCTAGACTGAGATAAACATATGCCTTACTACCTTCAAACAAGAAAGAGGATTTCTGTGTGTGCATGTGGTGTACGTGCAGGCATGCACACATCCCCACCGACCCTTCTGTAGCTGGATAAGCTTACAGCCACATCCCTGAAAAGCACTGCTCTTTTCCAAGCACAGCAGGAAAGAGTTTCAGGCCATTCTTAGAGTCACGTAATCCCGCTGTGTTTGCCACAGTTTTAACAATGAAATTAAAATTAAGACAGATAGATTTATGCATCCTATTACTAATAATGACAAAGTTCAAGACTAATTTCATCACCATGTAGGCTGTTAACAGTTTTTTAAACATTAGAAGAATCTTGGCAGGAACTTACTGAGCTTATTGATGTGATTAATACTTTACCCAACACATCTCATACTGCATTTCACTAGAGGTATAAATTTTGTTCAATTATCAAACTCAACATTCTTACTCACAATTTGCCATCTTTGAATGAGCGAACAAGAATATTGTCTTTTTTCACTGCAATATCATCACTACAGTCTGGACAAACCACCTGCAAAGGTATTACAATCACAAGGGTTAGAGAGAGAAAGCTAAAACAAAAGAGTAATAGTAAATAGCAATGCTTCTCTAAAAGCTTTTGTGCTCATTTCTCATTGGCAACCCCGAGATGAGAGCAAGTGAGATTCCCCCAAACCACAGGAGAGATGACCTGAAATTACTGAATGCATGAGGTCACGCTCGTTCCTAGAGGGAGACCGACGGCTGCTGCCAGGAATATAAGAACAGCATTCTGACAAAATGTCCATCAGTCATGCCTCTACAGCTTATTCTACTCCTCATCCTAAAAGGACAGAAATTTCACCAAGTGCTGCCACCTGACTTAGAGACTTCTGAAAACTTCTGGAAATGGCCAAGATATGATCACACACAGTGTCAAAACCAAAAGCTAACAGGATTTGTGAAATACAATTTTATGAGGTAAGACTTACAAGTAATCTGCCTAGGAGAGAAGAGCATCTCAAGTATTATGATAGGTTAACTCAAGGGGCAGACTAATCAAGTCTAGCACTGAGACAACATATTATTTGTTGCAATTTTTAAAGCTATTTAAGTTTTGTTAAACTAGGATACAAGTCACTAATCAAAAATCATCAAGAATTTAATTTAAAAATATATAAATAAGTATATATATATATATATTGAATTGCCAGAGATATAAAACAGAAAAGCAACCCCTCTCCATCACTTATCTGATGTCTCACAATGGCCATAGTTCCCTGAAAGTTACGAGAATTCTGGCTGCTACAAAACCTCAAGGAGCAGCAAATGACTGTAGCTCTAAGTTAGCCTAGGCAAATACCTCTACTCTCTTATACAAACTTTTGCCTTTCAGTCCTAATTTTCCACCAAACACAAAGATACTAAATGGCAAAAGCTGGGTTTTTTTCCCCCTCCTTACATAGGTCATCGCCTATGCAGCATTTTAGGAGCTAAAGTCCAAAGTTCCAAGTGATTTAGAAATAGACTTACATATCACAAAGCATAGGATAAATATGGTTCTCAAGACAAATAAAATTTAATAGACCAAATTTCAAAATTCAATGCATTCTACGGTCTACAAGAAAGTTACTTCAGGAAACTACAACTTTCTAACTGTAATTACACTCGAGATACAGCTTGCAATGTCAGGGTAAAAATCAATTATTATCATCCTCTATTTTAAACTGACAAGTGCAAACTCCTAGCTCTTTAAAGATGGAGAAAGCTCTTCAGGCTTTAGCTACTGGTTTTCTAAAAGCATCAAGATCTTAGTAGTCAGAAATCCATTCAGAGGTTGGAAAACAGCTTACCATAACCTCATCTAGTGCCTTTACATTAAGCTACATCACCACATTTTTGCCTGAACCAAGTTTTCTCAATTTTATTGCAAAACAAACACCACTGGAGTTATAGGAGGATGAAGGAGATGATCCTATGTAAACTCAATTTTCTGAAAATGCTACAGGCAGATTTCCTTACTGCACCTTTCAAAAGCCTTTAAGTACACATTAAAACTAAGTAATGCTATAAGGCTTACTGAATCACACTCTTTGACATAAGGAGCAACTGTCAGACCCTTTTAAAATTCTAGTTAGTCACTGTACTCCACCCTTGCCCAAAGAACTAACAAAAAATAATGAACAAACAAAAACCCCACTAACCCAGACATGTATAGAGGAACAAAACAATGCAATCAATCACTGAGACCTCAAAGTAATTTTTACCAAATTTAGAATTCTACAGTTCTACATTTGTAAGTGATAATCTATTTAGTTATAGGCATGATCTCTGAAGTACTTGGTTTTCACTATTAATTTTAATTGTTATTTGCTGTAAAGGTTTAGACTAATCCCTGAACTTGTTTTCACATCATAAACCTGCACAATGTCCTCTGTGCTTATACACAAAGTATCTGTACATAATATCATTAATAAGAAATAATGCTGAGATGCACATTCTTCCGCATATTAAACCTGAATTTTCATTACATTATTCATGAAATTATCATAATACAAAGGTAATGCAAAATTTATCAGTAATGAGACAAGATTACTTTGTTGATACAGTAGAGGTAACCTGCTTACAAGGTAAAAAAATCAAAAGGCATAGCTACTGGAAATGGGATTATAGCAAAGAAAACCAAGCCAAACCAAAAAAGGCAGCTATTTGAGGTATAAAGCTATCCTTTGGCACAGCTTTTATGGTTAAATGCAGTATGATGTTTGTTTGCAGAGATATAAACCTGATTACTAAAGCAAGAGTTAATCTAGGATAAGCTATTTTAGAGTTAACAAGCTTCACCCTCAAACTTTATCCCCCTACTGCTTTTCATTTGTTGCAGGAAGCTTTCAATGAATAAGAAGCTATTGCAATCTTCAAAACAAAGCTAAGGAAATAATTGTGTATCTTTAGTATATCTTTGGAGCAGAAGCAAAAGTTTAGCTCCTCTTTAGGGTCTGAACCACGGCTGTCCTAAGCAGCGCTACAGGAGCCACAAGCAAGCCCAACCCCTCCCAGAGAGCATGCCATGGGCATGACCAGAAAGGCAAACCCAGCAGTGTGACAAACTGCTCAAGCCAGCTTCACTGACCACTTCTCTGAGTGAATTGTGAGGCAGGTAATACTGCACCCTTTGGATGACAGCTTTCATCAAAGAAACATCTCAATTTTTCTTGTTTACCACTGAAAATGTCTCTTAAAGCTATCTGCTGTAAACATGGTATCTCTTGCTGTACATTCTGCCCTCTCCTTCGTAAAAAAGGCTTCAGTGACTCTTTCTCTTCCACAAACTTCCCCAAAAGAATTCCTACTGGAAAGCTGCTAGACTGCATTACAAGACACAGCAGGTGACAAGCAGAAAGCTGCAATTGAGAGCTATTGCACATGCTAAGGGGAGTTAAATGTTACTGTATGGCATCGCTTCAAAACCAGAGCACAAGTCTCCCTGAAATTAGATAAACATGTTAAGCTTTCATTGCCAGGGAGAAATTAAACAAATATTAAATATAAAATTAATCAAATATTAAAAATAAAATAAAAAGAAAAAAGCATGGTACTAGGAGGTACCACATATAAAAATATATTCATTTCCAAATATATCAATCTGCATGCAATCACTAGACTAACTGTGATATTTTTTTAGAAGTTGATTTTTTAATAAGTACCTTTAAGCCAAAATAAAGTAAGAGAAAAAATTCTGGTACCAAAAGGATACAGTGTAATTTTAAAGTAAATTTATTGTCAATTTTCCACTACCTACTGTAGTGACCAAGAAAAAAACATTTGATTTTATTATCCAATGTGTTTATATTGGATGTTGAAAAATCATGCCTATATAATCATTAAACTTCCCCTCCCTTTGTATTTTATATTTCCTTCCTTGATAAAACACAGTAATTTAGAAAATTGATATACAACAGCCTAGGAAAAAAGCCCTGAAATTCTAGTCCAACAGTGAACTCTGAACACACTGCCAAGCCAGAATTAGGTCAACAAGCTCTGGCTGTTTGGAAAAACTAAGGCCAGGTTAGCAATCCCTTTTTTTAGAACATATCTAGATATATTTCCTTTGACTGTTATTGTACAGTCCAATCTGAAAAAATACATTCTAAAACTTGAACAAAAAACAGCAAAATGAAAAAAGCCCACACCTCTCTCAGTGCCTAGAAAACAATAAAAGCAGTACAAAATTATAATAAAGATGAAACACTTACCAAGGCTGGAAACCACAGAGCTTTCTTTTTATCCACACTGAAGCAGTCCACACACACAACTTTTCCTAGCAACTCATCACTTTGTTTCCTATCATCTTCATCTTCATCGCTGGAAGAGGATGAAGATTCTTCTTCAGGACTAAACAACAGAAAGAGACTTAAAACTCAACTGTTCAAAACTTGCTTATTGCAATTACAGGAGATCCAAAGCAAATTATCCAAGAGACGTAAATAACAGTGACTTGAATTTTCTGTTAGGTGTTTTGGCATAAAAATGAATAAAGTATTTATAATTATATTATAGTAAGAATTCAAACATTACAAACTCAGAAATGCACATTTACTAATAATACATGTAAAACCCAAACAAAACACCACCATAGGGAGGAAGAGAAATGCACTGTCAGGGTATTCAAAGTGAAAACATTCTGCCCTACATAAATACTGATGAAAAATACTGTTGCAGTTGTAGTTTTGGACCAATGTTCAGCTAAACTGTTTTGGCTTTCCCCCTTAATTTCTCTACGCTTTTACTTTAACAATCACACAGAATGGGAAGCTATTTTGAGAGAGGGCAAATCTCTGAAGAAGAAACATCAGATACAAAGATGAACAGCAAAGAGGAGGAAGTCTGTTTATCCTTAAACAGTTCTTTAAAGTTGTGTAGGAAAGCATTTCTACGACTTCCAACTTCACATTTGATGAAGTGTTGGAATGTACGTAGATGGGCCAAAGTGAAAATGTATTTTCATTTGAAAGGGTTCTGTCTCATTGTTTTGACTGTTCAAGTACAAAGTTGCACGTGGTTTTAACCATATGAGGAATCTAAATATACAAACTAGTCAAACTAGAATTACTTGCAACCAAAAAAAAAAGAGCATCTGTTGATGCTCTCTGTGCATATTTTTAAAATAGTCACTTCAAACGTTAATCCTCGGAAAATATACAGCATCTTCCATGAACACAACCACCATTACTTCAAAAGCTATCTTCCATTTCTCACATAGCTGCTTTAGAGTACAAAATCAACCAAACCAAAAACTCAGTTACCATTTGTGTAAGAGAAGGCAACTGATGTACAATTTAAAGAGAATTTCCTTTTCTCTACCTTAACTTTATGTTATTTCCAGTGATGATAATTGTTTTGGTATAGCATTGTTTTGATTTATTTTTCCCTCAATATTTCTTTTTTTTTTTTTTTAAGTAATGGGTTTTTTTAAAATACATTGAAGTCTTTCACTTTAAAAGATGCTTTCACCCAGAAAGATGCTTTCAGGGGCTCAAGAATCTCTTGTAGGAAGAGAAAAAATTCAAAGACTCAAGAGAAAGCCAGAACTATATTGGAGAGACTACTTCCTAACTCAGATTGCACAGTTACTGGCATAAGTGTCTTTAAACTTGGTTAACTCAGTATTAACAACAAGATAAGGATAAGTGTTTTGCTTCTGACATAATAATGTCCTGTACAACCCAGTCAGAGTCACCAAGGATGCTACAACCACATTCTCTGTGGTAATGCCAGCTTTTTTAAGCTTTTTCCTTCACTACCTCACAAATTAGTAACTCAACAATTTTCTGAGTAAATTTATAGCTCCTCTAGATATACAGGGGAACATTTATTTCAAGCTACTAGAAAGTGCAAAAACCCGAACATGAAAACCACTACACCTAAAAATTTTAAGCAAACAAGCAAAACAAAAAACCCACATAAACCACCCCACCCGCACCCCCACCCCCCAAAAACCTCACAACCCACCTACAAACAATGAAGAATAGGCACCAGACTACATAACACTGGTTTATCAAAACCACAGCTATCAAGAATTTTGGCACCTACGAATTCTTGAACTTTGCTTTTATATCAGCAAGCGTTGTTGCAAACTATACTAGAAGCAGCAGGAATAAAATAATGCACAGGAAGTTCCACCTGGATATGAGGAAGAACTTCTTTACTGTGCAGGTGACTGAGCACTGGAACAGACTGTCCAGAGAGGTTGTGGAGTCCCTTTCACTGGAGATGTTCAAGAACCACCTGGCCTCAATCCTGTGCCACGTGCTCTAGGGTAACCCTGCTTGAGCAGAGAGGTTGGATCAGATGCCCCACTGTAGTCCCTTCCAACCTGACCGATTCTGTAATTCAGTAATACTGCTCATCTATTTCTAAAAGCCCTTCAGAGACCCTGTATTACAGAGAAACCAAAGGTCTGTAAGAGGATTCTGGGACCTTCCACAAACACTTCCTATCAGGTGGACAAAGACAGCATTGTAATTATTTTAGCCTCAGTCCAACATATTTACAACACTTCAGAGATGTTTGTCAATATAATTTAACATCACATTCCCATTTGGGATGCCAACATTTTTTTTTTTTAAACCAAGAAAAAGCTCTTGCCTATACCTGGTATTATTTTAAATACTGATTACATTAAGACTTGAAATGCTTGTATGCAACAATAGACATGAACCTAACTTTCAAACTAAGTGCTAATCCAGCTTCCTATTTTTTTTTAATAAGAGAAGGCTGAACATACAAATAATAAAACCTGACACACTCTGAAAGCTTCAAAATTGATTACACACCACACAGATATCAAAATTTTTAACTTACATATGATTGGATCGCCTTCCCCTGTTTGTTTTCTTTCCTATAACAGGAGTTCCAAAGTGTTCAGGATTGGTGAGTGGAAGCTGATCTAATGTCTGTTGAAATGAAAAAAATACATATGCATATACATAAGAAAAAGCTGGCTTAAGTTATTCTCCAAACCACCTGTTTCACTGAAGCAATTTTTGTCAAAAGAGACTTTCTCATTACAAAAGAAATACAGAAGCACATCATATATGCCACACTTAGATTTTAAAAAGGAATGTGTTTTGTTTTGCAGCTTTTTTCAACACTTTCTCTGCACCTCTGAATAATTAACTTTTGTCGAACACACACAAACAATTCTTCCCAGAAGTCTTTGAAACATCAAAACACAGAGAAATAAGTATCAGGCATTCTGCTCACCTGGCATATTCCACCTCTACCTCAACTGGTGTATCCATGTCTACCAGATTATTTTTCTGCCTGTCCTATAAATTAAGACTAAATACTGAATCATCTACTTAAAAATGAACAAAGATCCCTTTTGAAATGAAACAGCAAGATCATTCAACAGCAACAAACACGACAATTTGTTTTAATTTTTTTAAGTAATTTATACTTTGCTATGTGAGAGAGATTCTAAAACAATTTTAAAGAGGCTGCTATATTGATAATTGGGAAGGTGCTAATTGATGCTTTATCAGCATCAAAACAAAAAGAGAGGGAGAGAAAGAACTTTCCCTCTTCAGGAGGAATCCTTCAACAGAAGGAATTCATGGACATGCAGTATCTTCGCTGCTTAAGCCTGCTGTTACCTGTTTAAATGATAACCATTCCAGATTTGAAGGCTCCTGGTACACAGTAATTTTTTGTACAGCCATTTATTATTGCTCTTTGAAAGAAGGCAGAAAGCCTTCCAAATTAAATATAGTCCTCTGACTTCAACTTCGTCATGTATGAATTTTTCAATGAGTAACACCGACAAGCATCTCAGAAGTATTCTGTCTCAGAGAGAATTCACTTAGGGACAATAAAATTGGCTTTTTAGAATCTAAAAATAAATGTATGACTACTTCTGAGTGTGGTGGACATCCTAAAAGATTCTACACCACTCACTTGGGAAGCAGTATCAGAACAAGACAAGAGTGGGGCACTGGCCTAATTACAAAAGAAATTTGAGATGCAATTTTCCCCACTGTGTAGCTGTGCAATCACAAGGTAATTATTAGAAATGTACAACATGTTTCATTCAGAACTGGTGACAGTGAATTGCAAATCAGTGACTTCTGGCAAAACATCAAAAGCTTAGATGATAAAAAAGATGATAAAAATAAGAAGTACCAGTCATCTGAATGTAAGGATTCTTTGAATCTGACAAAACAATCCAAATTACTCTCATTCAGCCAAACAGGTCACAAAACAATATATGTAGACCAAAATTTTGAACCCATACACTCTAAGGTAATACTCCTGAAACCATATTAAAGTACTATTTATGGAACAGAAGAAATCTAATATTCAGTTGTGCTGATCATTAATAACGACGAATTAATTGAAGGAATCTTTAAACTAAAAGCATTTCTATTGGAATATAGATTTAGGCATCTAATTGGGCTCCCACCTTAGCATATGTTTAATCCTGATTTAGTATTCTAGAAAATACCTGAATCTTCACAAGAATGCAGCATGCAAACAACAAACTCAGCTGACTGCAGTAACAGCACACTTACGTAGAACAAAAAAAACCCAGCTTCAGTAGACATCCAATAAACAAACATGTTTACATAAATCTGCCCATCCGTCCAGACTGTCTTACATAATATGAAGGAATAACCCCCATTCTGATAGTCCAATTATTTGGCATGTTCTACAAATGTTTGCATACTTTAATGTGTAAATCACCTCTAAGACATGAGCCAGCTTTAAAATACTGGTAGCTGTTGTTAAATAAACAAGTAACAGCAAGTTATAATTGGCCATTTAAAAGAAAAGCATTTATGTTTCATTAACTATTACAAATTGGGTTTGACCATCAAAAATGTAGCAGAACTTTATTATGCAGAAATATGTACATTAGTTTTTTATGTTACAAATTATATTACTTTTCATGCTATAAGTATACCGTGATTTTTTTCTCGTAACAAATACAGGTAATTTTTGTATATAATGAAAAGTAGCTGTGTGACTGCAGGTTTCTTGTGTGATCTACAATATACAAATTATCATTAATACAAAAATGAAAAAGATAAAATGCTGATTTTGCTTTTTAACTTACACAGTTTGGTGAAATCTAACTCTATTACTTGCTTTAAAAAAAGAATAAACCAGACCCTGTGGACCGCACTTTTCATAACCACCATTTTTAGTAGCATGATACACATAACATACTAAAAACTGAGGTTAAAAAAGTATCACTTTTAGATTTTTCTAAAGAAAATGTTGCTATAAAAACTCTTCAATTACCTCACTCTCAGCAAAATGTCTTTCTCCTTTTAAACACAGGGAAGAGCGTCTCAGAGTCTTCTCATCACCATCATCAAATACTGCCACCATGTAAGAAGTGAGGAAAGAAAACATTTCTTTTTAACTCAGGATATTAATAAGTAATTCATTTACATGTCAGAAAGAATGGGATATATATTCCTGTAGTCAACCCTTGGAACAAACCTATGCCCAGATAATGCTGAAGATCCAGTAAAGTACTTCACAGATTGGCCAAATACAAAAGCTGCTCTCTCACCATAGCTACTTTACACTTGCATACCTTGAGTAATCAGTAGTTGAGCAGACAATTCATGGTGTCATGAAATTAAATACAACACAATAGAATTCAAAACCTATTTTTTCTAACATTTTTCTAACACTCAAAAACTATTTTTATAATATTTACAAATTTTAAAGAATTTAATTACACAACTCCTGTGATATTCAGGTGGAAACTGCTTACCATGGAGAAACATAATTGGATATTTACAGAAAAAAGCTGCAATTTAACACTGTATGGAAGTTCAATGTCTTTCTCTACTGACTTCATGAAACTACACTACAGAACAATAGCAATACCATCCTAAGAAGATGACAATAGTCAAAGTGCTGACAGTCATCAAACCAGCTCTACTGACAGAACTGTGCAACTCCCAGTTTCCAGACTTTTTGCTATCTCTGCTATCACTAGGTCAACTGGAAGCAAGTTTATAAAACAATTCGTTCAGCTACATCCTTTAGAATCATGAAATGCACTGCACACATTTAAGGTGTGATCTTTAGAACCTGATAAACTGGTCACATAAAAAGTAAGCTTTTGTCAAGTCATCTGCAGGTACTTAAGAGATGAAAACCTGGTGACAGATTTTAACTCTTAGGCTTTGCTTGCACTGTTCAGTGAGAAAAAAAATGTATCTCTTCTCCCCTCTTGAGCAGCAATAATTGTATTCTTGCTTCCACACAGCAGTGATCTCAAAGGCTTTTGTGGGCACAGAAACAACGCCAAGATAGCATTAAAATATTTCATTAAAAAAAGTTTCAGCAACTTCTTAACATGTCTCTTTCACCTTCATTTAAACATCCTCTTCTGTCCATCAAAGTAGCAGTCTTAGGAGAATGGCTGACCAGTAAGATTAGAGAGATTATATTAATTTTTTGCTTTCTGATGGAGGATGCGCTACTCTTCAACACTTACTAACTCAAATAAAAATATACAAAAAGCAACAAGGTACATTAAAATTCTTGACTAATATTTACTTGATATTAAACAACCTTTTATTTAATTCCATGAATTTTTCATCCCTATATAAAATTGAGTACTGTTGATGAAGAAACTTCCCCTTGTAACTACAATTCCCCAGCCTGTCTTACAGACTACAGTAACTGTTGAACACTATTCAGTTGTGATGCAGTATCAGTTAGAGATGCACATCCACGACTTCCACATTTGTTGGAAGGTATCAATGGTAAGAACTGCACACAAACCACATAGATTTGGAGCCGCATCTCAAATGGTCAATGCATAACTAAACCCCCTTTGGTTAAGTGAAGTAGAAGTCAGCAGGTTCCTAATCCAGTTTGTGTTAATTAACAAAACAGTCTACTTACATAATGAGAGATAAAAAAAAAAAATCTATCCACTTCAAGAGATAAGCTGACTACAACAGAGGTAAACCTATTCCGAGCTAGGCAGGCAGCCACATAATGTGTCCTACGTGGTAATCTGCCTGTGGCCTCTCCCCGTCCAGAGGGAATCTTAATCTTGTTCCATAACACAAATACTTTCAGAGGAAAAGCTTGACCTCCCTGAAAGACTTATATGGCCAGCATGGCACATATGGCTTAATGAGTATGACATTCTGATCTATTGGAACATCCTGAAAGCAATCTACTGAGCAGGCATCAGTAGTGTAATGTATTTAAAATCACATATGGAGGGCGGGGAAGAAAAGATACAATTTAATGCAACCAAAACCATTTTGAATTCTGTGAAAAATCATTGTAAAGACAAAAAAGTGCAGAAGGGGATAAGACTACTTTTGAATATGCATAGTTCTGCATTTTCAGTAAAGCAAATAATCCTGCCATTTTCTTCCCCTCCTCATAGTAAACAGAGACTTTAAGAGACATTTATATGAATGAGCAAACAGTATCTAGTTACCAGGACTTAAATACCTTGCATTATTTCAGGATTTTTCACAGGGCAGGCAAAACTAAGGACACTTATTTATGTATGTGCATGTGTGTATATATATACGTATGCCTATTATATTTACAAGTTTCATGCATATATATGCATACATATATCTATACACACACACAGTGCTATACTAATTCTAAAAGACTATACTAGTTGGATTTTTATAAAAATTTAATTTAGTTTTTGTTGTTCTTTGGTAGCAAAGCAATAGCTCCAAAAAAATCATGTAAGCAAACTGATGTACAATTTCTATTCAGACAACATCTTATGAATACAAGACATACAGGGACACCCACAGCAATCTTGCCAATTCTTCAGTGTTAAAAGAGGTCTCAAGCAGAACTCAAAGGGTCATTCCTCTCCAGATACTGCTGCAATTGCATATCCGGTCTTAAGTAACTTTTGAGAAGGTACTACTTCAAATGGATCTATGCCTTCACCAAGTTTTTCATCAAATCATAGCAATTTTATTTACAAAAACATTAACAGTGCAAATAGTTAGATGCTTCTCAGCAAGTACTAGGACAACATTAGGTAACTGCTAGTTAAGATGAGCGCCAATTCTGGAACCTGGTAAGTGACAACTATATCTTTATAGTAGGAGTTTCACTCATATCTGCAATGTCAACACTGTCAGTAAAGGTAATTCTCATCTCATTCTACTCACCCTCCTGACAAAAATTATTCTAATCACCCACAGCTAGAGTCAATTCTCTATCAAAATGCACTACACTGCAGCAGCTGTGCTGCTTTTACCAATTCTGCAAGGTCAACATGCTTTTGCCTGCTTTTATCTCCAAAGCTCAAGAGTTGAGACTGAAACCCATACATCTTCCTATTTCCCAAGTTAGGGATTTTTGACAGACATCTCCTCTGACTGCAATTCTGTGGCATCTACCATCAAAATTTAATATGCATGGATTCCTGTCTTATTCTTCTTGCTGAACTGCTAACCTCACACTTTCTCAGAAACATAAACAGAGACATACAGCACAATTCTAACACCAGCTATACCATTTGCTTCTTAAAATCTGTCATATCTGCTCCATTTCCATATTAATTACAAAACACTATCTATAATGTTAATTCTTGTATTTGTATGTTTTGTTTCACCCCACCCTAACCCAGTCTCACCTTTACTAATAGATTCCACTTCTCCAACAGGAAAAGAGACATCTTTTCTTCAACATTTATCTGTAAGGTCTTATCTAAACTTAAGAGCTCTATTCCCTTCTGAATTACTATGACTAGGGAAAATAAAATCTTTCTCTGGTTGTTCAAGATCACCTCATTAACAACAACCCATATCTCAAAAGAACTAAGTCTCACTCAAGTCCTTTCAAGATCTAGTCTTCATCTTCCCATATCTATCCAGGAGAGGACTACGTAGTTTTTCAAAAATCGATACATTTTCTGTATATAAATGTAAAAAAACCTCCACTGTCTATTGGCTACAGAGCATGTGGTATATCATTGAAACTTCTGAAATATCACATTATAACAAGCTATGTGCATTTTAAGAGTAGCTGTTGTAAGGGCTAAGTCTGGGAATGGGGAAAATTAGGTGTTGCAGCTGATGTTTTAAAAGCACTTCTTCACCTTTTTTTTAAGGACCTGAGACAGCATACATTTTTTCAGAATATTTAACAACAGTGTATTTAATATCTAAGGAACATTCACCAGTCATAGAGCAATTCATTACATCTTTAGTTGGTGTCCCAATTTCAGATTATAACGGGTACATCTTTCTATAAAAACCCCAAAAAAGAAGTTTATCTTAAAAGATTTACTATAAAAACTCTAAATATCTAAGCATCTCCAAAAAATCTCTCTCACCATGCTTAGGACATGTCCACGTCACAGGATTATTTTTAAGTCATAAGTTTTATTGAAATATATAAATCTTTCTCTTACCTACAGTATACCAACTTGCATCTGTTAATTTGTTGATAACTGCTTCCTGGTATGTTCCATCTGGATTCTTCACTTCCACAACAGTTCCTACCTAAAATAGAGAACTCATTTAGCATTGGAGATCTTCTAAAACAGGCAATGAAATCAACACTTTCGTGTTAGCAAACAGAGATAATTTCTAGCCTATTCCATGTCAAATATAAAATGTTTTTCCACTTTCACTTAAATATACTTGTATTCCTCAAACTTCCTTTTTCATTCCTTTAAAATAAGCCAACTAACTGAGTTGATTATTTCCTGCCAGCAGGTGGGGAACAAGAACCAATTTGAGTGATGTCATTCTCTTGTGTAAGAGCTTTCCCATCAAATCTTCCTGCCGAGTTCTCCAAAGGAATAGTGACTAAAAATGAGTGCCAGCCACACTTCTTAGCTTTAAGGCAAAATGAACAAAGAGGCTTGCTGTATCCCCTTTAACTACAAAGAAAAAATCTAACATCAAGAGTGTACTATCTCTAACTTTGCAGCATTACCTTTTATGCTTTGTGATCCTATCTAGCCTGTGTAGTAAGTTGAACCTTCTACTCTCACCCCATACCGTATATGCACATTTATGTCAAATACTGGAAAGAAAAATGCTTTCCAAAGCATTAGCAAGATATAAACCAAATTTATTACCTTTAAGGGACCCTTAATGTGGTCATCCTGCACTTCCACTGTTGAAGAATCGTGCCTGAAGGTTACCTAAAAAATATAATTCAACTGACAATCATTTGATACAATTGAGCAGCACAAGCACATGCAAGCGTCAATAACCCTTCTCTCACTCTCATTTTACAGTTAAACACCATAATCATCCCACTTGCTGAAAGCTGTCTTATTCACATATTTTAGAAATATGAGGGGCTAATTCCTTAGTTATCAAAACTCCTAAAATATTTTTATCTTATACAATAGAATCATTATCTCTAAAGGAAACAACAGACAAGAGTATAACAAAATTGCCTAATGGCTCAAAATTATCTCTGCAGTTCTTTTAAGTTATCAGAATGTCTCTAGTGCCACAGCAACAAAGAAGAAACTTTCAAGACTTCTGAATACAACTTTAAAGAAACACTAATATTTCAATGCTTTGAAATAAAACAGTTTAGCACCTTTATCTTTTGCTGATAAAAATGCATTTTTCACCTCATGGTTGAAAAGACTCACAAAAGTACAGGGCACTGCTGCTAGCTAAACAAAATGAACAACTCAAATAGGCTTTCAGTTAATGTCAGTCTAGCTTACACACAGACGTAATGGAAAAGAAATGTAAAACCAGCTAACTTTTCAGTCCCTCAAAACCGGAGTTAGTAAATCCTGTAAACGTTATTAAATTAGCTTCCCCTGACATTCCCATAAAGATACAAAGGCTGTTGTCTTAATCCTACAGGCTCTCTTCAGAAAAAAAATTGGTCTGGAAATTCACATGTATGATTAAGTTATCTGTACCAGGTGCTACAGACATTCACCTTTCATTTCAGTCACAATTAACTCAGTTACACTGAAAGTCATAGGATTAATTACATCTGAAGTTTTATTTCAACTCCAGTTTTAAGATTATGGGAAACTGAGAAAATTCTGGAATTGCATTTTATGTACCTATGTACCTTTATAAACACAAATGACGTTCTGATTTTCACCAGAATATACTCTCTTAGTGTATTGATGTTGAAGTATATGATGTTTTACTGAATATTTGAAGTAAGAATGTAACATGAAATCCAGCTGTGTAATACTAGCTCTCAACTACAGCAATCCTACATCAAAAGTCTGGACTTGTTTCACAAGTGTACCCACCAGCATGTTCTCACTGTTTTGAGAATTTCACTGTAGCACACAGGAACAGGAAAATTTCCTTCCTTCAGAAGCACAGTGTTCTCCAACACCAACTCTCCTACACAGCCTTCCCAGAAAGGAGATTTTAAGGAGTTTTGCCAAGAACAGCATCTACAACCAGGACTAAGGACAATCTATCTTGACTGATTAGAAAACAAATGCACTAAAATGCTACACTGCCCCTTCCAGGTGTTACTTCAATGAAATAATCGTCTATCCTTCTTGTAGTCAGAACTACAGCAACACATATCGTTGTGAGTATGTTCTTTTTAGACCTGCACATCTCACTTGCTGATGGCAAACACTTTGTCCACCACACAGACAAAATCATATCTTGTAACTAAAAGGCAGATAAAGGATTCAGTCTAGGAATTAACTGAGCAAGGACTACTCTTCTGAATTTCATCCTGACAGATACAGGTATTTAATTCTCTATTTGCAGGAATTTCTCTAGAAAGCCAAAACTCAGTTAACAAGCAAAATTATCTGAAACCAAGGGTCACTAGTGGCTCATATGAAATACCCAGTACATCAGTTCCGATTTAGAGACATCTGGTTTTATTTACTTTCTGTAATTATCGTAAATGTATTTTGCAGCAAAAAGGAACTGTATCCAGAACCATGAGTCAGCCACAATGTACTCTGTAAAAGGTAAACAAAGCAAATTGCTATTGTGTATTCCAGAATGGTTTATCTTTTAAAAGATGTCTTGGGGCTTTGACTCTTTGGGGGGAGAGTTTTTATAGCAACAGTTTTTGCTTCTTGAGATATTCATATTCTTAAGATACGTGGTCAAAAAATACTGGTTATTAACATATTCAAACTCCAAACTCAGCGTGACACTGCTGGCCTTTCTTGAAGCAAAGAAAAGTGATGTCAGTATTTACTAGTTGTACGTTGTAATTCTCACAGTATTCAGCAGTATGGAACCTTTCTGTCCCAGGCAAAAGATTAAGACATTCAGCACATCATCAACTTGGTTGGAGTAAGCTGGAATTTCTTTTTTCTTCACTATCCTGAAGACAAACCTAGTAAGTCCTATTATAGCAGAAGCTTTAGTTATTTCTGTTTAATAAAGGCCTAAACATAAAACAGTTTCTTCTGAAACTTCTGTGCAGAGTACCCAAATGCAAGTGGTGGTGGATGATGCTGGTAATTGTTTCAGGAGATGCTGCCAAAATAAACTGGCTTAAATAACTTTCTAAAAAAAGCTATAATAGATCTGATAAAACAGACTAGCACTCTAGTAACACTCAAAGCCTTGAGTCAAATTTGTACTGCCTTCAACACTTTTGAAAAGTCCAGGGAAATCTGCAGTTCTAGTGCTTTCCATGAGCAAGCGTGCAATGCTGTTATACATTACTGTAGAATTCTGTACTGTGTACAGAATTTGCCAAAGATTTCTAAACTGCCAAATGCAGTACCTATTGATACTAAATTACAAGTACATAGCACCTGCATTAAACTAAATGAAGTTTTTAAATGATGCTGTAATGTGAAAATTAACATGAAGGTATCTCCTCAAAATATTCTAGGAAGCAGAATTCAACAGAAGAAGAAAGCACATAAAAGGAGACACAATTAAACATATTTTACTTGTCTGAAGATTATAATACTCCATATTGAAAGAATTTTGTTGCCATTCTACTTTCTCAGAAGAACACCTAGTTATAAAACTTAAATAAGTGCTTTACACTAAAATTGACAGACAGTATGAAGTTAACTGACTTTTCTTCTCTAAGCGTTCCAGAAGATTAAGGCATAAAATATATACTGGGGCCAAAATAAACCTATTCAGCAAGTGAAAAAATAATGCTGCAGATAAAGTACCAAAATTCCAGACAAAGCACACCTGATAATGAGAATCTTTGTTACAGCTAAAACTGGGAAAAGTATGCACATGCCAGGAAGAGCTACAGATTTTCAGAGAGCAATTTCAGAGAAAATCAGAGGGCCACTGCAAAGTTTAAAAATACGCATCCTTGGTGGAGAAAAAACAATGTAAACATATATTGTTAAAGCACTTACAAAAATCTCAACCACTTTACTCTAGAAAGCAACAACAGTACTGGACCTGAACTGCTCTAAGCAATATAGTAACAGTCAGTGCACACACACAAAAAAAACTGAATACAGAGGGCTTTGTGCAAAATCTCCACAAACAATTCACAAAAAAATTCCATTTCATGTCAAGATCTTTCTGCAAACCTTGCAGTGACCAAACTTCAAGTGATAAACCCATAGGAAAATACTTAGCATTGAATAATAAATAGTAAGTGGCCTAAGGAGGTGTACTAAAAGTCCCCCAAAGAACTGAAATTAGTTAAGATTTCACTGATCTAGGCACAACAAAATTCCTGTACTTAAATACTGATGCTTAACAGCTTAACTAGCAATACTTAATCACTGTAAAGCATAGACCAGCTGATGATATTAAGAGTTTTGACTAATGAAATGAAAAGACCACCAATTTGCTCTTCTGGCAGATTTAAGACTAAAACCTTGTTGTATTTAACATTACTATCAAATGAGAGACAATAGACCTTCCCACCAGGGTATATGGAGAGTGCCTGCTCACTCCCTCAGACACACTATAGGCAAAAATCAGCCACAGCATGAGGGCAGAGTCAAATAATGCACACTAGTTTATAGTGTGCAAGTCTTCGATAACAGGCTATCGCCATTCACATTTCACACATTTTTCACTTAAATTTACAGTAGATATAAGAAAGATATTCTGCCACTATAACTCTTGCAGAGCAACAAGCTGATTTGTATTTTCTAGGTGATTTTGATCCTTGTTCTCTAAATGTTTCTATAAGAGGTTAAGAGGCAAAGCAGAAAAATAGTACCTCCTCCCAAATCAGTTTTTAGGACAACATTATCCCAACAGAAATATACAGCCATCTTGCAGGACATTGCTCTCTTTATTTCTAGAAATGACACTATAAATTTTCAAGGAATGTTGAAATGTATACCTTGTAATCCCCTCGCAGAATTTTTAATTGTCCTGTGTGTGGCTTATATTGATTCAGTCATTAACTAGTTATCATAAAATTTAGGTGAGATCCCTAGCTTGCTATTCTGTAAGGCTCAATATGCCAAGTGGTTTTTGGAAGGCAGAAGGGTTTCAGCTTATTCCTGAAGCACTACCTAGTTGCCACAGCTAAATGGCAGTGACCTGTGCTCCTCAAGTAAAAGATATCCTATTAAAGCCTACTTTGAGTAGTCTTAGCTATTTTCTGGTAATATTCTCCCATATATAAGCCTACATTTGTCACATTTTAATAAATTACTTTCAGGTCAGCCTATGGCATTGAAGGTCAAAAACACACAGATGACAAAGTACTGACAGAAAGAGAACATACTCATTTGTGTGGGAGTGGGGGAATCCCTCCTGTCCCAACAGTAATAAGCTTACTGTTATTTCAAAGACTGTAATATCAGCCTCCAAGGACAGGACAGCCTCTTAGCTGACCCGAGACTAAAAAGAAGTTTCACATTGCACCCTTATGAATATTAATGACATTTTTACCCCTCCTAAAAAAAGTGTTTGCAGGAAAACTGCATACCTTGACTTTGACAAGCCGTTTTGCTGTCTTGATCTTGGCTTCACAGAAGGCTCCTCTATACTTCGCACTCACATCAGTGCCCACTGTGAGATAGGGAGGCTCATCAATTGCCTGGAACAGAAAGGAAAACAACTGCTTTTTAATTACTGAACACTGGAAACACAGCTACCATAGTCTCAACAATTTCTGTGGAGAAAGCATTACAAAACAGCCCAATGAAACTTAAATTGATGGCAGTAGAAACACAGAACACAACACTAAGCTAATACAATTAATATAATTGCAATCTCATACAAATATAATCTTCTGATATAAGATCATAAATACAAAAAACTGATATCACAGTTACCTACAACATGCACCACATAGGCTTCCAGCCTCTGCACCATCTGAAGACACAGCAGGTGATCAATTCTGCTGCAATGGTGAAGACCAACGAAGTGATCTACTGTCTCCTTAAATTGCCTCAAGACCTGATTAAGTCACATGAAGATGCCGATGTATTTCCCTCAAATAATTAAGGTTCATTTTTATTAGTAAATAAAACAATTCTGAGGAGATTCTGCTTATTCACTTTGGAATAAAGCACATGATAAAGGTGATACTCATCAGGAGAGCAAGCCCACGGACAAAGTACAGTAGGAGATTGACAGAGAGTAAACACACAATGAAGGTGAAGGGTCCAGACAAAAGACAAGATTTTGTGACATGAAACACAGAAGAGGTGACACCCAAACAGGGAAGTAAGAAACAGAAGAGGTGGAAAATAAGAGAACATAGGTCAAATCAGTATACTGAATGAGATCATGAAGGCACAGTTCCTTCAAAGGAAGTCCATATTCTCTCACACAAACTCTCCTAACATAATCTGGGTGAGGAGATTCCAGATAACTGAACCACTTATGAAGTATCACTTCATAGACTCCAGGTCAGCAGAGGGAAGGCAGAGGGTGACATGCAAGAGGAATGAGGTTTGTTTTCAAGAGCTGCAAGCCTCCATGGAGACCCAGATAAGAGCAAAGCAAAGAGATTTAAGCCCTTATCAAAATCACATTGTGTTTCTGTGGCCCTACAGATTCAAACACAGCTTACAAGGAGCATCTCTGGCACATCCAGGTTCTCTGTGGGAAAAATATAGAGATAAATCTTCACAGGCATCAGAGACTGATACTACTTGAGACTGAGGTGCTTGCACTCAGCATCAGATAATTCCTACTAGCTGCTTCCAGTTCCAGTACTTTAGAAGGCATGGAAGTGTGTACTTGAATGCTTCAATGCACCATTTTCAGACATTTAAGTTCTACAAAACTTGAAATTGAGAAACACTAGATGCTACAGGGTTAACTCCTTATTAATGATGCTTTTTACAGGGACTCTGTTCCAGCCTCTCTCTCTCTCACTGGCAGGAAATAGAATATATTTCTGAGGAGCATTAAAATCATTATCAATCTGCACTTTCTAAGATAATCAGAAATATGAATGCACTAATGAACCTCTCGCTCTCTCCCTGCATGTGTGGCATGTGACTGCATGCAGAGTAGTAGGATATACTACGCTGGTGGTAGTATATCCACGAACACCTATCCTTTCTTAATCCAGGCTTAATACCAATAAAACTCCACTGAGATTAACAAGAATCTGTCAAGTGTCTTGGGATTCTGAAATTCATCCCCTCCTTGCTTGCCCAACAGTACTTGCCATTGAGGAGGCTGCCATGATTTTCTCTTGCTGCACTTGGATGGATGCTGAAAGAGGGACTCAGGTGGTGATAAATTTGATTTTGGTCAGCACTCACTCTGAAGTGAACCAAGAAGTGGCTGTTTCCCACAATATGAATCTGTGCAGAGGAAGCAGCAATGTATTCTCCTGTGAAGACAGTAAAGCTCTAAAAGGGGAGCATCCCTCCTGCTCCACTGCACTCTTTAGTGAAGAAACTCATTCACCACTACAGGGGTGATAGCATTTCATGACAGTTCATCTTCCAAAGTTAAAAGGAACTGTAGAGTACTAAGATTACTTTAACAAGAGTGACAGACCCCAGATGGGTCCACACAGATGCACACAGCTATGATTCTACTATAAACAAAACTTAAAGAGCTGGGTTTTCAGTGTCAGTCTATACTTCCCTATACAGACAAAAGAATTATCACAAAGACTAATGCACAATGTCAAGGGGAACTTACAGGAAAATATAGAACACTTTTTCTTCACTGCTATTAACACTAACTAAAACAAAAAAAAATCTTGAGCACATAGATAGTCTGAAGCTCTGGTCATTATTTGAAAATTTATGGCAGAGGAACAGGCAAGTCAACGACTAAACTTCAAGCAGGACTTTAAATTCTTATAAAGATCATAACTACCAGTGTTGTGATTACTTTGTCACTACTCTAACTTATTCTTAAAAACTTCTTCCAGAAAGAATATTCATTCAAAAAACAGTATCTGTAAGAACTTCTGTTACTAACACAAAAATTAATTTCAATCTCTAGTCTAAATCCTTTGAAATTATTCTTATTCCTTTCATTGAAATTAGTTAATATTTACTACTCTAAAGAACTTCAAAGAATAGTAACATATAGACTATTTGATTACCAGTGGAGGTATGTTTACTAGAAATACAGTATTGAACTGGCTTTTGGGAGAAAAATTATGAAATTAATTTCTTTAACTACGACTATAAATCATTATATACTCTAAAACAGTATGAAATCTTCAATGGATGCATACTGGATTTTTTCCTGCAATTTCATTATTCCACTGAAAGACAAATTATACGGCCCTTCCCCCCACCCAAATCACTTAACTGAATTTTCCAAAATACTTCCCTTACTGTGACAGAGTAACAGCTGAAAGTGGCAAGTTAAAATATTAGCAGAATGTGATGCATCATAGTGAATGCAAACTAGAAAAATAAAAGTAATGATCAGAGTCTGGCATTAATTTAAGATAATTAACTTTGTCATTCTCACCAACTGTGAGTCACCCATTCTCAAGTAGGTTTTATTCAATTCCACTAACATCAGAGATTAAAAATTAGTATACAGCTATTTTTACCTTTCTGTTATCCCTTCCCTGCTTTGTGCTTACGTCATTTATTAGATATCCTTATGCTAAGACTGAATGTATCTTTGCCCATTTAATTTTTACATGTTTTATCAGGATTTGGTTTTATTTTTTTTTCAGGCTTTTCAGAGCAGGTTTTCAGAAAATACAAAAAACTAACCAGTATGTTAAAATGCAGCTAAAATTTGATAGTTCAGTAATCTTGGAAGAAATATAGCAAGCATACTGAAAATATCTTAACAAGAATAATTGCAGTGATATTTAAAGGGAATGGGGTCAGTCCTGTAATACAAAAAGTTCCAGGCTTCCTGAAATTCTTGAAGGCCTCTTAAAACAAAACTGTACTAGGCTCCTAAGCTGCTGTTTCAGCCTTTGTTTTATTTTAAGAGATAATGTGAATTGGCATTTACATTTTATATGTGAACATAATCACCTACACTTTATAATTTAAAGATAAGAATCATTGTTTCAGGAGCGTATCAGTGAACTTCTGTCAACAATCAGTAAATGTCTGTTAACAGCAAAACCAAAAAATATGCCCAGCGCATGCTATCATTCATGTATGAGATCATGAACTTCTTTCATTCCGAGCAGCTTCAATACACACCCCAGGATATCCTGTCAATGTTGCTATGTGTCTATATGTACTCTTTCGAAAACCTCAGTTCACACTGGAAAGAGAAAAGTGAAGCTGATGATAGTATCTCGGCTTGCTCGTTTCCTTGTTTAACTACTGCCAGAAGACTGGCACTGAAAGCCTTCATGGACCACTCACCCAGCAGGAGGTTCCAAGAGGAATGACTATTTTGTCTGCATGCATGACCGAGGCCAGGCTACCGAAGGAGCCGGCCATCCGTCCGCACACGGACACCAGGGAAGGGCTGTATCAGGCGGAAGCCCGCGGCCACAGCCAGGCCGGGGCTAGGGAGAGGCCGTTTCAGGAAGGGATCGGGATGAGCCCTTCAGCAGCATCCGCTGCAGGGGGATGCTGCAGAGCGCCACCGGGGCGGTCCGAGCAGCGCCTCCCAGAGCTGGGGACAGCCGGGCCGGGGCTCCAGCTTCGGCCAGGCCGCCGGAGCAAGACGGCGCCCGGGCGACTCGGCCCGCTCGTTCCGGCGGGCAGACGGGCAGCGGCGATTCCCCAGGGAGCTGCTGCTTTAAGGGGAGGGGCCGGGGCCGGGAAGCTGCCAGAAGTTTCTGGCTGCCCGAGCCAGCCCCGAGCGCAGCCGCCCGCCCTCGCCCTCTCCCCCTCTCCGAAGGCGCCCACGGCTCCGGCAGATTAAGCGCGGATTGCCGTAAACTAAATCTGTCCCCTTAAGGCGATTGCCGGGTAAATCTGCACGCAGAGCTTCCCGGGAGCCTGCCGCTGCTGCAGCCGGGCACGCAGCACCAGCAGTGCCGGCTCCCGGGATCCGGCCGGGAAAACGTGCGAGCGCTGCCCGCGGCCCTGCAGTGCAGCTCCTCCGGAACGCCGCCGGAACGCGCCTGGCTGAGTATCCTAAATCACCGGCCCCATTACTAGGGAAAAAAGTTCCGGCGCTGTCTTGGGTGAGCAAGAAGGGATCAAAAGAAAAGCATTTCCTGCAGTTTTGCACTTTCCATTAGAAGCCC
The DNA here is from genome assembly GCA_003676055.1 of Chloebia gouldiae. NCBI lineage: Eukaryota > Metazoa > Chordata > Aves > Passeriformes > Passeridae > Chloebia > Chloebia gouldiae. The sequence goes on along the minus strand of QUSF01000002.1, from coordinate 64,476,048 downwards.
AAAGTAATGGACAACTGCCATGCTACTACTAGCACTTAATTTTGTTTTATTAATGGGATTAGGATGAATAGTTTCTCTCCTATCTCAACTCACAACTGCTGTGCGTGCAGAGGAGTTGCAGTACAGGCTGCCGAAGCTGAAAAGCTGGTTTACCACTTAAAAAAGAAACAGTCTCTAGGTGAGCAGTCAGCAATTTCCCCCAATTCAGTGGTGGAATTTTCTTTGGCAGGAAAAGCAGGCTGCTGGAAGGGTTTCTGCTCCAGACTTTGAGCTGATTATACCTCGAAGGATTGATAAATGGCTAGATGCCCACATCATAAAACAACGTGGACATCTTCTGAATTTGGATATTTACATTGGTATTAATAGCTCTGGTCTTCCAGAGAGAGGGAAAAACACAGAGACCTCTCCCAGATACTGTGAAATACCCATTTTAACACTGCAATCTAAAATGGTAACATCATGCTTTTACATACATTTTAAAGCTGGAAAGAAGTTGATTATCCTGCTTTTTTTTTTTTTACACACATGTATTTTTCCATGTACGTGGGATGAAATCATCCTCGCGTCTCTTCTTTCAACTGTGCTGCATTACTATATTCAAATTCCTTTGTAAAGTCTGGCATGACAGACGGCAGCTGATAAAATTGCTTTACGTTGTGCTTTGTCCATAAGCACATCTACTACAGTGTGTGTGAATGTATTATTTCTGTCTCCTAACCTGTATTCCTCTGCACCGTGCACAGGATGTTCCAAGTAAACCACATGAAAACAAGACTAAGTATTCAATCTAGAAATGTAGCAGACATGGTTACTAGGAAAGCCTGCAGGACTGCTTTTGGAGTAATATACAAAGAGAAAAACCTTCCCTCAGTATTTCATGTATATGAAGTCTGAAGAGCCAAGATTTTAGTTTGCATTAAACATTCAAAATTCAGCATTCATCTACTCTACAAGACTCTTGAGTCAAGAAACTATATTTTCACCAAGCAAAAACTACCCCAGCTATCCCACAATTAGTGACAAGAAAGGACTGTTTTTGAAAAATTTAAGATTTGTTTAATTTCACTAACCAAAGTTCAGGGAAAACTTGTTAAAGATTCAAGACCCTCTCCTCCTGACCTCACCTGGCATCCAAATTATTACTGTGTTTCAAACGTTCAAAATCTAATTTTTTTGCTCACCCACAGTAAGCATGAGTTGCAGTGGCAAAACTTTTTTACTGCCTACGGCATTTTGAAGTTATTTTTCCAAGGGAAGTATTTTCTTATTGTTTTCTATAGTCCATAATTTAAGATGGAAACAGTTTGAAAGTGGAATCATTACACACATACTTGACTATTCCATCTAGAGTCATCGCATTCCCATAATTTAGTAGGAAAACCCACCAATAATACCCCACTACTTCAATCCAAAACCAAGCCAAATCTTAAAGTCTTCTAATGAAGAGGAAAAATTTCATATAGCTGGAACCTTAAATTCCCTTTCCATCCTGCAAAATTAGCAGCCACCTCAAAGTCATTCAATAGGCTTTCAGAAGCTTTTGAGGCAATGAAGGCTTGAAAATACTCAGTTTCAAAAAACATTTTTTTAACAAGAGTAAATTCAACATCTCCTAGACAAGTTCTAAAAAAAATTTCCATGAACACAGGTGAAAAAAACACAAAGACATAAGAAGTTTCTTCCCCCAATACTAATGCATTTAACTTATAGATTATTACCTTAAACACTTGCAAACTGCACTAAGTTCCACCCAACAGCAGAGATCCACCTACACATTGCAGAATCAAGCTCTTAATAAGCAAAATCACAGTGTAATTAGGAGTGCGAGATTTTGCTTGCAGTTCAACCTGCTGTAGTTTGGAGGATGTTCAACTTTATAGTAATAGCAAATATCTTCAGGAAAAACTATTATTATAACACTTCTAATATATTCAATTTTGCAGATAATATCTTTATAGCTGATTTCAAATACATTTCTCATGTATTTTCAGAGCAACAAGGCTAAGAAACTTCTAAAACCTTTCTACAAACCATATCACCAAGGCATACAATTCCTCAAAGGCAAATGAAGTATCTGAAACAAAGACTGAAGCCCAGAAAATAAAAAATTCCTTTTAAAAAAGTATATAATTTGGCCCATCATCCACCTTCCAGAAATGAGAACACTACAACACAAAGCAGAAGGATTTTTTCTGAAACTTGCAAACAACAAAATAGAATAAAAGGCAGTGATGTTTTCCACATGGAAAGGCTACTACATACAAGCCCAAGAGTATGAGTATACTTTGAGTAAATTTTCTTCTCACTGAAAACTCAGATTTTTACTTGCTTTTTGGCTTTGTTACTGTTGTACATCTCACAGAAAGGCAGAACTATTTATATATATCTATAAATTTACAAAAGAAAATGGTTCAATTTTATCAATATTTGCTCACAAATCAAAATTGTGGTAGGAAACATCCTGACCAAACCAAACATTTACAAGTTAAAGGAGGAGGGGAGGGGAGTTCTTGTAATGAAACCTATTTCCAGTTTCAATTTAAAATCTACAGGAAGTTTCAAGTAACACCTCACCAATCTTGTAAGCAAACATTATACAGCACATTACTGTGGCAAAATATCATTGTTGTCCAGTCTCTCGACCAAGCTGGAAGTTACCAGAGCTTAGTGCACTGTGTCTGGAATCATTAAATCAATTTCTGACAGCTTTGGCCTTCCCTACAGGTGCAAAGCGGCTATTTTCTTTTATTTCAAATTATTCAGTTTTATCAGTCCAGTGCAAGCTTATTTGAAGTTCTTAAAGACATGAAAGTGTTCAAAAGCTGATTTTCCTCTCCAAATAAAATTGAGCTGTGGAAAGGATTTACAGTTTCTAAGATCATGAATGATCAAAAGACCCAAAACAAGAAATTCAGTTCAGTAATCACAAGTAATCACTTGTTTTATTTATTGTATCTGTATTAAATGCAGAATGGATTTTCATTATTTTTACTTACCCATGTAAAGTTGAATTTTTATGGAACTAATTCCTTTTTTTTTTAACTATAAGTTGATTAATAAAATTATAAAAATATTTTAACTCTACCAAGAAAGTGAGAAGTAACAATTTTAAGATTTTAAAAGTTATTCTATCCTAATCATTGCTAAAGAGCAACTCAATTCTCCATCCAGAAATTTACTGAGTAGTGTAATTTCCAAACATCTAAACTGTAATTACCTCATTTCCTATTCAAAATAGAAAATCCAGAAAGGTGACTATGCTTTAAAAAATTACAGCAGTTAGGTATTTTTTTCCCTACCATACTGAATAAAACCCAGTGAATTCTGTTTATGTTCCTAATTTGGTCACAGACTTGGTGCACCATGATGTGGCCCAGCAGGGTTGTACCAACTTTCAAGTCTGCAGAATGGGGGTAATGCACACCTTACTCAAAGGCAAGTAAGTATTTGATGTTTCTCTATAGTTCTTTCAGACCTAAGAATGGAAATCTGTATTCTTTCTATCAGTATATCACTTTATAAATTTTTTATTTAATAAAAACACTCCAGAACTGCTGATCAAACTCTCTAAAAATCATGTCAATTCCTTACAATTCCTTCTGTAGGTCTCTTGTTCTGTACTGCTGAAAGACTACATGAAGAGAAGATATTTTGAATGCCTGCTCCCACTGTTTATCCCCCTAAATATAAAATCTTTCTTGAAGTCAATTATTACCATAGCTACCAGATTGCAATTTTTTCTTCAAAGGTTTAGCTAAATATTCAAACTATTTAAATTATAGCTTAGTAGCATAAAATGGTACAACTTCATTAATTTTGGCCAGATTTTTTTTGTACATTTCAAGCTTGAACACTGTTTCTGCATACATAGAGATAAAAAAGTAACAAATAATTTGAAATAAGGAGCTTCTTGATCTTTTTTTTGTGTGACTTTTAATCACAAATATTTTAAAGACTTCTTTCACATTTCCTGTGTTTTGTGCAAGAATCAAAATTCATTCTAGTATGGAGAACTGTAAGTCAAAAAAAGGAAGCAATCAGTAAAGTGTTTGTTGTTAGAGGGTAAAATAATTCAGCAAAAATATGTTCTCAGTACCTGTTTAGCACTTTAACCAAGTTAAATTCAATTTTTACATTGATAAACACCCTTTTGCCAGCTAAAAGCTTCAGATGTTGCTTAGAAGCATTATTTAAATTATTCAGTCTGGAAAACTTGCCTCATTTTTTTTTAAATGTGCCACAGTTCTGTCTAGAGATGCTGCTATGAAAAACCTGGGATGTTTCAAAGCACTGAAAAGAATTATATACTAATGACATGCTTGCATCCCAAATGGATTGGAACAAAGATCATTTGATAGTTTAATCAAACAGACCAGTCCAGGATGTTCCTGAGCAAAATGATGAAGTGACTATGTAAAGTCTGAAAAAACAACAGTCAACGAATTCTTAAGAGAAAATAACCCAAACCTATTTTTAAAACAATTTGATAATTCTTGGGCATTATTTCTACTTCCAGTCAAAGACAATTTAATTATTGTTTTCTTTTTAAGCAGTTAGTTGCACAGTAAATTCAGTATAACAATATACCGAACAGGAAACTCTATGTATGTGAAATGACTTGTCTGTATTGTAACTGATAATATTGGCATTTTAGTTGACAGAAATATTTTTAGATAGTAAAACTAGCAAGAGCAAGATCAGTGAATAGATACTAAAATCAGATAATTACCTAAGGATGCTGGGGTTTTTTTCACTGAAATTGTGGCATATTAAGATTCTATTTCTTATCATTGATTTAAAAAACTATTTTCTGTTGTGTAAAACTTTGGAAACAAATTAATGCTAAATTGAAAAACTGAACCTTAAAAAAAATCACCAGCAAAGCTCAAAACCAACACCGAAAAGACCCCAACCATAAACTGTGACTCCTGTTTCTGCAGATACAAAATACAATTTCTTGCCTTGATTTACTGCCATTGTTTGTACAACACTTTCTAAACTGTCTATGAGGAAGGAAAAGGGGGGAGGAGTTATTTTTGTACCTAAGCCAGAACAGAAAGGGAAAGCTGAAGGAGTGTCATACAAATAAAAATTCCTGAGCAGAATGAGATTTCTGCAACACTGACCCAACTCAATTCACTAAACACAACTATGATCTTATTAGTCTGACAATGTTTAAATATGTACTGATAAAGCTACATTCCAAAATTCTAAGCATTTGTTATTTTGTATATTTGTATGAAATCATGACTACAGCTGATTTGTAATTTTATATACAATACTTTTTAGAATACCACATTAAAACTTTAACAGAATAACACATTAAATCACAACATTAGTCTGGTAAAAAATTAATGTGTCGCCTCTGGATTTGGTTTTCACCCAGGAGAATGATGGGGGAGTACACAAAAGTAATTCCAAATCTACACACAGCTGTCAAACAATACAAAACAAAAAACCTAAATATAAAACAAAGCGAAAAAAGAGAAGTTTTCTTATTGAGAATCAATCCTTCCTCAAGACACATTATTTAGTAAATTAAACTCAACCAATTTGCACATGAAGGCTATGCACCAATCCAAGCATTCAGAAACTAAGAACGTGTGCATTGTGCTTCTGGAGACAAAATGAATTTGTAGCACAGACCCAACTGTACACAAGAGTGTACCAGAAGTATGGTAGTATAAAATGTCTAATGTCACAGCAACACAAGAAATTTTAGACAAGAGAGTGGATTTTACATCTGCCATGCTCCCTCCACTGCCGCGCAGTAATTCAGTGTAAAACTGCTGGCCAGGGACAAGATACTTAGAAAAAACCGTGAAAATTAGTTTAGGAAATATCTGCAAAGAGACTGAAATAACTTCATCTAACCACTTTATTAAATGTTAAGTTACAACAGATAAGATTCCTGGGAAAAACAAACAAAAACTTAATTATACATAAAAGGTTATCAAGGTCGTTCCTCTCAGCAGGATCATTTTAGCTGTATTATTCATAACAGGTGTCTAATACCTATTCTTACATTTAGGAATGAATAGGCTGCAATCTGCAGTGCTTATAGGCTTTTCTCATCTAAACACTCCTCACTACAGTTATTTTTTGTCTCAGCAATATTGCAAATGGACACGAGTGTATTTCTGCTTTGTAACTTTCAAGAGATGCAACTTCTTAGAGCAATCCTATCTCTAAAAGAAAACAACATCTTATGGTGTAAATTTTATCTATGGGTTAAAAAAAACCCAAAGTATTTATATTTACCTATGGGCCCTGTATTTTGAACTGTCCCTCTGGAGTTTGATTTAATTACCTCATATATTTCTCCTAGCTGGTGCCTAAAATTGGACACAGGTATGGCCTACTTAATTGCAAGAGAAGCAAATACAATTCCACACAATTTTCAAGCAATACTTGAACATTTCAATATAGCAATTGCTTTTCTGGTAGAAATATGACATTGCCTCATGTTCCATTTATTCTTCGGCTATTTTTCCAAGGACTGCCCCCTCAGGAGGTGGGGATAGCATGCAGCAGGTTCCATTTTCAAAGGCAGTGAACTACAAATGCAGCACATACCACACCATGAAACTGGCAAGTGCTGATGGCTCCCCAGCTCAGCCTGGTGGCTGCCTTCAGCCCCAGACACTAAAACCTTAGATGAGAAGGCAGCAAAGTTCTCCATTCGATGTGCGAGGAGTCTTGACTCATTGACTAAAGCACCAGCCTCACTCCTCCAGAGGATCTGAACTACAGCAAATTCATGACATGAAGCACGTTAGAGGAAATGAGATGCCTGAATGAGTGCTTGCAGATAGGTTTTGAGCCAACCATCCAGCAGAATCTACCCTACTTTACAAAGTACTACTACCAAATTGTTGCCGCCCAGTGGACAGAGCACCCAGTGCCACATGCCCATGTTTATAATACAAAGGAGACTTCCACAGTGCCGTCACTCGCACTGAGAAGTATCACAAACACCCAAAAGTTAGCTCGAGTCCTTCACTGGATTTGGCCTATAGTGTCAGACTCAAGTGCTCTTTCATTGCAAAGGAAATAAACAATATTGCAGGGATCTTTAATCTTACAGTCTAGGGCATTCAAAATCCCATAGCTTCAGGATGAACAGAGCTTTTAGATTAAAAAAAAAAAGATGTTTATATGCTGTGAAACTAGTTGCTTGAAGAGATCATAAGATCAATTAAAATATCTCGTCACTTCAAACCTTTAAATCAACAGACTTTCTAAATACACACTAAAGGATGATCAAGCAGCTTTTGAGGTAGCAGTTCAAACTAAGCCTAATATGGCTATAGGTATTCACACTCAATTCTGAATCAACAAGGAACTCCCACAGCTAAACAAAATATTTTCATAAAAGGCAACTACAGAACATGAAGTCTTCTAAACAATTACCTGTGCTTTTCAGGATTCTGTGAATTGCCCCATACACAAAACAACCTATCAAAATAATCAGAAAAATCACTCAAAGAAATACCAGCTTTACCACTTCTGATTTGTGCTGATGTATGCCAAAACTCATTTTGCCACCCCCAGGCACTTGTGCTATGTCTCAGACAGACAGGAAGTATGCACATGGTTTCATCTCTGGTTGGAGCTCAACTTACCATAATACTAATTTTAAAAAGACTGTACACAACTCCACTCAGCAACAATCTGTTCACTGCTTTAGTTTTAAAAGCTCAACTGTTGCAGCCAGTCCCCACTTCCTCTCAACAAATTATGCAGGCCAATGGTGGCTGCCTTGCCTTGCACTTATATTCATTGCTCTGAAATCCTGCACTCTTGTGGCTATTATAACTGTGTGGTTTTTAGCCTCAAAGACATCCCATTATAATGAATCAGAATTTCATAATACATTTTTCTTAGTGCTTACAAAAACTTGGTAGCATAGGGTGTATTTAATACAGTTTCTTACTAGATTTCTGCTGTATTTGCAACCAAAATACACAATTACGTGTATAAGAATCAAAATATGAATGTTTTGTGTAGAATTATGAGCTGACAAATGGCAAGAAGCAAAGCAGCCTGACTGCTACAGAACTGACAAGAAACTTCTAAAAATGTAAGTGCTTTAAAACCTAACTGGTGCAAAAGTATAGAGCTTCTTTATGGTAGAAATCTAATCAAACAGAACTGTTCTAAATGCAAGTCACACTCATTTATTTGTTTTTTCCTGGTTCCTCTAAATAATCATGAGGATGGAGTTTTGATCATTATGTAAAGTTAGAAAATAAGTTTAGTAAAAAGGCTTGAACCTATTCACTCCTCTGAGAAAGCCAGGAATGCTAAGATAAATATTCTAAAATCTCTGTCTACCTGCAGGAAACAACAACAACAACAAAAAGTAGTGATCAAAAATAAATCCAATAAAATGAGTTTAAATAATCAAAGTTGGAGACACACACTACCTACTGCCAACAGTAGTTTTTAATTTCAGAAACTAAGGAAAGGTGGGGGGGAGATGTGAGATGTGTCCTGCTAGATGCTCACCACCAGCAGTTAAAACAGATAGTGTGTTCTTTCATACTTCTTTTGTGAGTCAAATTAACAACTTACAAGTGTAAAAGGGGAAAGCCTAGGCCCTACAAATTCCAATCCAATGAATGACAATGCCTCTCCCTGTGCATCCTTCCTTTTGCATCTGTTCTGATACTCATTTGATGAGGGACTAAAGTGCTTCAAATCATGAATTCACTTGTTTCTGTTACTTTTGCTAAATTGCTTTCTTTCACTTAGTACATTGCATCATTTCACTGCAAGATCACACAGCAGCATTAACAAAGTAGGAGCAGAAATCTCAATGAGCAAATTGGCAGTCTGCCCCAAACTACAAAATGAACTAGTACTCCACAATAATTTAGAACTCATAAGATTCTTGAAAAAAAAAAAAACCTACAGAAATTTCAAAACTTAGAAAATAATCCTTTTCTTTTCCCATGGGTGTTTGATAGCATTTCCTTTATTTACCTTTTCATTCCATACTCTAGCACTTAAATTTCTTTTTTTTTTTTTCCAAATTTCAAGAATTGAATGTATGAGGCCCTTAGCTGGATGGGAAAAGATGACAGTTACCACCCTACCCTTTTTTTTTTTTCCTGTAATATCTTGATAGTCAAGTTGTCTCTTATTCAAATGATCTGAGTGTCAAACAAACAGCTTTCCAAACATCTCCACTAAAATCCTGAAGTAGCTTTAAACTGGCTGAAAGCACTTCAGAACTGGAGTATATGCAAGGTCAAACACAAGTTTGTATTCAAAGTCTAATCTACTTGGATAGCACTCAAAAAAACAGTTAATGTTAAGTTTTATATCCAGTACACATTATTTGCAAACAAAGCAGATTAACTGAACATTCTCTAGGAATGCTCTAACCTTTGATTTTTAGAGAGAACTAGTAAAATACCACTACCATTAAATCACAGAACAAAACAATTTTAAATTAATCTGTATTTGTAATATAAGAAGTCCAGTTGTAAACTGAGAACTAATTTCAAGAATTATTTCAAAAACTTCAGAATTTACTACAAAATAGGCACTTTACTTAATTCATTTTATAAATGGCATCAGTCCTGTCAAAAATCACTGCTTGGTTTGCCTTTCTTGAAAAATGTGATATTTAATGTGACTGGACTACTGATAACTTGTATCAAGATGATGATCCAGTGCTGAGGCAGTCTTTAGAAGTCCTTCAAGGAGCAGAGATCTACAGTAGAACAAGAAAATTAACCAGAGCTGTACAGCTAGACAAGCGAGATTGCTCACAAGTCACTGCCTTGCACAGGGTAACCCACTAGGTTTAACAGCAATAGCAGACACTAAGGCACACTTGAATCCAGAAAACCTGTTTCAGGTTACACCACACTGGCAAAGAGATCAAAATATGAGAAAACATTCTTTCAGCCCTCTCATGGTCTTGCATGCATTTAACCCAGGGATTCTATTAGCACTGTTTGACACAGCACATGCACCCAGAAGCACTGCAGTTACAGGAATAAGAATACACAGACTTTCTCCCCTTTCACAGAGCCTGACATTGTGATTAAAAACATCAACTGAAGGAAGGGTCAATATCACTGATAATTTCCTTCGATTACTCCTCAGGCATCTAGTTTCTTCTGATAAATTCAGACTTGGTGAAGATACAGTCATCTAAGTCTCCAGTTCAGACTGTATTAAATTAATAGCATGTAGCACAAAGATACCTTACCTACAGAAAAAAAAGTTCCCTTCTCTTTACCAACTTGCCTTTTGCTTTTCTCCTGGCTTCTCCAGAAAGGTTGTTTTCATTTCAACGTGCAAGGCTCAGATTCACTAAGATATAAATACAAGTAACAGAACCTGAAGATGCACTTTAGAACAGGCAAACCAGGCTCTCTGCTTTCCAGTGACTTGCCCTGAAAAAATATCCTCAACTTCTCCACTGGCTTCAGGAGATTTAGCATGCACACACCAACAGTATTGTCTTCCTTTCTAGGTCAGTGCCAGCAATAACTTTTAAGACTCCCATTCTGCAAACTAGCCAAACTAAAAATACTTTTCACTTGTTTTGGGTTTTGACAATGTTTGACTTCAACTAGATACTCAGCAATCCCTACACTTCTTAGTTTTTAGTGTTAAGGGAATCCTTCTTTGGAACATTTTGACAGATCTTCACTTCTGGTCTAAATTAGCCATTTAGTCTTCACCAGTAACCTGCTATGCTATTCTTGAGTCTCCAAGGGAAACATTACACAAGAGCTAACAAAACACATCTCAATTGGATAAAACAACTAATATACCAAGAGTGCAATATTTTTGGCTTTAAAACAGTAAGCCCTTATATTTGGCTTTCCTTGAATTCCCGATGCCACAATTATGCTTTTGAAACATCTAATAGAATACCATTGTAATGAAACTCAAAGGCAAGGTAGCCAACAAATTGAAACTTTTAAAGAACTGCAGGTAATTTCTAGATAATAAAATATATACATATATATCTATGCATGTATACAAGTAGTGTAAACTTGACCATTATTACTTTCACTGCATAAATTTTTTGGAAGTACAAATTACAAGTATTATCATTTACCAGTGTATCTATCCTGGTCTCTTTGTTGATGCAGTCTAGATATATTTTTTAGTGTCCTGATGATAATCCTTTCCTTTGTGATTTTTTTTGCCTTTTATATTTAACGAAAATTCATTTTTCTCTCCAAGCTTCCTGTAAATAAATTCTACTTTCTAATAAAAAATTATTTTACATGATATGAGCTAAGATACAAATAGCATACAGTAACTACATGCATGCAAAGTATCAATAGTGCTTCTGTCTTAGTCCATGCAGAGGCTGTATCTTCTAACATCAGGGGTACAGTCTTACAACCTCTGAACTGACAGTAAATTATACTGCAATACAAATATCTATCTCCATACTATCTTTCTTCTATGGAAATATGAAGATCTATCTTTCTATAAAGGTATTACACCTTTCAAAATAGTAAAAAATTCTTCAGCTTCCTCTCCCAGTAAAAACAAAAAGGAAAAGGGGGAAAAAAACCTCCAGTAAAAATTTAAAGCAACCACAACTATTGTATGTGCAAAGAAAAAGGTGCCTATATATATATGTAGATAAATAAACTTACATAAGAGTTACATTAGCCAAAGTTTTTCAATGTTCTGATTTCCCCCTAATATTCTAATGAAGCTATAGGTCCCTTAATAATGAACAGGACTATTAACAACAAGATTTCTTAACTCTATCTTCAAATCTCCTTAGAAACAGGTTACAGAACCCATGGCACTATATTAAAGACAACGAGAGACAAGGCACAAACAGGGTTAAAGAGAAGTGAAGTATTAGCATTACTATTCGCACACTTGCACTATGTAGAAGCAGCCAAGCAGCACAAAAACCAATTAAAATTAGGTTTGGTCTGCCACTGCAGTAAAATAGTTGGTTAAGGGTCTAGATAGCTTCCAGTCAAGTAGAGAAGATTGGTTAAGATCTTAGCTATATAACCAATTATAATCACATAACCAATCATCTGGGTCTGAAAGGTTAGCTGGGGTAGCAAAGAAATTAGTACTACAAATAATTTACCAAGGAAAACTGCAGTAAATTATAATCATGCTCACAAGCAGACTACTTCTACTATTGAAAAAAACTTGATTTTTACTTATGTAATTCTCTTCCAGAAAAATAGAAACATTATTTTCCACAACACACTTTTTGTTCAAATGGACAGTTCCTCAAATACTAAGTAAATTGTAAATCCTTCCCTCACTCTCCATGCTGAAAAACCCAACAACTCATTTGTATATCCCACTTTCCCCAGATTAATAGAAATAAATGCCTCTTCTGGAGTAAGGCATATGTAACTCAGTACAATTGCATATGGGCTAAAAATAAAGTGAGGACTTCAAGTTTCAAAATAAAGTGAGGATTTCAAGTCCACAGGTTTTATTTATCTTTTTTTCATTATAAAAACTAGTGTTTCTTTAATAATATTCTTCTGTGAGCTAGTTTTACAAGTATCCTAACTTGTAGGAACACAATTCCTAACTTACATAAATTTAACAAACATAAGCACACATACAAACTTCTCTCCCATCTCAATTCATTTTTGGAGAATACTACTGGCCAAATACTCTTGCATGGTCAATAGCAAGCATATCAAAAGAAAATTAATAATTTCTCTTTCTCTTTTCGCTCCCCAGTATTCATCTTGCAGAGTAAGAGTTCAGTATTTAAGTTTGTGAAAGGAGGTTTGGGGGGAAAATGCAAAATGTAGTCAATGTGGCAACTACTCAGAACAGTGATGCAAGATTTTCCATCAGAAAATACCCATAGCCAAACCAACCCTGCAAGCATTAAAAATAAAACAGATATTAAGAAAACAGAAATACCCATCTGAAGACAAGTTTGGAGGAGATTTGTCAAGTGCTGCATAATTATGAAGACATATTTTAGATGCATGCTACACAGAAAGTGTAAGTGCCTCTGTAGAAATATAGGGAGTAAGAACAATATACATGCTGTTAGTATTCAGCTAGGCTACCTTTTAGACTTCAAGAAATTTAAGAACCTAAACTACTTGTTTCATACCTTTTATCCAATTTATCCACTCACAGTACTTCTGTTTCTCTGGCTACTCATTTCTGCACCTGTTTCCAAAACATCTTCAGTTGGCTTAGCCTGTGACTAATGGCAGCCATTTTCAGGGAGTGACTATTTAAAGAAAGATCCTTGCTCATATTCCACAAAACTCTTCAACATATTAAAAACCTGAGAATAAAACTTTTGATGTTGCATAAGTAGTGTAAGAGTCTGTTCACTGCTTTCAAGTGTGCTGAAGCTATTATGTAAAGCCCAGTTTTTTTCTTAAAAGTCTTTAAGCCACTTATACTAAAACCTTCATTTTTTTAGCCTCTTTTAAAAAAGTTAACATTTAGGATTACTCATGTGAAAGAGAAAAAATCTTCCCTAAGTTTTACTTGATAGCCTTTTGTATGTCAACAATTCTACTGTTGCTTTCTGCGTGAAACCTTGTTACATTCTCTGAAGTTGAACAAGAAACAAGTTGAACAAGAAGTCTTCAGTCCCAAGACACAATGCAAGAGTCTCAATGAGTCTCAATAAAATATCAGTGTCTCCATCTAATCACCAAGTTACAGTATTAAGTTCATATGCCAATGAAATTCTAATTAATTATATGTTTATGATCAATGTTTTTTTCCTAAACCTAAGAAGATAATTGAAGAGAAATTCTAAAATACTTGGCTTAAAGGATAAACCTAACTTCCAGTACTACCATATGACGAATCAGCCCAATGTAATATTTCTTTTCACAGAAATACTGTGCATCACCCTGTGAGAAGAGGAATACCCAGTTAAAGCATTCACATTGGCCTTACTAAGCAACTGATGTGCCCATGTACTACTTGGCTGGAATGTTGTTTCAGTGGACCCAAAAGCTGTTTGAAGAGAAACAGCCAGAAAAAAAAAAAAAAGGAAAGATGATGCAGTTCCTTTAAGACTAAGGAGGTTTTTTTTGTAAACATAAGTCCCATCTGCATATCACATTCAAGTATTGCAATGGTCTCGATTTTTTCCCCCCGAGTCTGAACAAACATAGTGAGGATATCCAGCTACAGTAGTAAGATAGCAAAGCTCTGGAACTGTATCTGGATTTATCTGGAATCAAGTATTTTGGGAGGAAACTTACCATTTCCTTTTAGGGTTTTGTTTGTTTGTTTTAATATATATATTTATATGAAGATCTTAAAAGTTTATTTATTTCCTCAAAACTCCAACTAAGTAAATACAATACACATAACAAGAGAAACTTGATGAGGCCAGCTTAAGTATCATAGATCATTTTTATTCCACATAATAAATGCTATTATTAATATTTATTGTCAGACCATAATTAGGATTTCATTATACCATTTCAAATATTCAAATAAGTGCTGTTGCATAGGAAGTTCCTCCAGTGACAAAAAGGACTGTTCTCTATTTTAGTGTAAAAAAGAGCACGTATAATTTTACTGAACTGAAATCAATGCTACTTGAGCCACAAATAAAAACATTTCACTAATTTAAAGTTGACCTACTACCACTTGAGCTGCCCTCTAGATGCTACCAATGTCCAGATGCTACCATACAACACCAGTGAAAAAGTCTGTCATAGCAGGACGTACACCTATCTCTCTCATATGTATTATTATTACTATCCTGTCACCAAAAGAGTATTTGTCTTACAATACAGAATGTAACAAAAGCAGCTTATTCGCTTTACTCGCATCTAAAAACCTAAATTACCCTACACTGGCAAGCGTACATATAAATATGTACTTTTTTTGTACAATGTATGAAATAGAAAATTATTTTTTAAATAAAATGTTTATTAAATGTTTATAAATGAAAGATGCTTACCTTATCAATCCAACATTCTGGCTTGCATCAGGTATAGTAAAATGAAATCAGAATATTAGCTCAATAGCCAAAGAGCTACTAGCAAAGAAAAACTGAATTAGTGTAGACAGGCATCTGATATACATACTAATACTTTCTGGAACTTCATGTTAAATTGTTCCAGGGAATACACTTGGCAGGAGCCTTGGCAGTCCAATAATAAAATGGATCAAGAATATCAGAATATATTTGCAGAGTGACTTTGCAGGTTTCAAACCATGTATCCAATACAGCATGTCACCAAGTGACACAATATTTTGTACTACTTGAATTTTAGGAATGTAAATACTGCACTAGTAATCTGTGAGTAAAGGAAAGAACCCAAGATTTAATGTCTTTTAAATTGTCCAGCATTACAGGAAAATAGGCAGGAAATTCTGCAAAGAAGAAGAAGACACCATACAGTTACCTAAATCATGTTCTACATGTATGTGGATTGTCATTGTAAAGTTCTGGAAGAGCACCTCAGAATGAATCTGCATTTAGAAAACGGAAATTACTCAAAGTTGAATTATCATCGCCGTTTTTGTATCTGTTCCAGGCAGCAAGGTATTGGTACGTATCAAACTCTAATTTCCAAATAGTACTGCAGTCTCACTTATGCTTAAGTATTTCACTACCTCCCTTGATGCCCATCTAGCAGGGCAACCTTCTAAAGCAACTGAAGTGGAAATTCATAAAAATTTCTATGTTTTCAAAAATGCATTTATATTTATGAAAGTACAAAGATTAAGAGGGATATATATTTTATTTCTAAGTTCAGTGATATAATTTGAAGTTACATTCATTTAATATTGCAGCACCATCTATCTTTCAATAAGCACAGCAGTAAAAAAAGTTTAAAAGTGAAAATATATTTTCCATTACAAGTTCCTGAATTCTGAAATGATGGTATAACATGTACTCATTTAAAAAAAGTCTCAATATTATTTCTCCCAGGAAAAGAAGTTATGCCAACCTAAGTGTCATAGCATTAACAAAAAGATTAACTTAACGCCCTTTCACTTAAATACTCACAAAGGATATTGGAAAGTCTCTTCCACCATTTTAAATTAATTTAAAGTATTCTTCAAAGAATTTCAAAATCTTAGAAGAATGTATTCTGCATTTATTGTAAAGAAAACATGGAGTGGACTATTTTAAATGTACAAATGAGATTTGGTGCTTGCAATCTGCTGTTGAGAGGATAGCTGAAAATAAGAAGGAAAAAATAATTATCACAGTAGATCAGGTTGCCCTGCCACAAACGGAAACATTTTTTTCAAATCAGAAGAGAACGTGAAAAAACAAATTACTCCCTACTACATTATTTATTACAGCTGAAATCTTGCATCAGATACACTTGGATCTGAATTTTGCTGAAGTGAAATCCCATTTCTCAAATCCCATTTAGAAGGATTCTCTTAAATGATGAGGTATACTAAGTTAGAAAGACACTTAAGAGGGAAAAGGGAAAGGATCACAGAAAAAAGCTCAGCTAGAATAGAACACCAGTTCTTTGAAAGGAAGATAACATATCATCCAAATATCTGCATTAAGTTTGTGGTAATAAGCATAAAATGTCACACACCTCACTCTACCATCTCCAACTGGCATTAACACCCAACTGGCATCAAGTCTCCACTTGTCTACCCATAAATATACAGGCCTTTTTTAAACAAAAAAAAAAAAAAAAAAAAAAAAAAAGGAAGTTTTACTTAGATTCTCTTCAACATCAAAGTGATGTAATTTCTCCCCAAATTATCATTCCCTATTGTTTTAGTTTGGAATAAAAGTAGCACAATTGCTTACATCTTCTGTCCATTAGTAAAAGTACCTATTGTCAAAATGTATTATTGGCATATAGAGATTGTCAATTATAGGACAGAAATCTAGTATTTATAAATATCTTTCTACAGAAAATTATAATACCAACTGTTTCTCTAATTTAAGTATAAAGAGACATAATTATTATTAATGGTATTCTTTTCAAATGCTGAAGAAGAACTTGAAGGAGGAGGGAAAGGAAAGCTTATACTGGCCTCCTTAAAAAATGAGGTTTTTCATCTGATACAATCTCTTAAGACCTCTCCATTTTTTTGAAATCAATGTTTATCATATTGAAAACTGAATTTTATTCATTCCTTTCAAGACACAGCATCAATTCAATAAAATATTTTCAATCAATATCTTCTAGAAAATATGGACTTCAAACCTGTAAAGAAGTCTGGTGTTCTAGGTAGCAAAAAAAGCACAAAATAAACTTCTATGTCAATTTCACCTGCAGTGAGTTTACAAAATGTTTAGCCTAATGACTGTAAACTGCTAATTTGGCAGAGGGATGGGGAAGGATGTGTGCTCACATGCAGTTTAAACCAATCCTAATCAGTCTTGGTGCATTTATGTTTTTGTGCCCTTTCTTCCTCTGCCAGGCATCAGTCAGGACAGGAACAGTCTGCAAGTGAAGAGTATATGTATTTGATTGTTTCTAATTTCAGCCTAGTTCCGTGTACTCTGGCAGCACACAAAGGGACTGCTAGCACTGAAGACAATGAGAATAAACAGCCAAGAGTGGGAGAAGGAGACAAGACTGCATTCTTCTATGACCATACAATACCTTAATTTGACAAACTACTTAAGAAACAAAATCCTTTGCTTCATGTTTTTGGAGGACAAACCAACACATTAAACAGTAAGAACAGCAAAATCCTCTGCCCAAGAACCTGGGTGATCTGCTCTGCAGCAAAGCTCTATAGATGTCTGCATTCACACTTAGCTTAAATGACAACTTATAAATGCTGTCTCTAGTTACTTCTTAAGGGAATCTGCAAAAGTCACAATCAAAGACTATTTAAACTGGGAGTTATAGATGCTAAAAAGTCTTTTCTTTGTTGTACTGACTACCATCTTCACTCTAGAGCAAATATAGGCTCAAAGACAACTGCAATAGGAGCAAGTATGTTAACTGGAATGATGCCTTTCCTACTGGAAAATGCTTTTTGATAGTTCAGCACAATTTTCTTCATAGTGAAGACAGGTTCAGGTACCCCCAAAACAGTATTCCACATTCAATTAATTAATAGATACTCACTCAGGAAATCACTGTCACACAAGTGGTCGCACATAAAACAGCTGGCTCATCTCAGTCCTACTTTTCTACAGGTATCTCAGCAACACCCTCCACCACCCTGCTCTGACATTCTCGCAACTGGCTTTCAGAGCTTGCTTACAAACACTTCTTGCTAAACAGGTCATGACTGCTTTATAGTCTGCCAAGGAAAAAAAAAAAAAAAACCCAAAAAAAACCCCCCACACACACAAAAAAAAAAAGAAAAAACCAACACCAACCAAAGAATAGTGCTCTCTTTATTGAATTTCTCCCCTGGTTCAAACTAATCTTCAGAAGGAAAATAGATGCCTTGTCAAGTATTGAATATCAAAGTGGCTTGCTGTCTTTTCCTTACTTGAATTCCCTGAAATATCCCCTCATCTGGTCACCCCATGTTAATAGAAAAAAACAACAAAAAACCCAACTACCCAGATTTATGACTTTCCATCAAAACCTTTTAAAATCATTATGGTAACACATATTAAAACACTAACATTTAGTTTATGCATAGGGCTAAACAATTTTTCTCAGTTCCCTGGAGGCCTTTTGAAGTCTTCTAGAAGTCTTTCAAAATCCATTCCATGCACATATCCAAGCAAAATAGCAAGCACAGTAACTGGACAACACTAAGTGCTAATTGGAAAAGGCAGAAGTAGTCTTTTTCACCAAAGTGAAAAAAAGCAAGCAGCCACAACACCTGACTTCTCACCATTTCTCAACTGTGACCTGAGTCACATTTAAGGCAGAAATAGTTCAAGATACATGGTTTTCAGCTTTGTACATTTCAGTAAAAACAGCTGAAGGCCCTATTAAGTAGAAATGCAGAGAATCCAACTGTTGCATTTCACAACAGGTAGTGAACAGAAATGGGTTAACTACTTTCAAATAAGTACAAACTGATAAAATAATCGAGCATTTGGATGGCTGTGCATAACGTTAGGGTGCCAAGTAAAAATAAGCCCTAAGTTTTTCTGTAAAATTTGTTACCTTTTTCAATGAGGTCACCTCAAACTCCCTTTTATTTTTTAGCCTATTATAAAAGCATATGTTTCTAAGGAAAATGTGTGTATCTGTAGGATTTAAACAAAAAATTTGAAACCAATTTGTGACAACAGTATCATTTCCACCTTCTCAAAGTTAGCACTATTTGTTCGGTTTACTCAATCAGCAAAACATTCAGATTAAGTATTTGACAGTGACAGTAAAGCTTAATATATCAAAACCTTTGCATTTTGTTTCAAAGGGCTTTTCAACTACAATGCAGAATTTCTTTGGAAATAGACATGCAATGTGTATCACAGCATGCTTCTGCTCTGCATGTATACAATACTTGTTTTGGATTACAAAGTGAATTGAATAACCATCCCAAAGTGTTCCAGTGAAGATATGCACATTCATTATTCTGCCTACTAACATTTTTCTTAGACAGTATGCTCATACAATAGTTATGCTGCCATGAGAGTGTTGATCCAAAAATCCTTCACCAACTTTGAAGATAATAATACAGGCAACTTAACTGTACTAGTGCTCATAGTTTACTACAACTTCAGTCTTCTCAGTGTAAGACAGCCTTTTTTCCACTATGTGGTCTAATTAACTTCGAGCCCTTATAAACCAATACAACCATTCAACAGCCACGTACTACCCATGCAGATTTGAGTTCAAGACTTCCGTGCTGTTAAGCCACTGTAAAATATACAAAGACTAGCATTTAAAAAGTGCAATAAGCAATTTCAAAATAACATAGATTATTCCGACATGACTTGTAATTGCTTGGTGCAAGTGGTGTTTGCTTTCCTTTCTACATAATTATGCAAGCATGAGGAAGTCAATAACTGCCTCTGATCACTTGTTCAGACTGGAACATCAGGAAAGTATTAAAGTAATTTTTCACAATGTAAAAACAAGTTATAGAATAAAACCACCTCTTTTACCTGTTCTGCCTCCATTACAAAAACTATTCTAATGGTACTCTCCCTTTAGAAATCTCTATTTCTGCTGTAATTCAAATAGTTAACC
The DNA here is from genome assembly GCA_003676055.1 of Chloebia gouldiae. NCBI lineage: Eukaryota > Metazoa > Chordata > Aves > Passeriformes > Passeridae > Chloebia > Chloebia gouldiae. The sequence goes on along the minus strand of QUSF01000002.1, from coordinate 64,455,964 downwards.
AGAAAGTGAAAGGTCACTACATTCCACAACTGGTTTCCAGCCTGCCTAAGACCAATGGGATTTTCAAATGACTTGTGCTCAAAGTTGGAAATTAGCGGCTGAAAAGTTTACTAGATATTTTACTTTTGTGTTCAGCCATACTGGCAGAGAATATGAGCAATGGTCTGGCATACATTAAGGGAAAACAGCTACGGCATCCATGTGCACCAGTGATCTCTCTAGGTAGCTGGAAAAGTCACTAGGACAGACTACTGAAACAAAAATGTAAATTCAGGATGAATTAAAACCAAACCAAAACAAAAAATCTACCATAAACCACAGGCATAGCTTTCTTAATTTGTCAGCGTGGCAACTTCGAGCAAGCATCCAGGAACATCTCGGATTACCGAAGTATCAACAACCATTTGTACTTTACAGAATAAAAAACATGAACATGCAAATAGTACCAAAACATTTAAACAATAATTTCAGATCTCTTCATTCACAGAGCATTGCTTTAGCTTCTGGGACATATACTCTTTTGATCCCCACTCCACAGTGAACTTTTTAACTACAGTGGGTATATTACCTTCATTCACATATTTATATATCAAACAAATGCCATGATACATATTAAAAATCTCATGAGCATTTGCAGCAGTTCTTAGTACAAATCATTGGTGGAACCAAGCTTGTGCTTATTTCTCTCTCTAAAAGCACTTTGCTTTCATGGAGTTTATTTCCTGATTTTGGAGCTAAAAAAAGGATTCTCTATAAGAATCCTTTTACATATATTGCTACCTACTTAGTAAGTAGTCATTTGATGTCATGCAATTGCTTTTTAAACCAAAGAGATTCTACATTCTTCTGACACATACTTAATGCAAAAGGGCCTTATACAAAAGGTGCTAAATTAAACAACAAAAAACCTTCACAACATGCAAGCAATCCTAGCCATTATCTACACAACTGTATTAACTATCAGAGGTCAATCAACACAGGAAAAAGCCTGACTTAGTAGAGCATCACAATAACAAGCACCATTCTATTAAGACTTGAACACTTCTTGTAAGACAGATTTCAAAAGTTTGTTTTTAAGTGGTCTTAGCTGTCCATGGGAACACTACTTAATAGGCTAAAGTTACTGGTTTATATGAGGGACTTTATTTCCTTGGATTAAGTTGGGTTATTACAAGGAGAGCAATTATACCAACAGCTTTGGTAGTCTCTTAGCAGGCAGCATACCTCTTTTGTGTCAGTGCATTGCAAAATGCAAGAACACAAGTGACTTACAGTTTTGTGTCAATACAATTGTTGGTGCTGTTCCTAAATATACCTCACTGTGTTTTACAAAGAAAGATCGACATTTTATCCATGCCACACAGGTGGGGGAAATGAGTCAGTAAAGCTACTTGAGTTGTTCAAGTTAACATAAAGAGACAAAGATACTGACAAGGAATCCAGTTCTAAGTTTCTGTGCACCAGAATCCACAACACTCTGCACTTGAAAGAATGACGAAGGCATAAATCAAAACACAAGCCTCAATCATGCAGTCAGAAGCAAGTCTGCATCAGCAGACTCTAAGCAAGACTAGGTCTTAAAGTATTAAATCCTCTATAAGCCAGAGTGTCCTTGAGTATCCAAAGAGTGTGCTCTTTGGATAACTTAAAAAATAAATGCACAGAAATATACAGTCATATTTAAACAGTATCTTGATCTAATATAGTCAATGTTACCTTGAAGTGATACAAACCCTTATTGCTTCTTATTGGACAAGCTTGTACCCTTGTAAGCATAACTAAAAAATTACAAATTTAAGGCAGCCAGAAGGACTGATCCACTGTATAACTCCTATAACCTCGGTTTGTTTGTTGCATCTTAGAAATTTATTTGGAACCACAACTCTGTTAAAAGTTTCTCTGTAATAATTAAAGCTTCAAAGTAATGACTTACAGATTTAACCTCCCTTAACACTACAGGGCACAGTAAATAAAGTATTGGAGTTATCTCAAGCATATATAAGTTTTAACACTACATACGCACACAAATTGCAAAAATTGCAAACTTAAACTTAGCACCAGAACACTGACAGAATTTATCCTAACTTTAAAAATAAATATGCAATAGTGGCACAAACCTTACTGAAGAATAAGTAAGTTGTGAGGTTTGTTTTTTTTTTTTTTAATACAGGTCTATTAACAGGTTTTTGTATTTGTTACTCTAAACTGAATCATCTGTTATAGATTCAATTCAGCCTGAAGTGGATCTGTATCACTGTTTCATAGAACACTTTGCGTTCTGCTTGTGATCTGACCTCCTCATGCTCCCAGCTGTCTATCTCCATATTAATATGGCTCTAAAACCACAGTATCTGAACCTAATCTCTATGGTAACTGTAAGATTTGTTTACATTAAAAAAGAATATTAGAAACTTATGTAAATTTAACTGTCATTTAAATAAGTGTTTTTTTCCTTCTGAGGAAAAAAGCTCACTATACTGCCTCCTATTTATCTTGTTTCCATCTCCAGTATTCCTCCACCAGGCAATAAGCCACATTTAGAAAGCTCCCTATCATACAACTCCCTATCAACAGCCTGTTGTTGTAAATTCATAAATAGTTTACTTTTAAAAAGACAGATGTGTGCAGCATTTTAGATCTTAGCACTTGCTGAAGAAAAATCATAGGGCAATTAAAACATGATTTTCAAAAAATACTGCCATAAAGTCACCAAAGTAAAAAAAAACATGCTAACCTTTAACAGCTATACAGAAAGACTTTGCTGCTCAGCAACCCAGATCAATCTAGAAATTAAAAGAGTCTATTTCATTTACCATTTCCAGCAGTGACTGTAGCACTGGGTACAAATTTTACATAATACTTATTCACAGACAGTAGACAAAAACTCTGACAGTAGAAGAACCCATATACAGACTGATCTTTTTTATTAACAAATACCAAAGAACTGATGCATTGCAGGTTTGTAACAATTGTTTTTTATAAGATTTATAGTATTTTGAAATGAGATTTACTGCTGCTCAGAAGGACGGGGAGCTGAATTACGTGGGGGTGACATTAACACGAACAGCAGTTTGAGTGAGACATATCAGCAAAATGGTAAAAAAACCCTAACAAATGCAGTTGTTAAAAAGTACTTCTAGGTACATAGTTCTTGGCCACACACAGAAGAAATAATTCTATTCCATCAAAACGATCTTTTTTGCTACTTAGCTTGCATAATATATCAAACATAAATAGTCTAGAAAGGTCTAAGAGAAGAAAAATGCATGACATTTTGAGGTACATTAGTACATTGAGTGAGGTACATGAATACTACACAGCACCGCGAGGAAAATTAGAACCTGTTTGAAAATCTTTCCGCACCTTACAGCAATCATTTCACTGCAGAGAATCACTTACATGCACCCTCCCCAGTCACATCAAGATTACTCATTCAACAAAACTCCTGTTGACGAATAGAAAGTAAGTAAATCTACCCTCTATTCAAGTAAACAATGTTGTAGAGCCAGCAATTCCCCCACAACGTTACTTTCTCGAGCAGGGTGACTGTGCCCTGCTCCTCCATGAAGCAAGCTCAGCCCAGGCAGCCATGTCCTTATTCTCCTACAAACAATGTTTCTGAAGGAGAACAGCCCCTGCTCGCGGAACTTACAGCTTCCCCCAGCATAACGCGGTGGAGCGAGGCCCGCCCCACGATCAGCAAACGAGCCAAGGCACCGAAACACGGCAGTGGGGGCGAAGCTGCCCGCAGTCTGGATCTGCACCAGCACCGAGCCTCGCACCGGGGTCGGGACAGATGGACTGACAGATAGGACAGCATTTTTCCAGGCAACCCTCCCTCCTTTCCCCTTCCAGGCACACAAGCGAGTGTTTTACCTTCATGATGAGCTCAGGCTGCGGTAAAAGCCTCGACTGTGGCTGAGCGGCCGAGGCTGGACCTGGAATTTAAAACAAAGCGCTAAGGCACCGCACCAGCCGCTCGCACCGGGCGGGGGGAGGGGAGCCAAACAGCGGGTGGGGGCGCTGGGCTCCTCCCGAAACTCTCCCTTTCCTACCCCGGATCCCCTCTTCTCCCGCGGCTCACCCCCTTCCCTCTTTCCTCGGCCGCTGTTTCCCCCCGCGGCTCCCACACGCCACGGCTTCCCCTACACTCGCTGCCACTGACGCCATTTCTGTCAGAGGAGGAGAAACTTGCCACAACAACAACCCACCCCCGGCTGCCGCGGGAGGGGGGAGGCGCCCGGCCGCCTCCCCGGGGCGCTGCGCCCCCTCCTCGGGCACCGAGCGGCGGGAGGGCACCCCCGGGCTCCCAGCGCAGAGAACACCCCCTCCTCGCTTTACCGCGGGGAGAGGGAGAGCGGAGAGAAGAAGGGAGAGAGGGAGGGAGGCTCTTCCTCCATTGTACGAGGAAGAGTGCCCGTGTGCACGGCGGTGGAGCGGGGTGTCGGGAGCAGCCCCCCCACCCCCGACACACACACACGCTTTTGTAGGGGCTGCGGCTCCGGATCGCGGCGGCTCCTCCTCCCTCCGTCTCCCCCCCTAAATAAAGGAAAGCGCTGACTCCGCCGCAGGAGTTTCGGCAGCAACAGCCGCAACTCCCCGGCTCGGCGCAGCGGGTCCGGGCGGGGGGAGGGAGGGAGAGCAGGCAGGAGGCGGCGGAGGAGGGGAAGAAAAGGAAGAAAAAGAAGAAGAAAAGAAGGAGCGGGGACAAGGAGGGAGGAAGGGAGGGGGGCGGGGAGAAAGGGGCCCGACCTGCTCGGCGGGGACACGGAGCGTGTGTCTGTGTGAGTGTGGAGGAGGGGGCTCCGTCCCTCCCGGCAGAGAGGCTGGAGGAGAAGCCGCCGATCCCTCCCCTCGGCCCGCCACTGGGTGTTTGGGGTGAGGGGGGGGGGAGAACAAGCATCCGGGGGGCCCCCCCGGCGGTCCCCCACCAGGAAAAAAACCACCCCCCCCCCTCCCTCCCTCCCTCGCCGCCGCACGCCCGGCCCCGCGCCCTCACGGGGCCCCTCGCCGCCTCCCCGCCCGCCGCCGCCGGGACACGGGGGCTCCTTCTCCGGCTCAGCGCCCTCACCTTTGTTCCGCGGCGACCGCCCGCCCGCTACTCCCCCGGCCCGAGGCGGGGGGCACGGAAGGGAACTGGGCGAAGGCTCCTCTCAGCTCCGGGCACCCCCGGCCCCGCTCGACGCTGCTGCAGCGGCTCCGCTGGCGGCGGCCCCGCACGGCGGGCGGAGGGGCCGATCCGTCCTGCGCGGCCCCGGCGGCGGTGACTGCACGGCTCGGTCCCCCTCCCCCTCCCGCTCCGATGACTGACTGACGGGCGAACGGGAGCGGCCACGCCCCCTTCTCCACCTCCCCCATTGGGCCGTGTCCTGCACGGCCCGCCTACCCCGCGGTCCCATTGGCCTTCGTGTCGGAAATACTGACATCATTCTTCTCCACTTCTATGGAAACTGAGACTCGGCGCCGAGGGTGCTCATGGGGAACGCTGTTCTTGCTCGCTCTTAGCAGCATTTCCGGCAGGGAGCGCTGAGCGGCTCAGTGGACTACAACTCCCAGAGTACACGCGCGCGGGGGGGGCGGGACACGCCCGAGCCTCCTAAGAGCCGAAGGGGCGGGGCCTGCGCGTGCGCGGGGGGCGCTCGGTGGCGCATTTTCCCCCCAGGAGGGGAAGGTGGCGCCCGGCGGGGCGGAAGGAAGGAGGGGGGCGGCGCTCCGCTCGGGGGTCTGCGGCCGCCAGCGCCGCCTCTCCCGGAGCGGCGGCTGCTCAGGGGCGGGGTTCCGGCTGCCGGCGGAGGAGGAGACGGCGGTAGCGGCGAAGCGAGGTCGGCTGCCCTGTTAGCTATGGGGGGCGCAGGGGTCCGTGCGGCGGAGAGACAGGGGCGCCCCTCTCGGAGGGGCCGGTCCGAGCCCGGCCGCGGGGCAGCAGGTCCTGCGGCGGCCCCGCCCCGCCCGGGAGGGGCCTGTCGGCTGCCCGGGAAGGGGCCGGGGGAAAGGGGCCGCCGGTAGTGCTGGGCGGTGCCGGCGGTCGCCGGGGCGGGCGGAGTGACTGACAGAGCGGGCCGGGGCTGCGCCGGGCTGGCGGCGGGCGGCGCTTCCCGGCCCTCCCTGGCGGCTGAGCCCGACAGCGCCGATCAGAAAATGGGGGTGGACGGCGGGCGGGGGGAGCGATGCGTCCTCGGCTCTCCATCTCCTAAAATGGCGCTGAAGAGCTGGGCCCGCTCGTCCTGGAGTTCTGGAGGTAGCTGAGGCGGCTGCGCCTGTGTTGAACTCCGAAAAAAATTAACCTTAGTTCCGTCGTTCTGGCTGTGGCGGGAGTTTGGCGGCAGCAGCTTCATGGTCTCTGTGAAATGTGAGTTTTCACCGCGTAACGCAGCGCTCCGGCTGCGGTCGCTGTTTTTGCCGACTCATCTTCTGTCTTCGGGTCAGCCCGCAGCTCAGAGACCCCTTGCCCGTCTGCGTGCCGGGACTTCAGCGGCCGAGGTATTGCTCTCTGGTTTCTGTAGCATTCGAGCTCAGTTTTTCTTGGAGAAATCCCCATTTAAGTGGAATCACGATCACAGGGGCAGTATGCTCGTGTCGTTCTGCCGTTAGTGCTGGAGTGGCGCCTCTGGAAAGCTATTGTTTATTCAGCTGCATCTTTGGGGAAAATGTGTGGTCTGCGACTACCCTTCCACCTGTGAGAACCTTGCCCACCCGCTGGAATGCGAGGTGTTGTTCGGTGTCAGCCTGGGAGGGGTTATAAACACGACTCTGCTAATTAGAATGGGAATGTGGACTAGTGTCCTAGTTGCAATTGGATTAAGACTTCTAGTAGTCTCTGTTTGAAACAGTAAATATTCACTGTGCTTTTTTGTATTCCTTTTGAAACTCTCCTTCTCACTCCTACCTGCTCCCCCTGTCTGGGACTTCTTCCCTCCCACTGATTACAACGAAACCAGTGTCTCAGTGCACCAAGTTCTGTGATGGAGCAAATTTGAGAACTTTCTGAATAGTTCATTTTATACTGGAGCTCTTCATTTCTTTGGTATTTGTCTCTTATTTTCTCTGTAATTGCACTATGACTGCAGCCCCTGAGACTATGATACCTTTTAAAATACCATCTGTATATTTAACCTGGACTATTTCAGACTATTACATTCCCCCTGTTTGGGAGGAGGGGAAGAAGGGCCTGCAGAGTGGAATGGAATGGGGTAGCATGAGAAGCTGTTTTGCAGAGTTCCAAAGAGAAACTTTTTCTTGACATTTGGCCTAGAATTAATCATCATTACTCATCAGCTTTCATCCTCTCTGGAAAGGCTCTAGACACAGATCACAGCTTCAAGTATACCTTTAGAGTAGTTCCACATTATGGAGGCCCAGGTCACCATCTTATTCTAGTGTCATGTGTGTTTTCAAAGAGGTCATCAGAGGGAAGGTTTCATGCAATGCAAAAGACTGTTGTGTGTGGCTGTTCTTTATGCCTATGTGAAGATACTGGGAAATAACTGGAAAATTAACTTTGTCATGCATATGAATTGAAATGCAGCGAGTTTGTGTGCTGGTTTAAAAGGTAAAATGGCCTTAACTGCTTTAATCCTATGAATAAATATAGATGTAATTAATTCTTGCATTTTCACTAACAAAAGGTTTTGCTGTTGCCTTTGGTTTATTGTTTATCTGTTGGTTTTTACTTTTTGGTGGGAGATGGTGACTTGAGCTCTTGTGTGTAAATCAGTGAGAAGTCTTTCTCAGTGCCACAGTGTAACTTCCATAACAAATTGGTCAGTCACCTCAGCAGGAAACCCTTAATAGCAGGCATTTCCCAAGTGTGCTGTATGTGATAATTTTGTGCAAAGAGCAGTAATATTACACATCTGGTATCATGCTGTTTTTGCATACAGGCTTTTGTAATGAATTTCATTTACATGTTTCTTTATCAAGTGTCCCTTTCTATGTATAAGTTTGGAGGAGGTTCTGTTCACTGTTTATGTGCCAGTGGATGTGTTCAATGTGTAGCTGTCTGATGAATAATCAGGCTTTTTTTTTTCTTGGTGGAGATTTACCTAGAATTTCATTTAATGGTAGAATAGTAGTACAGAAAATTTTAATTATATTGATTTGAGATTGGTTACTTTTGTTCATTAGATCTTCTTTGCCTTTTATTAAAAGAAAAAAGAAAGTAAGAACCTCTGTACTTGTGGCAGAAGTACCTAATTTTCTGCTGATATTTAGTATTTCAGGTGACCTCCTATTAGTTTTGTGCAGAAAGATGCACATATTTAGGTTGATGCTGTACAATATTAATGAATTTCAAGTTAGTTGGGGATTCTGAATATTGACTTACTGCCTTACAGATGAGCAAGAGACCTAATTCCCTGAGGGAAAAGAGAGAGCTTTAACATTTACTTCTAAGCAAGAGCTTTTATAGGAGAGCACTTCCAATCCCACCATCTCTTCTCAGCCTAGCTGGATAGCTGTGCACTTTCAATTCTATCACCGTCTTTGTGGCTTTTTGACAAATAATAGTCACAGGGGAGTTGTTAGGTTCATAGTATAGCCTTATATCTATCTCGACCAGATTCTTTCTGCTTAAAACATCTGGGGGTAGACTCTGAAAATCTTTGATTTTACCTCCTTGCTGAAGTCCTTTGAGACTGTCTCTTTTTATATGTAAGGGTACAGTTTGACAGCTGCCTCACAGTGGTTCAGATACAACAACAAGCTGGCAACAAAATAAGGAGTCAAGAGTGTCAAATGTGATTTTTATTAGTGTGTGGCCTGATCAGTAGTTGTGCTGGCACATCATGGATAGGATGGAAAGGCTGTACTTCTTATCACAGCATCACTGCCTAGAAAATATGCAAAGCTTTCCTAAAAGGTGCAGCCTTACAAGCATTTTGTTGACAACTATATTTGGTTAAATAGTCTTTCTTGCCCCTGAAGTGCCAGTACAGTTGATGAACACACAGAGGGAAGCAGATAGAGGAATTGATCTATACTTAAACTTGGAAAATAGTTATTAGCACAGATCATTTCCCTAAGTACAGACTGCTACAAATGCTTGTTGGTGTGGAACTGGGAATGGGAATAGACAGGAACTGATTGAGCTATACTCTCCCAGCTTCTTGTGCACCTGCTCCCTGGCAGAGCTTGGGAAACTGAAAAGTCCTTCACTTACAGTGAGCATTATTTAGCAACAGAGTCCAAAACACAGCACTGCAGCAGCTACTAGGAGGAAAATTAGCTCTCTTCTAGCCAAAATCAGGACATTAGTTTACATACCTATTCACGTGCTCAAGGATGAAAGAAATAAATCCTTTGCAGGATACTAGCAAAGTATCTGAGACGTGATGCTGAAGTAGCATGAGACTTTATGCTACTCCTGCAGTTCCTGTCTTAAAACTACATGAGAAGAATTGTTTTGAGTTGCTGCATCTGCAGTGCAGTAAGGAAGGCTAGAGGTGAAAGGATAGTATATCTATCACAGAAAACAGTCTGTAAAAAAAATGCAGATGGAGATGACCAAAAGTACATGAATTGAAGCTAATCAATAGAAAATTGTTGAGCTCTGTAGGTCCTGGATCCTAAAAGGTTCTTCATAGGAGTCTGTTACATGTATGGGAAAGTGTGTAGAGCTGTCTGTATGCTTGATCAGTGGTAGAAAAGTGGTATATTTCTATTTTGGCTTATAGCAAAAGATTGAGGAATTATATCAGAAGACTGAAGCTAGTATTCTACTTCTTTAGGTTGTCTTGATCTGAGGTGTATTTTCTGCTCTTAGACATTACCTCTTTTGGAATGTCTAATGTATGGAGAAAGCATTTAGGGAGACCTAATAATATTAGTCATGTGGGGTTTTGTATGAGTGTCATTAAAGATTTGCAGTGGAGCTTTATTGTTGTGAATGGTAAAGTTTTAAATACTTCATCACCTAAGCAATCTATTACATACAAAACAGTAAGCAAAGTCTAAGAGTTGGCTTAAATTTCATGATTAATTCAAGAAAACTCTATTTAACATGTATTATATGTGTTTCCTTGGTAAATGACATCCGGAAACCTTTTATATACTGAAGGTGTCATGCACAAAATTAGAATATTTGTACCTAACCTGTAAGTCAGCTGAAATTTTAGCTGTATGCATCTACTGTTTAATTCCAAATGTTGAAATCTAAATAGTGTTAACACTTTCTTTAACAGTGAACTACATCTTAGGAAATAAAGAAATGGATGGAATGGATGAAACATCTAAACGAATCCTAGAGCCATACCAGTATTTGCTTCAACTACCAGGCAAGTTTCTTTGTACTGTGTTGTTTAAAATATCAAAATTGTTTTTATAGCAACTTTTGTCATGGAAAGTAGAATAAAGAAGTTTTTCTACTCTTGATATGTGGATTTAAGAATAATAAGAAGTAATACTTTTCATTTTTCTCTTGTACTTATTCTTTTCTTCATCTTATGGAACCACCTTTATTTTTTTGAGACTGGTACAATATCTCTTGTGTCTGTATATTATTGCCACATTAATATTGCAATTGTAGTAAGTAATATTGCAGTTATTCTCTTCTCCAGAGTAGCTGATGTGCTGCTTTTAAAAACTGATAGAGACAAGTCCTGAAGACTTGATCCTGGTTTTAAACTCGGGGCTGACAATATTTTATTCTTTAGTTGCTTGCGGTACTAAATTCAGTGGGTTATGGGTTTGGTTTTTGTTGAGGGTGGGAGGGATGTTGTTTGAGGGTTTTTTGGTTAGGGTTCTTTGGGAGATGTTTTTTTAATTTGGTCTTGTTTTGTGGTTTTTTTTTGGAGGTCCTTTTCCTCTCATTTATTTATTCTCTTTGGAGTCTATAGAGACAGTTGCTCTTATTGCCATTGTCCATATTCATGGCTTGCTTCACCTGTCAGAGGTTCAGCCAGTCTTTGTGTAGTATCAGGTCACCAGCAATACATTCATATGAAGTTTTCAGTCTTAAGCAGTATAGCAGAATTCAGGAGGCAGTTTGAAAGCAAACTGCTGTATGGATGTGCCCCTTGGAAGCCTCTTCGACTAAACAGTCAGATTGCTGTGACTTTTATTTGTATACCTAAAGTGTAAGAAAGACCATACAGGCTGTCAAAGTGGCTAATTTTGTAAAAATAGTAATGGAACAACTTTGTCATTGGAGCTACTGCATAAATGCCTGGTTGCTCTCTGTCTAGCTTATATTGCATGCTGAAAGAGTTAAGGAAAATAAAAAATTTGGGTAAATAGTAGGGAAATATTTCTGATCAAAATTATATCTGACAAAGGTAGAATACCTTCTGCCTAGACAAATAGCATTATTAATAACAGGCAGAGTACTTTTTGCACATCTGCAACAAGAGCTGTATATCAGTAGGGTGGGTCCTCCGAGTCCTAATTCATTATACCTATGTATAATGAATTTCATTATTAACCTCTACAAATATCCAGGATTTTCTTGCCGACATTAGTGATTTGACTTGGCAGTTAGCACTGAGTTGAAAACTAGGAAAAGGAAAGAATTTGGCAGTTGCATGCCTTTTTAATGCCAGAAGGCTTGTTTCCCATTTCCTCATGTGTACTCCTTTTGGATATGTTGAACTGGGTGGTGGTCTTTCTACAGAACTACCTTGAGAATGAATCTGTGATATTACAGAGAGCTTTCTAAGCCCTGGTCCTGAAAAAATTTGCTTTCCTCAAACATAATCTTTAAGTTTACTTTTTATTTTATTAGATTATCTCATTAGCCAAGGAATATCGCAACACCTTTGCATCTTTCGCTGCTAATTATTTTTAAAGCTATTGTAGATATCAGGAAGAAAAGCTCAGCTACCTAGTAGGAAATATACAGCTCAAAAGTACAGAAAAATCTTCTATAAGCGAAAGTGCTTGGCTAATAGCTCTTCAGTTACCTTTCACTTTAAATTATGCATCTAGAATATATGTTTAAACTTCCCACCTTGATTTCTGTAGCTAAATTCCTTTACTTTGTGAGTTCAACTGTAATAACTCTCTACTAGTAGCTTATGTAACACTACTCTCACTGGCAGTACAGGTGTTTTATATCCTGTCCTGCGTAAGTATCATAAGTCTGATAGTCCACTTTACCATGTTGACTTCTTGTTAATTTAATATATGTTTTGGGGAAGGTGAGAAACAAGATACGCTGCTCTCTATGCACTAGTGGTGGTTGATTCAAAAGAGAAAACTTCTCATAAACTAGGCAGATGAAAGTGGTGTACCTGTGGGAAGCTTGTATTGAGTAACAGGTGAAGCAGTGAGGGTTCCCAGTCATAAATTAACCATGTTTACTGTGTTTGAAACACTGGCTTTGCCTAAGGTCAGCTATGCCAAGTACAGATCATGTTACATGTGTGAATCTTGGAGTCAGTGTGAGTACCAGTGCTCAGTAAGGGTGGGAAAAACAGACTTAGAGATGCTGTTTCTACCTAGAGTGGAGGTCAAAAGAGATGCCAGAGCTAATATAACAGGCTCTTGTTGAAAGAGGCAGTTTCATTCCATCCTCTTAGCCTCTGGCAGTATTCTCCTGCTGCTTAACTTGTGCCTGTTCTCAACTTGCTAATCAAATTATTAGGTAGTATAATCACCTAACCTATTAAAAACTTGCCTGGTTAATCTCTTGTCTTGTTAGTGAGCAGGCACAATGATAGGAACAAGAAGCTCTTTCTCTGTTGGATCAGTGTGATCTCTGAGGGGCTTTGCAGAAAGCTTGGCTAAGTGTCAAATATGTACACTATTGCTCTACAGTAGTCCAGTTCCTTATCTTGAAAGACTAGTTAAACTCTCCAAGCAGTTTAGTAAGCTATGGTTGAATGAATGTAGATGCATATCAAAGTTTGTTTGCATAAAAAGGGATTGTATAACTGTATTAAGGTTGTAGCAGGGAAGGGGAAAAGCCTGCTGATGTTGTCAATAGTGTAAGAACACAATTTTTTTTAACTGCTAAGAATTAACCGCTTAGTAGGGGATATTGATTACTCTGTTTCCCTTTTAATGGTAACAGTCTCGGGGTGATACTTAAAGTAACCTTGTATATTTCTTTGACTTCAAACAGCGCTAGGATAGGGAAGCTGCTAGGCTTAAGGTATTTTTAGTATGGTGCTATTTTAACTGCTAGTAATTAATGTTTAGCATGGTATTTAATGTTTATTCCTTCTTTAGCAGAAATTATTGTTTGGGAGAAGAACATGGATTCTGAAACAGTAACTTTTCTTGTAAAATCTCATTGTAGTGGAGCATTGCCATACTAGTTTTTAGCAATGTTCTGCTTAATCTAGTATTTTGCCACTTAGTATCATAAAGTGTAGGACTGACTTTCATAGATTCTGTTGTGGTTTGTCTCAAAAATTACTTAATTCACACACATGGTGAATTTTTTATTTTTGAGAGTCTGAGTTAAGAGCCGATATTGCAGCACTAAGGAGTATCTGGAATTTCGGTTGTCATAAAACTGATATGGCTAATAGCTCGCTGTTGAAAGGGGCAGATTCCAATCCCATTCACAACTGTGTGTCTTGCCATTCTTGTCCTGCTGGTTTTGGCTACAGTCTTTCCTGGTCTTGTTTAGTGAGCTAAACAGTCAAGATTGGCTTTGTCGTTCAGCTTTCTCTGCCGGGTGGTTGAACTTGATCAGCCTGGTGAAGGAGTTAAGCATCACAGGCCATGATCCCTACCACTGGCACAACTACACTTGGCACATCAGAGGCCTCTGCTTGGGCCAAGTTCCTGAAGGAGGCTGCACCTCTCTAGACTGTGAACTGCACAGATGCCTGGGGGCACCTACTAGCCAGAATCAAGTGATGTCCCTGCTCCTAAAGGTGTGTAGTTGTGGAAAACCTGTGTCACCAAGCAAAGGAATGGTGGAAGGGGATCAGCAGGCTTGCACAGCATCATAATAACAAAAATTACAAGATTCTACAGATTCAAGAATCTGAAACCTCCAGGTATATTGACAGTGGGGCAGAAATAGTCTCTGCACATCAGGTTGGCAGATGGATATTCCTGCAATGGTGAAGGCTGGTGGCCTCTGTTTCTTGAACAGATATACAGTTGCCAAATAGGTTCAGTGCACTGAAAGAAGACACATGGCTGGAAGCTCGCTATAAGCCTTTTATAACCTAAATGATTCTATGGTTCTATACAACTAAGCATCAGAACAGCACCTGGGGCAGCAGCAAATGATGAGGCTGTGCAGATAGTGGAGAGACGACTCCTATGGGGAATAGAGGCCTCCACATGTGGTTTTGTGTTAGAGAGGTTTGCTGCTTCTGGATACCCCTGATAGGGATGTGAGAGAAGGACTGCCAAGGTACGTTCCACCTTTAAAGTACTTAACCTTACAGCTCTGCTACTTGAACACTAATGAATATAGCAAGGGGGTGCCTGAAGCTTATCTAGCAAGACTATGTGGCCTTTGGAATGAGGGCCAAGGCCACAGGAAGCCAGGTGGATCTTCTCTGTGATCCTCAACCCCCTTCTCACCATCAGGAGGAATAAACAGATACTGCCTATCTACAGCTAGTTAGTTTCACAGCTCATGCTTATATCAGAGCTTTTGTTCTTCTGGCCTTGAGACCTCCTTTGCAAAGCAAGGACTATCAGGAGGAGATAGCATCCACCTATCCAAGTCAGGGCAAAAGTAGATTATAGTAAAAGAAAATGACTGCACACAATCAACTAAGGAATTGGTGCACTTGCAAACAAAGTGTATAGGCTGATATGAACAAGACACTTAGTATTCTACAGTTCAGATCTGAAGGCATATCATCCTAGCACTCCAACAAGAAAGTACGAACAGAACTTGATAGGGGAAGCTCTTGCTTTCTCTGGGGATCTGCAGGACTGGATGCTTCTCTGAAGTGCCTTTATACAGATGCATACATTATTGGGAGTAAAAGGGAGGAGGCAGAGATTGGCATGCAACTGTAGGGCAACAATTTTATTGTGGTATAAACACACAGAGTGCTGCAGTGGATTGATGTGGATGGCCTAGGAAGACAATCTGGGGTAGCAAGGAATGGGAGTTTAATTTTATGTGAAATAACAGTTGAATTGCATGAGTTTTACCTTCAGTCAAATGAGCTTGTTGAGAGGTTATGAGTTAAGTTTCAAGGGCAGATCAATAGGGGTGACAATATAGTGAGTGTTTGCTACAGACTGCCTAAGCAGGAAGAAGTGGATGAGGCCTTCAGACAACTGCAAAATGCTTCATATTTACAGGTGCTTATGAGAGACTTCAGTTACCTCACAGTGTGGTAGAAGAAGCATCACAGCAGGACACAGGCAGTCCAGGAGGTTTCTGGAATGAATTTATGACCTCTTGCTAACACAGGTGACCACGCTGATACAGGAAGGCATTATGCTGGACTTCCACATAAAAAAGAAGGGAGAATTGGTTAGGACATTAAGACTGGGGGCAACCTTAGTTGCAGTGACCATGGGATAGTGACATTCAGGATTGTGAGAAGGAGCAAGGCACAAATCAGGATCACAATCCTGGACTAGTTAGCCCTATTTTGAGCAGAGGAGTTACGCTAGAAAATTCTGTCAATGACTTTAATCAGGCACAAGTAGCTGCACAGGTTAAAAATGTATGTGCCTGCTCTCTGCTTGTTTTTGTGCATTTCACTTATGGTGTTTATAGTGTTCTTGTAGCAGCTTGGAGGGGTCTGCCTGCAGACTTTATCCATTTAGTTTTGATCCATCAGAGGATGCAACTAAACATGCAAGTGTACAATACAGCTGAGGTAATACAAGAGCTTTCTTCCTCCAGAAGGGCAATGCCCCTTCCCCTGATCCTCAGCGTCTTCTGCTCACCCTGTACTGATTGTGACAGATCCACTGCATAAGCTGACTCAGTACATAAAGCTGGCAGAAAGCTAACCTAGCAAAAAGCTGTGTTCTCTGCTGGGCTAATGAGTTGAATTAGCTGTAATGGGGGCTAGGTTAATAGTCCCTCTGCTCTTTCCCATGCTGTTCTAGGCCTTTCATGTACCCTCTCTGTAAGTGGGATGCTGCCTTAAGGGCCTAATTTGTGGTTACTTGAATACAGCCAGAGTGAAGCAATACTAACCAGGAGCCTGTCCAGAATGGAGGGCTGTAGTATTTGGGTCTGTGCCCTATCATAAGAACAAGTGTGTATATAGAGTAAGTTGGTGATTTTTTTCCTTTAGATGAGGAGCATCTCATCTGAAGAGGATTGAATGTCCTTAATACACATCTTTAATCTAACTTATATTTGTTTGGAGGATAAAGCTTTAACATTCTTAGCTATGGAAGGAATTTCTCACTATTTTTCTCACCTTTTCCACCCAGCATTGCTAAGGAGAAAAGCTTTCCATAGTTGCTGTTTGATTTGGGTAATAATTTGGGATCTTAGGCAGATTAAACCAAATGCATTTAGCAGAGCTTTGATAGAAGCTTGGTGCAGTAATGTCTATTATTATAACTCTATACAGTAGGTAGAGCTTCTAATTTTGGATGTTATACAGAGCAGTGGAACGTGAAGAAACTGGATAATTTGGGCAGTGCTCCTTTTAATTTTGTCCTAGTGTCCCTATATTGCTGTCTTGTCTAGTTTGGGGAGAGGAGGGATGTTGCAAGGAATGGAGTCTTCTGCATCCAGGTTTCGGGACCAATATTGGAGGGTTTTGCCTTTTGCCACCACAGTATGGCTGCAGGCATAAATTGTGCATACAGAAAATTGCTGTACTATCGCATAGACCAGGTAAGATTGACTTCAGAACCAGATAAAACAGCATTTATGTAGTAATAATGTTCCTTTAGGAGACAAGCAAATCTGCATCTATAAAAGGAAAAATAAATGTCTCCCTATACAGGTAGTGTTTTTTTCCTGAATAGTCAGTGTCAAGGAAATCTTGCTAGTCAGAGTAGACAATTCTAACAACTCAAATGCTGTTTGTATCATGGAACTGAAGTGGCCTAGTCTTTTGTACATGTTATAATCCATTTAGAGTGCATTCTAGTAGTCAGGTTCCTCATCATGAAATAATGCTTACTGCTGAACATCCAAAATTCTTTAAGTCTATTTTCTGGGAAATGCATTCAGAAAAACAGGATTAGTTGCCTAGTATAAAAAGAAAAAGCAGGTGTTGTCTGTATCTAAGTAATTTAGAAGAGAATAAACAACTATAGATAAGATACAGTTCCTTAATGTGATATTATCTCTGACTGGTTTTCGTTATGAATGTGGTGAAATACTTGTTGATCCTTAACTGGTAAGACATACAGTTTGGCAAATACTTGTAACAGTTATTCTCAAGGAGAGACAAAACCATCCTTCCTTCCTGTAGAAAACTGTTAGTGTTTAAAACTGAGCACAGACAACAAAAATGGAGAAAACAGGCCAATGGCAGTGTATGTCCAGGTAAGAATGCATGTTCACATGTGGCAGAAGCAGAGGACAGAACTGCTGGGGGGAAAAGAGGACCATTTTGTTAATCTTGTCTAGTAAGGACCAGAAGATGGTGTGAACTGAAGCAGTGGAAATCATTGAGAACTGAGACAAAAAATGCAGACCTCTGATCCAGAGAGGAAGGTTATCACCTTTGCTGCAGAGCCCAACCCACAAAGCTATTGCTTACCTGGTGGTGGTAAGCAGGGGGGAAGGTGAAAATTTCACAGTCCAGTTTCTCCAGGATCTATCACTGCAATTGAATTTACCTGTACTTATTATTCTGTTCTGTATAGGCTGGTTACACAGCCATAGAGAAGCCTTAGGGAGAGATTCAAATGTTGACCTTTCTTTGGCGCTAAGAGCAAGATGGAATTACCAACATGAGGACTAATATTGCAGAATATCTCAGTTATGTCTCAGTACATCTTGAGTCAAGTAATATGGGTTCCATGGGTGTCTATGTTACACTTGCTTTGAAATTTATTTAAAGCTTTTTTCCAAATGAGTGTTTATATGAGCTGTATATATAGCCCTGTTTTTGTAAACCTGTCTTGCAGTTATTCCAAGATATTATACATAGCTGAGCATCTCAAAGTTCAGAGCAGAATGGTCTCAGTGTGGATAGGGGATGACTTTATTTCATATTCAACATGACTAGATGCCAAATGGATATTTGTACATGAAAACTAGCAAATTACCAAAGAAAATAGACGTCAGTAATGTATAGGCAGAGGGTTAACTTCTATTGAAATTCACTCTGTCATTTAGAAGGTATCTGAATTGAACAGAACAACTTGTTTTATCACCAAACTTGGTAATTTGGTGTTGTCTTGTCAGGATGAGTGCCTGGCTCCAACAATGTAGATTTTACCAAAGCAGACCAAACCCTACTTGTAGGTAGATTTCTTGGGTGTAAGATAAATATCTTAATTCTTGGAAAGTTCTAATATGTTAAGAATGTTTTGTTCAGATTTTTGTTTAGAGTTATTTAGTAAGTATATGAAATACCACTTTCCTGTTTTAGAAATTTACAGTAGCAAGTAAAGAATAGTACTACAGGAGATAGACCTAAAAATTGAGAGAAATAGCTATTCAACAAATACCCATACTTTCAACTAATAATGAATCATAATTGAAACTTTTTAATCTTAAACTTAACATGCCTTGCAAACTAGTTGACCTGTACAGGCTACCAATATGGTCAGGACCCCTTACTAATTAAACTGTGAAAACAAAATCTAGTAACCTGTAAATACATGCTTTAAATATTCCTGCAAAATGTTTAAAACTGAAACTGCTGCTAATTGATGTTTATTCAATGAAGAAACAAGTCATGCACTGATCTATTTTCCACTTTTGTGTTGTCTCACTGATCAGCTTTTTAATTGGATCTCAAATCATCTGTAGTTGACAAACTGTTGTGCTTAAAAATGAACTCTATTATTTTTATGAATGCCTGTCATATTTTTGTTGTAGGTAAGCAAGTGAGAACCAAACTGTCACAGGCCTTTAATCACTGGCTGAATGTTCCAGAAGATAAAATACAGGTACTGGCTAATTATTTTTAAAATGTTGTTATCTTTCTTCTAAGACTACTGGTAACAGATGATTCTCTTACATAGCATAAATTATCAGAAATCTTAAATGCATTAATTTCTGAATATAAAGTGAAGTTTTAGGAAAACAACTTCAGTGCAAAGCTTTTACTGTGATGCAACACTAAAGAAATTACTTCCATGACTTACTAGAATAGTTATTTCTTTCCAAGTGTGTTCAACCTTTGAAGTTGTATATTGAAGCTATCATTGTTACCCACTTAACATAACTCAGTTATTAACACTGAGTTTTTAATGACTTACAAAAGAAGTTAGACAGTTACCTTGTAGACTTCACAAACACAGTGTTTGAAAATAAAATATTGAGATTTTGATTCAAGAATATCAAAGACAGCAATTAAATCAACTTTACAAACTTAAAACTGAGAGGGACATATCATATTCTGCGGTCCTTACTTTCCAATGAGGAGGATTATCTAGAAATTCTCATTGCCTTTTCTCTTGGACAGAGTGTGCAAGATGCATTGCTGTGTATTTAAACACTGGGGCTTTTCAAATGAAAAATTATCCTCCTTTTTAGGTTAGACTGTAGTTTTGCTAAACTGCATACAGAGTGTGCAAAATATTTTCTGTCCAAGGCAATGTAAAGAATCAATATAATTGGTTGTGGTTTTTGACACCCAGCTGGTCCTTTGTTAATTTCATTAATTGTTGGCAGAAGTATCTTTAAAGTCTGTGAAGGAGTCATTTTTAAGATGGCTTAAAAGTGGCTTAAAACGACTTCATAGCTGTCAAGTAGCAAAGTGATTTAAGTGGTTTAAGAGACTGCATTTCATAATCTAGAAACTCTTCCATTTTTCAGTCTGTCTAACTGTCTAGCAAAATTTATTCTGTCTTTCAGCTAGACACATCTTACCCTTTGTGCTCAGACAAACATCCACATAAAATAAATCATATAGCAATCTGTGTATTGTATGTATGGGTTTAATCTAATAGCACAGATCAGAATTCAGGTTGGAAGAAGCCTCTGGAAGTTATCAAGGACAACCCTGTACTTAAAGCAGAGCTTGCTCTGTAGCTACTTTAGGTTTCTGGGAGCCCTGCTGAGTTTTGAAAATCTGGTGATGGGGTTTCTGCAGCTTCCCAAGGCCTGTCTTCTCATGCTAAACCCCTTTCATTATGACAAAACCTTCCATTCTATTCAACTAGGGTTTTTTTTTTATGTTGCAATCTGACTGTTGCTGCCTGCCCTTTTGCTGGGCACCCATGACATTGTGGTCCATTTTTGTTTAGGCTAATAGTAAGCTAAAGCTGCAGTGCCTCTGTGTGAACAGAAATTACCAGTTCTGTCACTTTAAACTGATGATCATGTAACTGCTATTGAAAACTTGGACCACTTGTTTTGATTATCTTTATGAAGAAAACCAGTGCTTTAATGTCTTCTTTACCACTTAAGTTGTTTGTAATGGCAGGAAAAAACAAGACCCTATCATCTTTTAGTCTTTATCATGACACGATTATTACAGCTTTTGTGCATTTTAGTACTAATTTTAATAACTAAAGATGGTTGAAATCTGGAGGACCACCTCTGGTCGTCTTTTTGATATCTCCTAGAATTGTCATAAGATGTCCCCTGTGTCTAACAGCCTGATTAATTTCCAGCTATTTGTATTTATTTTATTAAAAATCTGAATTCTGGTCCCATTTTCCGGGATTTTTTTTCTTACCTTAGATTATTTGTCTTTGTGTAGTTTATTTAGATTATACAATTAAGGTATTTTATTGTATAATCTTGTATGCAATAAAATACCTTAATTGTATAAACCTTGGTAGTTTATTTTACTATTAACTGACACTGTCTCACCTTTTGCCCCAACCAAGTGATCTCTTCCCCCAACACTTACTGAATTTCTAGTTCCCTTTTGGTGCTGCACTGAGACACTTCAGCTTGCTGAATTAGAGAACACTGGGTTTGTCAGGTGAACTTCTTTCTGAGAAGGCACTGAAATGGTCTAGCAAGAGGCAGGCAAATTTTAAAGCTATTGCAGATAAGGAGGTGGAAGAAACCTGTGTGTTGGACTGATAGTGCAGCAGATACTGATTAGATGGAAGTAGGTTGTAAGAAAACAGAACTCTGTACTGGGTCTTCAGCTTTATGGAGACGAGTCTTTTAATTTTCTCAGGCTACTTCCTGATGCCTTCTAAAATAAGCTTTTTCTGATATCTGAGCTGTTTCACTCCTTTCCTTCACCTTTGAAGCACTTTTGACACTATCTTAAGTTCACAAGGTAATTTGATAGAAACACAGAGTCAGGAAACACTGTTTCCTTTCAACCTTATATATGGAAGCTGAAAGAGGTCATGAAACTGCCAGTGACTTGAAATAGGTTAGCAAAAGAAGTACTAGAATAGGCTTATCCAATGAATTCTCAGAATACAGGGAAGTGTTCCTGATAGTACTGAGAATGAGATAATGGACCAAAAGTCTATTCAAACAAATAGGAGTGTAAAGTTGCCTTCAATAAGTACTCTATCCTTGATTTCACAAGTGTTTAAGTAGGTTGTTCTTGCAGTTGTATCTTGGGAAAGGGATTAAATTCCTGGGGTTTGAGTTTTAATCTTTGGGACAATGTTCACTGAGCACCAGGTGGCTTGGTGCCTCAAGAAAATGCTTACTACAAAGTCCTTATTTTGTCCTACAGCACCCACCAAATAGGACCATATTAGATATTTGGTGCCATTTTATGGTGGCATTAGTATTTTTTAACAGTTGTTTTGATGAATTTTGACTGAATGCAATGTTTGTAGCTAAGGAATGTAATTGGTTCATTAGCTTTAAAATCATATCTTAATCAGATGTGTTTTGCAGTGAATTTATACAGTATGCAGTTTTACATGCTTAAATTTATTTCCATTTAAGCAGATGCTGAATATAACTAGCAGCTGTGGAATAAAAGCAGCATATAGTGTTAAGATTCTTAATCTTTTGTTGAGTTTTTAAGGTTCTGTTCTACTCAAATGTAGTCAGCTACAAGCCTAATGTTGTGAATAGTTTATTGCACACCTCAGGTGGTATGTGATACTGGTCTACCTAATAACAAGCAGTGTGTAGGAAGCTTCTCAAAAGAAGTTGTGGCTGTTGTCTTTCTGCCAAGAACTTTCCAAGTGATGTTTCAGAGAGAATGGTCTGTCCTTTAAGAGCTCAGTACTGAATATAACCACACAAAGTGTGGGAAAAGAATGACATCTCCACTTGGTTCACAAGAGAAATGTGATAATGGATGATACCCGACACTCTCAAGAACTGACTTTGGGAGATTTCATGTTTGTAAATCTAAACATTTCAAAATACTGTGTTTATTTTATTTTCCCCTAGTCATGTTTCTAATAACAGTTATTCCATGACTCCTAAACAATGGCTTGTTTTAGAACTGTAGCAACAGTGAAGAGGAGCATGCAAGTGGAAGCACTTCGGGGAGTAAGGTAACTTTGAAGCTGAAAACATTACATGTAAGACTATGTGATCCAGGACTTAGAGCAAACTGGATGGTGAAGAGAAGCATAAATCTGTATTAACAGTAAATGCAAGTTGCCTGAAGAGGAACCTCAGTGATAGAGAATGTAGTTCTTTAAAACATTATCCATTTTAAGTATAGTCCTGCAAAATTCATGGTTAAATTACAGTGACAGACTTAACAATTTTCTCTTTTTGTAATAGGTTATCATTGATGTGACAGAGATGTTGCACAATGCAAGCCTACTTGTGGATGATATTGAAGATAACTCAAAGCTACGACGGGGCTTTCCAGTGGCGCACAGTATCTATGGAATTCCATCTGTAATCAACTGTGCTAATTATGTTTATTTTCTTGGCTTAGAGAAGGTTTTAACCCTTGATCACCCAGATGCTGTTAAAGTTTTTACCCGTCAACTTCTGGAACTCCATAAAGGTCAAGGCTTGGATATTTACTGGAGAGATACTTACACCTGTCCTACAGAGGCTGAGTATAAAGCGATGGTACTGCAAAAGACAGGCGGTCTCTTCGGATTAGCTGTAGGCCTCATGCAGCTGTTCTCGAATTATAAAAAAGACTTAAAGCCACTTCTTAACACACTTGGTCTCTTCTTCCAAATAAGAGATGACTATGCCAACTTGCACTCCAAAGAATATAGTGAGAACAAGAGTTTTTGTGAAGACTTAACTGAGGGCAAGTTCTCATTCCCAACCATTCATGCAATTTGGTCAAGACCTGAAAGTACTCAGGTGCAAAACATTTTACGTCAAAGGACAGAGAACATAGATATAAAAAAATACTGTGTACATTACCTTGAAAATGTTGGTTCCTTTGAGTACACGCGGAATACATTGAAAGAGCTTGAATCTGAAGCCTATAAACAAATTGAATCACTTGGGGGAAACCCTGAGCTTGTAGCACTAGTTCAACAGCTGAGCAAAATGTTCAAAGAACCTGAAAATTAAAACATCAACTTCTGGGTGTGGATTAAAACTCTTTTAAAAATGGGAAAATAACCAGATGGAGAGCTGTGATAATCAGTCTTATGTAAAACTTTCTCTTGTAGCCATGTTACAGAAATTACTGTTAAAAATAACTAGTCATTGAGTTTTGAAATATATACCTTATTATCTCTAAAGTCTTAATTGTAACTGCTTACAGTGGTTTTGTTAAAGCAGATGTACTAGAACTAAAACAAGTTTTGAGTCTAAATGTGATAGTCTTGACACAATCAAAGGCATTATTTCATACCTAAAACTCTCATGCCCAGGCAATGATAGGATGTTGGTTGAAATTCTGTGTTAAGTTTATCAGGTTGACATATGTGTAGTATGCATTTTAAACAATGCTCTTGTAAACCAAAATTCATATTTAAAAAAAAAAAAGGCACTTGCAAGAACAATGCACATAAAATTGTGTGATATTTCTAAGCTTGACTTGTGACGATCAGGTGGATCAGTTTACTATGTCCTAGAGTGAATATCCTATCCAGCTTCTGTGGATATTTTCAGGGGAATGTGAAATATGAAGGATGCTATTTCATATGTGAATAAGATATGCTCAGTCTAAAATTGTGACTTGATAAAGATTTTGCAGTACCTTAGAGAAAAGATTTCATCACATCAGCAAAGTGTAAATGTGCTGCTGATTCCAGCTCTGCAGTAATTTTGCTTACTTGGTTTTAGATTTTGAAATTGTCAAACATTCTGTAGCCAGAAACTTAAATCTATGCATTAGAGCTCATATATGTAACTGCAAATAGCAACATAATGAGCTGCTATTAGAAATGGAAAGGAATTCACACCAGGTAACTTTAGGACATCATAATTGGTGCAGGTCTCTTTAATCTCTGCTTATAATTGAGGGGCTTCTCCAAGACTTTATTCATAATTCAAATTTAATTCCTGTTCTGAATTGCTGTCTGGAGGCATGTTCTATATCTCTCCAAAGAGACAAGTGCTGTAAGTTTTTTCTTAAAACTAAGTACAGTATCTTGTTTTACAAGCTACAATACCACTTCAGTTTTGTTAATTGCTTAAGTAGAGCTTTAAAATTATAGACATACCAAAACAGAACTGAGACTGAGAGCAAGATTTAGGGGTGGGGCTGATAAGTAACAAAGTTCTCTGCTCAGATATATATATAGCTATATATATGTATAGATATGTGTGTGTATATATATATATATATAAAAATATATATATAAATGTTAATAAAATGTAAGCAGAGATGTTTGGGTTTTTTTTCTTGCCTGGGCTGCTTTTAATCAGGTTCAGTTCCCTTAGTATTCACAGGTATATTAAGCTTTGACTTGAAGTAGTAAGGTAATGGTTTGGATCAAAGGTAGGATTGGTGCTATAAGCTGTGGTGTTAGCTCAAGCATGTTCTGAAATGGACAGAGGTGCCTGGCTTCTGATGGCTAAAGGATAGTTTTATGCAGGTGTTCATTTACTGTACCTGGAAAACAGGAAAAACTATGATCTCAGCCCACTGAGAAAACTAACTGAAAAAGGTTGCTGTAATGTCTTCCCTGGGCAGCCTTAATATCTTTCTGAAAGTGATCAAACATGACAAAATTGAGGATGACTGCTCTCAGTCTGAAATATTGTGTAGTTATGGATGATAGCCTGTCCTTTTTATCTTCATGCTGAGGAGAAATCTTTGTCTGATTAGACACTGAATAATAGGCTTTTCATTGAATGGACCTGGTTGCCAGGACTGAATAGCTTAATGTTGGTGAAAGGTGTCTTCAATGTTAATGAAAAAGAATTGTAATTCCTTTTTCATAACTTGCAGTGCTTAGTAACCCTGTAAATTTTTAATGCGTTATGTGAAAACACTATCTACAGCAAATTACATTTATTTTGTGCCATGTCTTGGAAGTTTCTAAGCACTGTTGCAGTTAATGTTGAATAGGGGAAAGCACTGAAAAGATTATTGTTGTCAGGAGAATCTCCTAGTCTTACTGTGAAATGTATCCTTGTGCCTGTTAGGATATTGTAACTGCAATACAATGCAAAGTGCACTTAGTGCCATTTCATTTCTGTTCTGTTGCTGGATGTAAGCAGTTCTGTATAATCAAACTTCCATAATGAAGTAGCTTTTCTTACTGTTTGTATAAAGCTTTTCTACCATCTGAGATTTCTGCTATGTCATTGCTCCTTTTTTTATCTGGCAGTTCATCCCAGTATTTATTCTAATTCTATATCTTGTAGCATGTGCCTTCATGGTACGTGGTAGGTACATGGATGTTTTCCAGTTGCAGACAATTTAAACCACAAATGGGTAAGAAAGGAACAGTTGGTCCAGCTTTGTTTTCCCAGGTTAAAGAGGCCATGCAGCTCTCTTACTCTTCTGCCTTCAAGGTATTTGATATATTCGAAGCGTATACTGAGGGCATATCTGGAAAGGCCCACAAGCAGAGCATTGTTGCTCTTAGGTTAGGATAAACAGGATTTTGAGAGCTTTTCTTCTTGTATTCAGGAGTCAGAAGCGGCTGGGATATTTCCCTTTCATCTGTTAAGCTGGTAGAGCATCTGTAAGTACAAAATGCTAGTAGTAATGATGTCCCTTAGTCAAGGTAGATTTTATATTTGGTGCCATAAGATCAGTCTGTGCATGTTCATCAATATCCTCCAATGTTATTACTGGTACTGGCTCCTGAAGCTAAACAGTGTTAAGAAGAACCCTTCTTTAAAGCAGCATGGGAATTCTTGTGACTGCACAATTAGTTGTGTGAGTGCCCCTCTGTTGCTATGTCTCCCACATCACAGGGAGTAGGGATTTTCCCTGATCTTCATAAAATATGGCAATCTGAGTTACAAGTGGAGATACCCAGAGGGAAACAAAGGGGATGATCATTTCCATGTCAGTCCCTTTGAGCCAGAATGGTTCCCCTTATCTTCCTACTGTTGCAGCAAGTTCTACTTTGATCAGATTATCAGTGCATTTCCTGGGGGTTTAGTTCTTGCAGCTCATATTAAAAGAAATGCAAATACTCATCAATCTGGAGCATTCTCCACTACCTCAGTGTGTTTTCTGATTTTATGCTTCCTTGAATGTAAATGAGTGCTGTCACTTGTCTTAGAGTAGTCAGCCACTGGATGGGACATCTGTCTTTGCTTTTTCATAGGCTTATGTTTACCCTGTCAATTATGATGAAAATTGCATAGTTTCAAGACGTTCCTGATGAGATAGCTTTCTCCTCTCCTTTTGAACTCAGGTTGTTCAGGTACCCACTCAGAGCAACTTTGTATGTAGCCAGTTGTTGATACAAACAATATAGAAATGTTAATGGGAAAGAAACTGTTGGTTGTTCTTTGTTTCTGCTTTTTTGTTAATTTGGCTGCACGTGCTATGTAGATTTTCTATATTAATGACTGTTTTCCTCAGTTATTGTTAAAATGCCAGCAAGGAATAAAAACGTGGGGTTTGTGAGGGGGTTTGCATTTCTCATTGAAAACTGATTTGAGCTTTAATATGCCTTTATCACTGAATTGGGCCAGGCTTTTATCCATGTGGAAGAGCCATATGGGCATCTGTTGCTTTTCTTTGTCCCATCTTCATCATTTTGCATTTCAGGTTTGGTATTTACTATGCTCTTTGTCTTATTTGCTCAGTACTTTCACTGTAATTCTTCTTTCGGCTATATTTCTATTCTGCTGTTAATACCAAGCACACATAATACCATCAAACTCAGTTTTGATCCTGGACAAACATACTAGTCTGGATATACTTTTGAAATGTTGAATCTTGGCTCATCATTTGCCTTCACAAAAGTAATCCAAGATTAATCCAAGATTTTCTGCAGCCTCAAAATGCCTGAAACTTTTTTTCCCCCCAGGAAGCTAAAGCCTGTAATATCTTATATGACCATAAATTATTTTTGTCTCATGTAAGTTGAGCTACTTTCCTTGCCCTACCTGTTTGCTTTCAAGATCCATTTTGCTTTGGTGGTAATGCCTGTTAGGTCTTTTTATGAATAAACTTAACTCTCTAGCCAGGAGGGAAAGAAGTTAATTTTTGTCCAGTTTAATGACTTATCCCACTCAGCAAGAGCCTGATGAATGCCAGAGCTGGCAGGTGGACAAAGGCCAAGGAAAGGATTTCAGAGAATAAGAGAACTCATTTTTGCCTTCTGAGGCTGTCCATGTAATTTTACCTTCTTTTACCGAATTTACTTGACTTTGTTAGGAAAAGCTAAAGTGTGTGGCTTGTTTCTCTGAGCTTCCCAAATAGACTGTGAGATATACTTAAGTTAAAAATTATTTATGTAACTTACATATATCATGTAAGATTTTATTAAAGGTACAGATAAAACAGAGTATATTGTTTCATTACTTTATTTTTCTTTCTCTTAACAATTTTTCTGTTCTCGAAGTCAGGGAAACATAATCTGCCATATGCCTATTTGAGTTGATTGCTACCTCACATTAACATCCTTCTTGAAAAAGTTTTATCATAGCTGAGCAACAGCTTTCAACCTTTTCTGCAGCACTTTAAAATTATTTCAGAGGCATCTTGTTGAGGTGTGGCTAGGAATAATCCATGATTCATTAACTCACTTCAAGCATACAATCTGAAAAACTTCTAATAAAGATGCAGGTTAAACCACATTAACCCTGATCGTGTTCCTCACCTGTACACCCTATGGAACAAGTACATTCTCAATTAACCTAGTGAAAAAGTATTTACTGATTATGTCTGTTTAGTACAGCATAGAGAACCACGGGAGATACACCAAGAAGGCCTAATGTGACACTTTCAGGGAAAGCACTACACAACCTCACATGAATTTGTGTAGAAGACTAACTCTGAGGTGAAGGGAAATTGTAGATAATTATCTGCTTTTGAGCTCCAGGAAAATGCTCTACTCATTGATATATGAATTGCATGCTGACAGTTAAGCAGCTGCATCATCTCTTGTGCACAGTAGGTCATTTTCACTCTCTTCATAAATCCTGCAGTTGCTATTTCTTGGCATATAGTGTGAGCTACTTAATCACTCAGTGATTACTGAAGTCTGTAAGATGGCAAGTTCATTCATTTTGTTTATGTATTTTGGAATACGTAAAACCTCTCCTATTCTCTTGCAATCTGTTATTCCACAGAGAACTTCTGTTGGCTGAGGGAGGCATAACCTGGCACTGACTGAAGTTATTAAAACCAGGCTGACACCAAGCCTATGTGAACAGATGGGAGGGGAAAAAAGGTTTGCAAGGAAAAAACCCCAAAGTTCTTTAAAAGTAGAATTTCCTATAATTGCAGAGTTACTATATGAAGCATGGAACCAACTCAAGCAGTTTTTCTATGGTTTTGACTGAAGAACCTGCAGCTGCTTTCTTTTTCAGGTGGGATGGAATGTGCAGGTCAAAGTAAAAGCCATACAGAGGAATTGTCATTGCTACTCACGGAAGTGTAAAAACTGCTATAAACCTAATCTTACATTTTACACCAACCAGCATGAATGTTCAATAAATTCAGAAGCTAAATCCATTTTTACTTAAGTGCTTATAAAATGCTGAAGTTGTAATTTCAGGTAATGTGAAAATGTTAAATTGGCATTGGGAATGTCCTGTTTCTTTTCAAGTACAGATTATGAATTACGGCTATTTGTTGATTACAACACTGAAACAAGAAGTGCAAAGAAATAGAAAGGATAAGCAGTAAGTTAATGCTATTCTCATTGCATTTAGTATTTCTAAAATTACATACATTTGACAACATGCATGTAGGTTGTGAGAATGGCTGGATCACCTGTCAAACTAGGGATAAAACAGGGGCAACTGGGGTCTGAAGGATCACAAAAAGTATTTTCTTATTTTCAGCATCTTTCCTCTCAGGCAGTACACAAAGTGGAGGATGTTCTCAGCTTTGACCTTGGGAACAGTGGAGGAGTAAAAAAAGGAGAGCAAGAGGCCTTACTGCTCTCACTTGTACTACTGTCCATGTAGCTTCAGCTGCATGGCTTGAAACTAGAATAGATCGTTCCAAGAGTGCCCTCTGTGGGAAATGAGTGGGCTTAGGAATCCAGATGAGACAGCAGCACCACCAAAGATGTGGAAGACGGATTAGGGTGTCTTCCCCGAATTCTGTTAGTTGGCCTGAAATAACACATAACCTATGGCGAGAGGACTATGAAATGAAGGCACAGAGTTCTTTGCTGGATTGTCCCCTTGGGGAGCGGCTGCTTTATGCAAGACAGTAAAGCACACCCTCAAAGCCTGTTACTTGAAGCTGCATGCTATCAGCATACTAAAGAATATACACATTATCCAGATTGTTTTGGTTGGAATGTACTAGTGTTGCCAAATACTCATACCCGATTTCTGTAGTCAGTATCACAGCCTCAGAGTAAAGAGTACTAATATGCTGCCTGCCAAAAGAACAGACAGATTTAATGTAATGGAGCCGTAGGACTGAAAGAGCTGCTTGATTATTTCCTGTCATGATTGTTCCAGTCTTGGTGGTGCCAACATTCAAATGATATTGTTTGCATTAAGCTGTTATGAGACATTGAATTATGAAACACAAGAGATTAAAAAAGGTGAAAAACATTAATTAGGATACTTTGATTTTCATAAACACAGCTCTTCGATCTTGCCATACCTATCCCTGTCAAACTGAAGTGCTCTTACAAAATTTCTGTTCCTCACCAACTGGTACTAGAACACAGTCAGGTCTTTCATTTTTTTGCTGTATAAACTTCGATTTTCCTGGATCTCCCCGGGAATACTTTTCCCAAATACTGAGCGTTGAAATAAATGCCGCAGCAAGTGTAGCAGCGTACAGATGAATACAAGCGTTTGGGAGTCCCCGTGATCCGGGGATGCTCCGGGCGAGCTCTACTGCTCAGCGAGTCGCCCACGTTCTCCTCAGCCGCTGCTCACGGGAGAGCGCCTCAGCCTTGAGTTACGGACTCGGAACCACCTCCTGCTCAGTGTCGGTTCACCGGTTCCGCAGGGCTTTTCCCACCGCTCGCTGCTTTACAGCACGGCAGCGCTCCACCGGGGCATCTTTCCCGTCTCCTGGCAGCCCGCCGCAAGCCCGCGGCCGCTCCTAGGGAGGCGCAATTCCCGGGGGCGGGCGGGACACGCCGGCACCGCCCCGCGGGCCCGGCTCGCCCAATCAGAACGCCCGTCTCTCATCCCGCAGCATTCTGGGAGCTGTAGTCCAGAGCCGGCGATCCCCCGCGGCGAGGCCGCCTCGAGAACGGCATTTCCCAGAAAGCTCCACGGCGGCAGCGCCCCGGCCGCTTTGCCTCTGCGGGCGGTGACTTGGGCAGGGTAGAAGGCGGGACAGGCCAATAGCAGGCCAGGGCAGGGCGGGCCCGGGGCTCGCGGCCAATCGGAGCGCTCCGAGAGGCGGGCGGGGCGGGGCGGCGGGTGCCGCGCGGCGCGGGCGGAAGTGCGGCGGCGGAGCGGCCCCGCCGGTGCGTGCGCTGCGCGGCCGGGCTGGGGGCGGCCACAGGAGCCGGCTCCGGGGGCGGGGAGCGCACGGGGCGGCTCCGGGAGCGGGCCGCCGGGCCGCCAGGCGGCAAAAGAGCGGCTCGAGATAGGGGCGTCGTGAGAGCAGCGGCTTGCGCGTGTGTTAAGGGCGTTTCTCCTGTCCCCGCAGGTCTGGGAGCAGCCCGGGCTCCGGCGGCCCCGGGATGGCCGCTGCGGTGCCTCCCGATGCGCTGGGCCGGCGGGTCGCCTGTGGCACCGACTATGGGACCGTGCGCTATGTGGGCAGCGTGTCTCCTACCGCAGGTGAGCGCCGCAAAAGTAATGATCTTCACATTTTATGGTTGTTCTCGAGATTCTATTCATGTTCTTCTTAATTAACACTGTCGAGTAAACGAGGCAAGTTACAATTTGATTTTTCCTCATTGTTCCTGTGTAAATATGGCGACTTCTAATCTGCGGGAGTTGTTGGGTTTTTTTTGAAGAAGTCAGAGTTGCCAAAAGGGTGTAAGAAGAATTTTACAGTCTTTTTCCTGATCTCTGTGCTGGAATAGTCAGGGGAGGTAAGAGGCAGCAGCAGCAGATCACCAGACCAGGTGCTCCTTTGATAACATATTGTCTTGGGTTTGTGTGACAAGGCTCTGAGAGGGGAAGGGGCTACAGGGGTGGCATGTGCAAGAAGCTGCCAGAAGCTTTCTCCGTGTCCAACAGAGCCACTGCCAGCCGGCTCCAGGGTGGACCTGCCACTGGTCAAGGCTGAGCCCATCAGCAATGGTAGTTGCACCTCTGTGAAACTCTTTAAGGGGAAGGAAAAGAGACTCTTTGCACCAAGGTAGCTGTGGCCAGAGAAGGGCTGAGAGAGAATATGAGAGAGGAACAGCCCTGCAGACACAAAGGTCAGTGAAGAAGGAGGGGAAAGAGGTGCTCCCCACTCCAGAAAGGAGATTCCCCTGCAGATCTACTGAGACAGGCTGTTTCCTGGCAGCCCAGGGGGGTCAGCAGGGATTCAGAGATCCACCTGCTGCCCATGGAGGAGACACACACAGGTGGATGCCTGAAAGGAAGTAATGACCACAGCCAGAGCAGGCTCCTGGTAGATCTGAATGATAAACCCTGCTGGAGCGGGTTCTTGTGAGATTTTATGTTCTGGAGCAGCCTTTTCCTGAAGGAGTAGACCCCATGAAAAAAGGGTTCCACACTGGAGCAGTTCCAAAGGAAGTATACTGTAGCCTGTAGGGAGGAGTTACGTTGGACCAGTCCACGGAGGTCTTCTACGGATAGAACCTGCACTGAAGCAGGGGAAGGACTCCCCTCTTTGAGGAGGAAGCAGCAGAAATAAGGTGTGATGAACTGACTGTAACCCCTGTTCTCCATCTCTGTACCTCTCGTGGGGAGGAGGTAGAGCCCAGGAAAGAGGGAGAGCTGAGGTGGGGGTATTTTTAAGATTTGTTGTATTTCTCATTAGGCTACTGCGATTCTAGTTGGTAATAAATTCAGTTACTTTCCCCAAGTCAAGTCTGTTTTGCCCATGACAGTAATCAGTGTGTGATCTCTCCCTGGCCTAATCTCAACTCATGAGCCTTTTGTTGTATTTTTTCTCCCCCATTCAGCTGAGGAGGGGAGTAACAGAGTGGCTTTGAGTGGGTACCTGGTATCTAGCCTGGGTCAACCCACTATAGATGTTCAAATTTATGGGAAGATTCCTGATTCCTGGAAGAAAACTAGTTTTATATACAGTTCTGGAAGAGGCAAGAAGAATGACCAACTGCAGACTCCTTAGCTTCACTTCAGTTTCTGGAAAGATCACATAGCTTGTTTCCTTGGAATCCATTTCCAAGCCTGTGAAGGACAAGATGGTAGTTGGAAGTATTTGGTACTTGTAAATAAGAAGTTGTGCTTGGCAATTGTCGTTACTTTCTATGATGATATGACTCTGAATGTGGATAAAGGGAGAACAAGTCAATATTCCTTGACTTAAATAAATCTTTGAATAATGTCTTTGTAAAGAATTTTATTTGGAAGCTGAAGAAATACAAGGCAGGTGAATGGACCATTAAATGAATTGAAACTACCAAGTGAAAAAATAACTAATGACTAGATATCTGGTAATGAGTCAGTACTACAAAAGTAAATGCTGAGGTGTGTATTTCATGTATTTCCTCAGTGACTTGGATGATGAGCAGTGTTCACCCTCAAATGGCTGCTGTGATACAAGACAGAATTGCCATCCAGATCAAGCTTTATGAACTTTAGGTTTGAACCCAAGAGATTCCAGGAGGATAAATTTCCACATGTAGTGTGGACCAGGAAGGACTAGTGACTCACAGAGTCTGTTGTAAAGGGCTTGGAGTTAAGTTGGATACTGTTATGAATACGAGCCAACAGAGATCACCTGTAACAAGCAAAGATACATGTTGTACTGGGTTACCTTAGAGGGAGGTGATGAACATGGCCTGCAAGTTAAAGGAAGCTGTTATCCCTCTCTGGGGGCAGGGGTTCTTGACAAGGTTACACTTGGAGTAATGTATCTGCTGTGGAACTGTTCCAGTTCTAGAGGGAGGCAGATAAACTTGAGAGGATTTCAGAGATCTCCTCTTTTGAGGAATCTTGGAGGCTGCCAGGGTGGTTAAGGGCACAGACCCTACACGTGCTGTGAAGAGGTTGAGTGATCTGGGCTTGGTTAATGTGGTGAAGAGAAGGAAAAGTGCCATCCAATGGCTTCCTGCAGCCGTTTGACAGGTGGTTACAAAGATGGCAGAGCCTAAGTCTTCTTACAAGTACTAGATTATGCAATAAAGGATAATGGCCACAGCAGAAAAACCTTTTCCATTACCTTGCTACATTACAGTGCAGCACTGGAATGCTCGCCAGATGTGTTGCAACCTTTCTCTCCTTGGACATTTTTAAGGTCTGGCTAGGTAACAAATTACCTGACTGAATTCTTTTAGCTTTGAGAGAGAAGGTTAGGCTAAGTGAACTGCAGAGGTTCTTTCCAGCTGTGATTTCTATGGATACGATGCTGTAAGTTTGAAAGAGTATCAACCATTTTTTTCAGGAATTTGGCTGGGCGTGGAATGGGATGATCCTCAGAGGGGAAAGCATGATGGCAGCTATGAAGGAACACAGTATTTTAAGTGCAGGTGAGTTGATTCATAGCATTGGCATGTCATATGTGGTGATGAGATGCTCATGGGAAAAGGCCCTTTGGCAATTTTTAGGACAAACCCTTTAGTTGGCCAATATTAAAAAGATCATAATTCTGAGTGCTCTGACTAGCTAGCCATAAAGCCTCTTGCACTGATATTTATCCAGTTACAGGTATTAGGGTATAGTAAATATACAAGAAAATACAAGTCATGTCTCAGAGGTATGTAACAAAATGAGACTTTTGGATGTTATTGTTAGTAGGTTTTAGACCTTTTACTTTAGTTAGGAAATCAATATTTCCTAGTGACTTTCATGAGGTAATTCTGAACTGAA
>QUSF01000002.1:64374379-64421540 GCA_003676055.1 Chloebia gouldiae | reverse complement strand
CTTCAAATACAGGAAAAATATAATTTTAGTGTCCAGGAAGAAAAAATTATTTCCATTTTACAAAGGCTGAAAGCATTCCTAAGATTCCTGAGAAGGTTTTAGCTAAGAAGTTTTGTTCATCAGAAACTCGTGCTCTTTGCAGCCAATAGAAATGTGTTGAAACAAAAGGTTTTTCCAAACCACTGCTCCAACATGTACTGTGCACCAGCAGAACTGCAAGACAGCATCTAAAACTGCAGATGTCTTGTTTTTTGAAAGCACAGAGTCAAGTTTCATGTCTGTTTAACTAAGGTAAACTTTCAAGAACTTGAAGTACTTGCTCATGCTTGCAAAGCTTCTGCTGTTCAGTCAGGAATTTGATACACCATGGCAGGTTATTGTTAGGTATCATTTATAAGCATTGTTTGGTGCCATGGCCTCTTTCTAAGACTTAAAGGATTTTCTTCACTGCAATGTATGGATTGTTCTAATAGAAGTTTTGTCTGTTGAACACCTTCCCCTATAAGGAAGAGATCTGTGTTGAAAAGACGTGCATGGATTCAAACAGCTCTGCTTTATGACACCTTATGAGCCTTGTAGTGCATTTGCTACAGTCATGATGGCAATTGCCTGGACTTGATCATTGCAAACAGACAGTGCTGGGCAAAGAAGCCTTTTGATCCATGTTTACTGCCTAGGCTGATAAAGCTAACATCTCTCTCTGTGGCTCAGAGCTTCCTCAGTCAGACAGCTCAAGTGTGTAGCTGTGAGGATTTATGTACTCCTGCGTTGTTCTTCAGTACTGAGAAGTGTGTGTGTGATAATTCCCGAGCATATGAAGAGCCATCGTGTACCTGCAATGATGAGCAGTGCCATGACTGTGTTTTACATTAGCAAAGAATGATGCCAAATGTCCTCCTTATTCAGTGCAAGCTGACAGCTAATCTAAATTTTAATGAATATCCTTGAAGTGCCCTGGGCATGCCAACAGATGGGTTGTATGCTTCAGGCTACTGAATCATGAATAGAAAGTGCCCTGGAAGATGATTTCTGAGACTGAGGTCAACCTCTATTTTAAAAACCAGTAGGAAGTGTCAGTATTAACTAGAGCCAGTCACTTGCCGG
This sequence comes from Chloebia gouldiae, assembly GCA_003676055.1. Taxonomy (NCBI): domain Eukaryota; kingdom Metazoa; phylum Chordata; class Aves; order Passeriformes; family Passeridae; genus Chloebia; species Chloebia gouldiae. Next base: position 64,420,436 of record QUSF01000002.1, on the reverse strand, counting down.
AGCCCCACTAGAGCATATTCCACATTTTCTGCGTAAGAAAATTGGGTCATATTTTCTACCACTATTTCCACACAGTGTTTTATTCTGCTTGCAAGGCAATTTGCATACATGAGAGCAAAATCCCTGTTCTTAGACTTTTGAGTGTTCATCTTAAGTCAGGTTGATCAGAAATCCATAGGTTCTTCCATAACATAATATGCATGCTGGATGATTATTTGGATTAGGATTTATCTGTTTAGTTCCCAGTTATTGAGACTGATGGCTAATAGGTGCATTTTTGCATTAGTTCAGGTGCTGTACATTATTTGTTTGATATGTACATGCAGCTTTACAATTCATATGTCCTCATGTAAAATTTAATACAGGCAGTGTGTTTTAGGGAAAATTAGTTACAGTGACCTTTCTTCTTGAATGCACAATACTTTTGCCTGAAAATAGGTTCCTATTGCAGTTTCCTTTCCTGCCTTTTGTGACAGTTCCTAAGAAAGCAGATCAAACAAATAGACTAAAACTGAAAAAGAAGCTTAGTCTGTGGAATGGATTTAAATATACATTAGGTAACTTGTAATAGTTAAGTGCAGGGTAATGTAAAGTGAGAGCAACAGGAGAGAGAAAACCTATGATCTTGTGGTCATGACAGAAAGAAAAGGGTCTTGAGAGATAAATACACTAAAATTTTCCTATTGCTTTATATGACAGGGGACAGGTTAGCTAGGTTCCTCTGCCTTTTTTTTTTTTTTTTTCCCTTCCATAAGGATAGAACTGGTTCCTGCCTGGAAAATGAAGAAGGAGATGCCAATAGAAGTGGTGACCTGAGAGGACAGAAGTGGGCTTAGGAATGGATATGGTGATGGAGAGACCAAAGGTCTTGGTTATGATAGGGATAAATGACATGAGAGGAGGAATGCAGAAGTGAGGTTCTAGATTAGCTCTGGTGAGAGGGTTGAGGAGAGCAGAAATTGTTGAGTATAGAGGGATGGTGATGACAAAATCATGGTGATGGGAAATTGGACAGTTGCTGTCAGAATAAACTTACAGCACAACCTAGTGTGCATTACAGACACACCAGAGTACAAGGATTTTTCCAGAGCTCCAAGCAGAATCCAGTACTAGGTGCCATCTGTGAAGCTGTTTAATATAATTAAATGCAGAAGTGATATATTTGCAGGCAAGAAATTTCTAGTTCAGGTCATAAAAAAGTAATTTACTGTTTTAAGAAGAGTTATTAAGAAAGCATCACATCATTTTTACGTTTGAGGAAGTTTAATATTTAAATTAGTCAAGTGTTTCCAAGCTATGAAGAATTTCAAAGGAATGAAAGAAATTACTTAAGAGAAGGTTACTGGATTAAAAATTTATTGAAAATGCTTATCAAACATGAAAAGTTCATACCAGATTTACATTCTTTAGGAGTTTGCTTTTCTGCTTCTTTTGTAACCATTGCACTCTAATCATAGTCATTACAAAACTAGACTGATAATATCTTGAAAGTAAGTAATACTGAATTTCTACCTATGTCCTTCTTTAGGATATGAGAGTGGAAAGGCTAATGAATGAAATTGGCACAGGAATTTCCCAGCACTGATTTTTTAACAAAAATGTCCCCAAGCTATTCCATCTACCTGTAATCAATCCATAAGATTTGGGCCTTTAGTTACTGGCTTTTTAATGAGAATTTTGAACTTTGAGCATTGGTGGTTTATATTATGGTTTGCTAATTAGACACTTGATGCTTACATGCTGTTTTGAGAAGTTTTATTTACATAAGTGATGTCTTCCTCCTGGGCACTTTCCTACCAAAGCCAGATGTCTTCTCAGCTTGATGCCAGACAGATATTCATAGCTACCAATTTTCTTCCTGATGTTTTCTGGCTGCTGCTCCTATCAGTTCCTCATCTGCTCTGTGACACCATTCCCATAACTTGTCTCTGCTAGTTTTTTTTTGATACTGTGTTTCTTTGCTAGCTTTGCTAGAAAATGTTAAAGTAATTGCATGGCAAGACATGGGAATGCAACAAAGTTTTTTCAGTGCTCAAGAGAAAACAAGAAACTCCATTGGACTGTCTTGAACACACATTATTGGTTGGATATTTTTGTTGAATATTTGAAATTGTTGCCAAATTGGTATCAGGATTTTTTGAAGTCTGTGTTTGTATAAGAGTTATGAGTCCTACAATTTGTATGTTGTGTCCTTTGTGTGATAGGATTACTAGTGAATTATACAAGTCAAATACCGTGTAGCAATCACTATTCTGAGTGTTTCTCAGGCTTTGGTAACACTCCCAGTACAATTATTGTATGATTTAGGTAACTTTGTGTCTATCCAGAGGTAGAAACTTATTTTTCTGGAGAACCTGACTTCATAATGAGTTTAGAAATAACAGAGCAGTTATTTTTAATAATGGCACTGACACTGTAATTTTGATGTGTAAGTACATTTTGGGGAGCTGGTGCTCCGCTTCTCATGGCATCTCACTATGTGAACTTCGATCAAGTACTATCAAAGATACTCTGAAAGTCTTACCTGGCTGTCTGGGAACACTGATGTTTACAATTAGCCTGTATAATTGCCTTTTGACTGCTTCGGTTCTCTGTACTTCTGTTTAAAGTAGTAATTATTTAGTCAGTCATTGTTAAGATAACTTTTCCTGGCTGCTCTATTCTAGGCATCCTAAGGGAGGATCGTTCATCCGGCCAAACAAGGCAAATTTTGGAGTAGATTTTCTTACTGCAGTAAAGGATCGGTACGGACTGAAAGATAAGCAAGATGCTCAGTGTGGGACAGGGAATACAGTAGTATTTGGAACGAAGACTGTGGAATTTGTTGGCATGGATTCTGTTGCAGAACAGCAAAGGCAAGTGTAATATATGAAAATCTGAGATACATTATTAGTGATTGATCAGTCAAGTAGTATTTCAACTGTAAGGAAGTGACTGCCATGCATATAAAATTGTTGTGTCTAAAAGCCAGCCAGACTGCACTGTGGTGGAAGAGACAAGAAAGAAATCTTCCAATTGTGGATTCATAATTTACAGCTTTTACAAATAGGAACTGGGATTATGCCATTTTTGAGTGCTGACAATCCTCATTCTGGTTTCATAAGGTAGCAGATGATGATGTCTCGTGAGAAATGAGAGATAAATTATCATTATATTGGCAGTCATCATACACATGCATGGTCTTTAAAAAATAGATATATTTTAATGTTTTCTTAATATTGTATAGTGTTTTTTAGTCTTTGTTTACTCATATCACAAATGACTTTGTAACCAAGAGAGGGAAGGCAAAGTCACTGTACTGCTAGTGAAAAAGTTTTTCAATCAGTTGATTTCATGTTCATGTGCCTGGAAGGGTAAAAAGGAAGTAACTAATTGATGTGCAATAAATTGTAGTTCTGATGGCCTCCAGCAGAAGAGATGTATTAGTTCAGTAGGTGGCAGCCTCCTTCTGAGCTGGTATTCTACAACTATTCTCCTTGTCTCCCAGAGCATACTAAGCAGTCAAAAATAATTTTGATAAGTTATATGAAGACTGCCCAAATAACTGTGAACCTCTTGCAAAGCATGCACAAAACCTTTTTAACTTGGCATCTCTAATTAAATTCCAATTTGTACAGATATATTTAATTTTTTTTACCACTCTTTATTTCAGTTGGATGAGGGTTTTTGGGGGGTGTGGGAACTGTGGTTCAACCAGACTTCTTTTGTAGTAGTGATGTAAAGGCAAAAAATAGAGATGTGTCTGTTTTCAAGTGCAAATGACACTGCAGTGTAGTCATCTGCACATTGCTAATTCCAAAGGAGATACACAGGAAAAGGATGTTGTGTACTTGTAAAAGCCAGGCATTTATGTAACATACATATTTCTGTTTGAAGATTACTGACAGAATGTTCTTTCTCATGTAGCCAGCTGAACAAACTGGTGGATATCTCAGTGCGTGAGTGTGCAGTGAGCCATGCTGGTCAGGAAGAGGAAATCAGCAGAACGTGTGCCAGTATCCTTTTTTTGCTATATAGCATGATGCCACAAATTAAGTACATACTTTAGCATTCCAAGTGTTCACGTCAATGAATGATACTTGTATCCTTTTATTTAAAAAAAAAAATTAAACCTGAAGTTTATATTTAAAAGTTTAATGCAATTCTAAAAAGTTAAAAAGCCAGATGCCTACAATTTTTGAAAGGAAATGCAAATTGTATATAAAAATAGAAGTATAGTCATAGGTTGTTACTGTCACTGCAGTTTCAGAAGGCTTCAGGAATGTTTTTTTTTTAAATTCCCTAGAATAGATAACCTTATTGAAGTAGAACTGGTATGTTCTGTAGACACCAGAGGTTTCCAATATATAACAAATAATGTGTTTAGTGCACTGCATCCAGTGGCAGTGTTACAAGACTACAAATCAGTTATTATTTGTTAATTTTTTAAGGACTTATAAGAGTTCCTGTCAGCATAGAAACCAATCCATTTGAGAATTTTTATGGTTAAGCTTTTATAAAACTGTAAGCCATTTCCATATCACAAATCAAAATAAAATTTGCTGTAGCTCAGCAGTACCATCCCTTAGTCTAATCTATTTCTCTTTGATTCAATACAAAACTCTAATTCTGAAAAAAGGAAGCTCAGTTTTGAGATAAGTTTATTTTTCTTAACAAGAAATTTCAGATATGAGGCATATAAACCTATCAAAAAATCTGATATCATCTTGGGAGACAGTAATAGCTATTGCTTCTCAAGTTCAAAATCTGGAAACACTTAATGTCAGGTATAAATATTCATATTTAAGTTTCTCTTCCTTTGGGGTAGGAACAAAAACCAACAGGCTCAGGATTCAGATTTCTAAATGTAACTGGATACAACAAGACTAATTCTAATGGGAGCTAAGGTGTTTTTTTGTTTATTTTTTTCAATCTTAATCTTACGCAACTGCTATATTTTTCTGACATCTGTGTTCAAGAAAAGACTAGAACCCTAGGAGTTCAGCTTCTGTGTAAAACTAAGTACTGGACAACATTTTCTTTAAAGTTTTAAGACTTGATCTTTGTTTTTTATTATTCTTGATACATTCTGGCTGCTCAGTCAGGTCTGCATTTAGGAGCCCACTTTGATTTAGCCTACCTTGTCTTGATGCTAAACTTAATTATCCATAATGCTTTGAATAAACCTTAATTATCCCAAACCTTAGTCTATTTCTGTCCTAAAATGATGCTGATAAGAAACTGTTCAGACCATGGTGACAGATCTATGGAAAATCTCTTGTACAATGATGACATTGGAAAAGGAAAGAGGATGTTGTTAAATAAAGCTCTAATTCTATTGAAATAAGAAAATTCATAAAATAATTTCAAAATAAAGAACATTTCTAGTATACATCTTTACACTGTATTTGGCACATGCCACAATAATTTTCTGGTGTGAAGTAACACTGGATTAGGTAGCAGCCTAAATCACCAGGTTTTTTATTTAATCTTGTCATTAGTGTGACAAAAATGTATTTTTAAAATAGTTGCAGGTGTTCCATTTTCTTCAATATTTAGGAATGAACAGCTGTTTGCAACCTGGGTGCCATTTGTAAATCTAACTTTACCTAGCGTATATAATGATTTATTGTTATCAGTGTGCATGAGAATACAGAGAAATTTATTTTAATTCACCCAGAATAATTTTTTAAGTTTTTAATTGTTGAGAAGTGTACTCTAGACTGAAGGGTTTTCAGGAGTTAATTGTGAAAAAAATGGAAAACAAAATGAGTTTGATGCTGGAATTTGATGCTTACAACTGCAAACTGATATAGTCTGAATCAGTTTTTTATTGTTTTGACCTTCTTTTTCCTTTAAAAAAGGAAGAAGGTAAATCTGTTACTGTTTTGGTTTTTTTTGTGCATGGAATGTTGGAAGAAGAATAGAAGTGATTAACCATCCACCAGCTCTCTATGTGGAAATTTTACCCATAAGTATGTAATTATAAGCTACACTGAGAGATTTTTATGAGAATATGCCGGTACATTAGGCCTTAGGAAAGAAATAAAAACTTCTCTTTCCGGGTGAATAATGAAAACTGATTTGAAGACTGCAGATTTGAGAATCTTGCTATTTTCTTCTTTTTAGTGATACTTACCTATTGAGAGTAGATTTTACATACTTTTGTTTTGCTGGGGTCTGGATAGTCATTTAGGCTCCTCATTTTCAGTCAAAACTAAGGAGTTTAAGCTCAAGCTCTGGCTTGGTTTCATTTAATATTAATAAAAATAATTTTTTTCATGTTCAAAACTTAGTGAAAGAGAAAGAGGCCACAGAGGAATAAATATGCATTCTTGAATAAATATGCATTTCTGAAGCAGGAAAGTAAATTAGGAAAGAGTATGTTTGAATATAACTAGAAATATATTTTATTATATTTTAATATATATGACAGCTTGGCAGTGATTTTAGTTTTTGGAGGGTATAAATTTCTTTAATGTGTAGCTCCAAACTAATGACTTAAATAAAAGTGATTATTTATTATGCAAATAATTTTTTTTAATGCAGTGAAAACAAAATGAGATTTCCATCTACATCAACTTTTACATCCAGTGCATTTTCAAACTTGAAGATTCTGGCACTTAATCGAACTGAAATAACATGGACAGAGGTAATAGCCTTTCCTGACTTCTAAAAAAATTTAATATCATTAGGTTTCTGAGGCAAGAAAGCACAATAAACATTTGTGCACTGTATTTTTCTACTGAAATCAATTCATCCTTAGAAAAGGTGCTGTGGGGTAACTGTGTTAGTTACATATTGACTTATGTACTTCCTACATAATGAAGGAAGTAATATTGGCATAGGAGTCTAATAAGAAACATTTTACTTCATCTACATCTGAAAATTGCCAAATCGAAAGAAAGCAGTTTGAGTACCATGTATCTTCGTGGCCAAAAGTTTTAAGTGAAAACTTCTTGGTTCCTGGTAGCTGTTGAAGATTTACATGTACTTCTCTGCATGCAATAGAACAAATGCAAATGGAAAGAAAATATTTATATAAATATAAAAATACTTATGATGAGAAATTCTTGTTTTGGCATTACTTTGCATCAGCAGGAGCTGGATTGGTATGTTTTCCCATACTGATGGTTCTTGAACCATATGATGCCTGGTTATTGGCAGCACAGAGCAGAGGAAAAACAAAGCTCTGACTTGTTTGAGGCACTGAAATATGTGCACACTTGAATGACCCTCTCCTGGTATGACGTCTTATTAGGAAGGAAGTCCTGCTGTCAGCTATAGTTAGCAATGGGCCTTTTTGCAGAGATGGGGCTTAGGGTGTGCATCTCAGTGTCATGTTACTTATAATAGCTTCTAAATTCCAAACTGTTATTTGGATTTCTCAGGGTCAGATTTTATAGTACCGCATTGTAAAATGACATGACTTTTCAGATTTCAACTGCCAGCTGCTATCCAGTGAAGGAGCACTTAACAAAACTGGGGCTTGAGTAGAAAGAAGTTTCTTCATTCTCTTGTCTTGCAACAGGACTAGAGGGAGGTCACGGCTGTGTTTTTGTTTAGTGTCCATTCACTGTGCTCTTAAAACTGCTCGTGGGATTTATGGCAGGACAGTTGATAATCCTTCCATAGTAGCAGCAATATGAATGGTGGAGGGAATGGAAGAATTAAGTGGCTACAAACACTTTAAATGTCACCTAGTGCTCATCAGAGTAAATCTCTGCATTGTGGTGTTTAAAATGTTGGCACCTGCCAGCAGCTGTTTTTCATCCCTCCATGGGGTGACTGAAAGGCTGGTTGGAGCCATGGCTGCAGATCAGAGTTCTCCAGAGCTAAATTGCAGTGAGAAAGTCCCAGCTTAGTCAGAGCAATTTTAAATGATGCAGCTTTTGAATTTATTGTTTTGAAACTCTGCTTTAGCTGATGATCATCATTGGCATAAAGACATCTTTGGTTCCAAAATCTCTTTTATAAATTTGTTCCAATTCATTCCCTGTAAGTTGGGAGACACAAGCCTGTGCTTGAAGGTGGTGTTCCAGGGCAACCAAACAAAAGGGGAAAAATAAAGTCATGTGCCTGACATCAGTACTCTGTGAACAAACCACTTGAAAATGTCACTGCTTTAGCTCTGAGGGAGTTACTTAAAAAGTCAACTTCCAAATGGAAAATAGTAATGAATATAATCCAAGCAAATGAGAAATACATTTAAATTATCAATGGGGATATAAGCAAAAGTCTTAGGAGTGTTTTAATTAATATTAAAACCATTTAATGGTGAACAGCATTTCAAAATTACTTCTGTTATATGTAAGAATATATGGCATTGGGATAGTTATACTTGGATTTTTTTTTTAGTTTGTTCTTCTGTTTTGAAGTATTTTTCACAGGAGAGGGACATGCTTAATTTATGTAGTAATACATAGCTCCCCATTCACATGCCTTGAGCATCAGTTTTCAGAAAGAATTATTTCATTAGTATATGATCTGCATATATCTAAATACTTCTGAGATTATATCAGTAAAAGAGCTTATTACTTTAGAATTGTTGATCGATTGTTCAAAACAAAACCTATTACTTTCAAGGGGGAAAAATGTCTTGTAAAATAACTTAAAGTTAGCAGCCATTTACTTAGAAATTGAATTAATGCATTTGAGTGTAATGAATTCATATTTATGGCTCCAAACCCTTTCTTTCTTATTCAGCATTTTAATCATAATTCTATATTTGTGATTCTTTTTTCAAACCAAGATTTTATATTTACAATATAATCTACTATTATACAGGGTAAAAGAAAAATCTGGGTTAGAACAGAAGTGCAGGATCATGCTTCTGACACTAGCAAGTAGCAGCAGGTAGTTGGGAAAAATTCTAGGCAAAGGGTAAGCACATGGTAAGAGCTTCTTAGAACGTAATCTGAATGCGTGGCTTTGTGAGCTCAAGCCTATATACCTCTAATTAATATTTGTGAATTTTTTTGTTTCATGATTTATCTAACTGTATTAAGAATGCATTCGCAAATTTTGCTGTGCATATAATTTAACATAAATTCAACCTTTTCTGGGTTCTGATATTGCTGCCTGGTAATTTCATTAGTAAGTCCCAATGTTTTATATGAAAGTAACTGAGAACAGCTATTCTCCGCTTCATGGTTTTAATTCTTGTTTAGCTTCTTTGTGCCTTTCCCAATTATATTATTTGCTCCGTGGGATAAACAGACTAAAGATACAGGAACATCTTGAACTTACATGGTGACAATTGTTTCTTGTTCTCATCTTCATTTCTTTTGCAATAGCTCTTGCATTTCCATTCTTCTGGTTTTGAGCATCAGTGGCTCTCTTCTGGGTATTTGTTACCTCATCAGCTGTTCACAATGAGGCCCCATTCTTTCCTGAGGGCTAATTCAGTGTCAGATCTGTGAACTTTTGTTTCAGAGGAGGCTGTTTTAAGCAGTAGCTGGATATTTAGCAATCTGAGATTTTTGGAATTGTGCTGTAACCTATCATTTGGCAATTTTCTAGTCATATTGAAAAATCTTCAGATATTTCAGGTTTGTGCAGTTTTTTTATTCTATCCATCCATCCTAGTGCTGGGCTGTTGTGGGGCAGTCTGTTACTGAACATGTGCCTTTTTTCTCTTGACTCTGCAGGTTTCTTGTCATGCTTCATCACCAGTGGATAACTATTTTGATCCATCTTGTTGACATGGGGAAACACTATCAGATTAAAGAGATCAGTGTTCCCTGCTCTTGGTTTGGAACAGGAAAAGTTGTTATATCTGAGTTTGTGTTTGTGTGTTACAGATATGGCAGCAGGTTGATTTTTCATCTTTTTGAGTGTAAAGCAGTTGAGCTCCAAATCATAGGCTGCCTCGAGGAGATCTCAGTATTTACCTTTGGCATGGTGTCTATTTGAGTCAGTTATGTAGACCTGCAGCTGGATGGATTCATGCTGTGTAAAGTAAAATAGCATCTTTTATGCAATTTCAGGGTATAAGATCTAAAACAAAAGTATCTTTGTTTATTTTGTAGCCCTTTCTGAATTAATTTATTTTCTTTAGAGAGCTTGCAAACTTCAAGATGTGTTGAATTCATGCAATTCTTGGTTTTTATTGAGTTATAGGCTGGCACAGTCCCAAGACAAAGAAGGCTTCAAGCTCTGAAAAATTAACATGTTAAAAATATTCTGTCATATGTGTTATGTCTATTAGCTATACACATAGGTTCTGGAACTTCTGCACATGTAGAGTTTGTACAGCCTATTCCTCATCTCACCATAGGGAATACCTGGTCACTCCACCTCAGTGAATAAATTAATTCCGTTTCCAGGTCACTCAGTTTGCAGTCTCAGCTGTGAGTGTGGCCACAAACCTGAGACTTACAGTCCTGTGACTGCAGAACCCCTTTGATGTCATCTGTGCTGGTAGATCTGGGCCCAGGAGCCATCTGGAAGAAAGGGAAGACTAGGAAATCTTTAATAATTGTTCTTCTGGTTTGGGAAGCCATAGCTTTTTCTGAATACATTCAGAGCAAATTTGCATGAAGTATAATTTCTGAAATATTTCCATCTTTTTTATATTAAATGAAGTTTTGCTCTTAGGTTCTTCTTTGTGCTCAAGGATGGCCAGTACTTGAAGAGTTGTACCTTTCTTCTAATAATATTACAGTTTTGGAAAGGTGAGTAACATGAGTCAGTCAGTTGTTAGCCACTGGTGTACCTTGAAGTTACATAGCACATAAAGTTACATTCCTGTAACATTTACATTACCATGACAATAACTGATGCAAATTTCACATTATGCATTTCAGAACATTTATAAATGTGCAAAATTGTCTGCATGCAATTATATACTTGGGAAAATAGTGTTTTCATTGGCCAATAACTTTAAATATTCTGGTTTTGTGTTTGTTTATCCCAATGCATCAGGCCTGATAATGTCCTGCAGACCCTGAAGTTGTTAGACCTTTCAGACAACGAACTACTGGATGGAAATCAGCTGCATCTCATAGCACAGCTCCCCAGGTAGCTGTAAACAAATTTGCTGGAAATTCTTTGTCCTAGATATTCATCTCTGTAGTCCTTGTTGGCTGAAATATGATAGTATTGATGTTGCATGAAAGATTCATGAGATCTTGAAATAGAGGCATTTTGCCCTCTTGAGGAGAGTAACTGCATTATTCAGTTGAGCTATTTTAATATAATCTTGCTTTTGTTGTATAATAACACATTCTTCAGCTGTATGTTATTAGGTTTTCATTATACACTTATGAAATGAAAGTGATTTACCACATTTTGCTAATTTGCAGAATTACAATCTTTCCCTGTACACCGAAACAACAGCCATGATTTTCAGTAGCTACAAGCTATTTTTAAAAAATTCATTTAGAAAATCATACATTTTAAATTCAGGAGTCATTCTGAAAGCTTGAAATTGTTGCACTTACTCACTGAAAATTTTATTCCCTGAACACAGCTGAAGTATGGGTACTGCTTGTGAGGCTGCCTTTCATTTGTCAGTGATGCTGCACCATACCAAAAGCTGCAGATCTTTATTAAGAAAAGAAAAAAAAAATTAGGTTGTATCTCTTTGCAAAAAACTTCCTGTGCCACATACAGTGATCATTGTATCTATTAAATTTCAGATTAGAACAGCTAATACTTAGAAACACTGGGATATCATCCATACGCTTTCCTGATGCTGGATTTGGTATGTAAAATAAGTAGCTTATTTATAGTTTTAAAATTCTGCTTATTTAACGTTTTCACTATTTTCTTGTTACTCTTTTCCTAGGATGCAAAACTAAAATGTTTCCTTCACTAAAACGCCTTGCAATAAATGACAATAAAATATCACAGGTGGGTTGGATTGTGATGGTTTCACATTTTGTAAATAAATGCATCTTTGTTTAAGAATAACTTTTAAGTTTGCTTTTTTAAATTTTCTTTGATTTTATGTGTAAGATTCTGAAGGTAACTACTGAACACTTTGTTCAATACATAGTTTAAAAATTTTAAAATATTTCTTAACAGTTAAAACACATTTATATAATGGCAGCTACTTTATAATTCCTATCACAGAATTCTAATGATATAAAATTCTGACTAATTTTTTGTTTTATCTGACTAATTTCTGTTTTGGTTTGGTATTTAATTAAATGGAGTGCAGTTCTTTCCTTAGCTAAATGAACAGGATCAAAGAACTTGGTTCAGATGGTCAGAAGAATTTTTCCAGTCACATTTGTTGTACAGGAAAAGTCAGTGTTACCAGGTATTGTTCTGAAATTATGTTTTATATTTCCTCAAAAGACTCTTCCCTTCCATTTCAGTGGTCATCTATCAATGAGCTCGATAAACTGCCAAGTTTGCGGGCACTGCAGTGTAACAATAACCCCTTCATGGACACAGAGAAGAACCCAGAGACCCTGATACAGCTCATTATTGCCAAGATAAGTCAGCTGGAGGTTTTGAACAACTGTGAGGTGTGTGATATTTCAAAAAATTGCATAATCTGGCAAAAACTTTAAATCACTGCCTGAGGAATTGTTTTCAGTTTCTTTTAACACTGATTGTTTGGGTGCCCGAAAAGTTAAGTGCCAACCAGTCCATCCCCTTGTCAGTGGGGCAGTCACAAGTTCAGTACAAGACTGAGCCTTCTTTGTGAGCATTGCTAACTTAGTGGGGACTTGGACGAGATGAGTCAATGGTGTTTTTTTCTCAGTGCCTGAATTGTGTTGAAGTTTCAGGACTGTAAAAAACTATACTCTTAAAAAAAGAAAAAGTAGAAAAAGCAGCGTAGTCAGATCTGTTTCAGTGACCGCAATACCAACATTTGCCTTCTGCAGTAGAAAAATATAATCCACACCAAATCAAGCTTTCAGGAAATGTTATCATAAAGGAGAGCAGGAGCAGCACCTGATCCATTGCTAAGAAAACATCCTTGCATCATCATATACAGCAGAGTCTTTGCTTAGATAATCAATTATGGCTCAGTGAGTACACAGAAGGGCTTTAAGACTCTTAATGGCTCTGAAATGTACTGAATATATGGATCACTCAGTATTTGGAGACGTGGTTTGTAAGATTCTTGGTAGCATTGAAACATACTGAACACCAAGTATGACCAAGGAGTCTGTAACATTGATTAGATTTTATTCTCTGGAAAGTTATATAATTATATTATAAGTTAAATAATTATATTGTGTGCCATTCCTGTGTCAGCACAGATCCTTCCTGCTGAAAGAAGAGGAGCAGAGCTTGATTATCGCAAAATATTTGGAAAGGACTGGCTAGAAGCTGGTGGGCATTGGAACCCAGAGAAAAACAAACCAAGTGAAGAATTTCTTGCTGCCCATCCCAGATACCCAATACTTTGTCTTAGTAAGTACAAACAGAGTACAATAGCATTTCCTCACCTCTGGCATTGTGGAAGCACCAGTTTGGTCTGGTTTAGATTTCTTTTCCCCCTGGTGTTTTTTCCATGCTGCTACAGCCTTAGGAAAGCCCATGCATTGGCAAGTCCATGTGCCAGTGGGCTTCTGCACAGAACTGCACCCTTCAGGGCACTGCTGCCTCAGGAACATGGGCTCCCTGCCTCGGAGACCCCAGCACCTGTGTGCATCCATCCATTCAGTAGCTCTCTCAGCAGTGGGAATGTTAAGCAGCACATCCCTGTCCTGAATGCTGTAGCAGCTGGACAAGGCTCGTGTCTGCAGCACTGCATGGTGCAGGAGCCACCATGTCTGTGCCAAGGGAACTCCTGCCTGATCCTGCACACAGTGGTCTTAGGTCTCGAGGTTTAGTCTTTGAAGGGTTCCACATATCCTTTTCTTCCAACAGAATATGGAGCACCTGAAGAAGGAGAACTGAAGAGACAACAGCCTTTGACTCTGAAAAATCAGCTCCTGAGTAAGAGGGCAGAAATGGTCAAAATTGTTCCTTCTGCATTTAGAATATTTTATGAGCTTAGTGTCTCCTAGGTGTATATGGAGAACAAAAAGTTCCAGCTTGTAATTTTGATTTTCTGAACTATCTCAGTGAGTGTGACTGGAAACCTGATTGATTCTGTGTACTCTCTCTCATTTCCCCCCCTCAACCCAAGCCAAATTATTGTCTCAACTAAGATTTAATGGAGAACAAAGGTTATTAATACTCCATTCTGACTGTGTGAATGGCTTCTTTACAGAAGACATCTCAGGTTTTAATCTTGACAGCTGCACTGTTTTCTGATACTACCTTTTTTTATTACTTCTTAACTTTAGCACAGACAAGAAAAATATGGGTAGCTTTGGTATTTGAGGCTGTCTACATACTTAATCTAGCTTACATCCTCAACTTGCAAATTCATTTAGCTGTGTTTCCTACTTGAGAGAAGAACTGAAACTTTTTACTCCATGGGCAAAATAGTATTTTAAAGCATTACATTCTATTGCATTTAGGGGGAAGACTAAATAGAACAAGGAATCTTTTTGGCTAGACATAACATAAACCTTTTTTTAAGGATAAGTTTTTTAATATCTGTAAAATAATTAGGCTAATTATGTCCTTTAGAAGTCTTCGTATTGTGCTTTTCAGAGGACCAAAAGCCTGTTTTAAACTGAATAAGCAATTTCCATTCTACTACAGGTTATTTAAAAAACTTAAATAGAAATTAAGCATATTCAGGTAAATACTAATTTTGACAAAAAAAATCCTACCTTTTAAGCATTAGGGAGTCACTTCTACAATAATTTACTGAAGATTAATATAAAACTTGGTTATTTTAATTAACTGATTTTTCAGATAATGACTAATTGTTATCTTAACTGCTGAGATGCAAGCTACTTCCTAGTTTTTGGGATCAGGCTGAGCTAAGGGAAACAATTTGTAATAAAATCAGACTAGAAAGACTATGCTTCTGCCAGAACAAGGCTTACTGTTCTTTCACTAATGCCTCACCCTTCTTCCTTAAGCTTTGACAATTAAGTGTCCTGAGAAACCTGAACAGAAGCCAGTGGAGAAAAAACTACCAGGTAGGAAGTCTTTGCTTACGTTTAAGCAGTTGTTTCATCACTCCTTTTCAAACAACTGTATTTAAGAATGGCAGCTACCTCTGGCTTTGTCAGCTCCAGAAAGCTTTTCCTCTGTCACATAAAGAAATGACAAAAGAAGAAATTGTTTGAAAAAAAATCACTATTCTTCTGGCCTTCATACTTACTTTCAGTCCAGCTCAAAGATGGAAAGTTGATGCTTTGTCTGTCTTGGGACTTCTGCTGCTGGTTTCATGGTTAATGTGTCTAAGGCAATTAAAGGCCAATTAACTGGGCTGAAATCTGGTGGATGTGTTAACCAAATAACCGGAACATGAAGTATTAAGAGGCAACCACATAGTGTGTAAATCTAAATATTGAGGTCTAGTATCTAATATATTAAAATTAGAAATCTAGTTCTGACCTCCATCAAATTTGTCTTTTGAAGTTTTAGAGCCTGTTGTGATACTAGAATGAATAAGACCATTCTAAATTAAGCTGATATTTTGGAAAGATGTGTCAGAATGAAGTCTGAGAGAAAACATGTATTCAAGCTTTATTCTAAAATAAAAATCACATTTATTATCACAAGTTGCATAAAATCAGATAGATACAGTTTTTACAAAAATGTTGTTTGATAGAAAAATATTTGTCTAAGTACAATGTGTGGTATTACAGGAGTAACTCGCTATTGCTGTGCCTGTAGATAAAGCTTCAAAAGAAGTGAAAGTTCAACCAAAATACTGAGTTTATCTATTGCAAACACAGGTATCACCTCTGGAACAAACTACATCTACTCATTCAAGATCCGTTACAAAAATACCCCTTCCTATAACTGACTTCATAACTTAAACAGCTCTGCTGACAATGTGTTTGGGACAAATAACTCAATACCATTCCTAAGAATGTCACTAGTTCCACCATGCCATTTGCTTACTTGTGCTGGGAAAGCAAATTCCTAGTAATGAAAACTGCAAGGAACAGTTGCCAGATGCAAGCAGTCAGAACCTGTCTGGTGTGTGTCCCAAAGGTCACTTAGTTTAGCATGTAGAAATACAAACTCAAAAAAGGTAAATTATGAAGCTGTAACACTTTAATTTGGCGTAGGGGATCAAAGCGCTTAATCTGTAGTAGCACATCCTGCCCTGTCTACCACAAGTTAAACCATTTTCCATTTGACAGTAGCAGATATGGTTTCAGATACCAAAGACATTATTGAAGTGTTAGAACTGAAGCAGCAATACAGCCTTTCACTGTTGCTGTATGCAAGTAAAATGAAACTTTGTACTTTGCTACAGCTCAGTGGCAGCAGCATTTTTCTAATAACTTTTCCTTCTCTCCCCCCAACAGAGTCTATGACTATTCAGAAGGTCAAAGGACTTCTGTATCGCCTATTTAAAATTCCTGGCTCAGACCTGAAACTGTCCTACAAAAGTTCTAAAGTGAGTTAAAAACAGATATTAAACAACAAAATATTTCATGCTGCTAAAGGTCCATAGCATGTTCTAAAATGCTATATAAAGAAATTTATTTCACTTGAGGAGACCTGTCTTCATGCTGTAATTTAGGACCTAATTTCATTCCTGTAATATGACAGATTCTTCCTGACTGCAACTGCTTGCTATTTGCTTTACATAAAGGGATTTCAGTGTAAGTCTAATCAGGTTTTTTTTGCTTTCATATTCTAGTTGGAAGGAAAAGAAGTCGAACTAGACAATGACTTAAAGCCTTTGCAGTTTTACTCAATAGAAAGTGGAGACTGTGTATTAGTACGATGGTAAGAAGGGACTCTCTTGCTGGACCGAAGGAAAAACTGACACAAGAACTGCAGAAGAGAGACAGACAGAAGGACAGCCTGTGTCTGAACAGACATACAGGTGAATATGAGTTTCACATACATGGCACCAAAGGGCTGTACAATTGTACTTTCAGCTCCTCAACTTGATCATCAGCCTCCATGAAAACATCTGCTCCTTTGTCCTACTGGAGAGATACCAAATAGTGCTTAAATGCTTCAATTAAATAAAACTCAAGGTCACCCTTTTGCCAAGATTTTATACTGCCTGTCCCCAGCAGTGGTGAGAATTTGTTTTACTGAACCAAGTACAGGGCTGAGTTGTGATCTCTTTGCTGACAAGACAAGATCACTGCTGCGCTGAGAGGCCACTTGCTCTTTGTTTTCACCTACATCTAACAACCTTAAGGTGAACAAAACCCAGTAGTATTTTTAGAAGTATCTATCTTAGATAATTAGGGTCAAAATCTGCCAGGCCTCCCTTCTACCCACATTATAAGCAAGTTCTCAGCACACTGCAGGGCATTGCTATTTATTTTACAATCTTTAGCATGCTGTTCCTCAATCTTATTTTACTTTCATTTGTGTAACCTCACATTCATATCTAGTCAGAGTGAGCTCTCAGAAATCCCTCCTAAATCAGGCCAAGCTTGCTGTACTTGAAG
The DNA here is from genome assembly GCA_003676055.1 of Chloebia gouldiae. NCBI lineage: Eukaryota > Metazoa > Chordata > Aves > Passeriformes > Passeridae > Chloebia > Chloebia gouldiae. The sequence continues at coordinate 64,402,992 of QUSF01000002.1, read as the reverse complement.
ATTTGGTATAAGCAAACCTTGATTTTTTTTTTTTAATTTAAAATGACAATGGTATAAACAAACCAATCACAAATCCTAACCTGCATTGCTGTCCCTGTTCCTGCACAGATGAGGGCAATCCCTCAGACAGCACAGAACCTGCTGCAGCAAGACTTACCAGCTGGTGCTGCGCACAACTCTCCATGGGATCCTGGAACACCCTATACTGAATCAATCAGCAGTGCTTTAATTTACAAAAGACAGGCTAGTTGGCATTCTTATGTGCATTTATTAATTACAAGTAGGTCTGTATATAAAAAGGATTTTGGTTTTTTTAATCTTGAACATTTTGGTTTTCATCTGATGAACATCTATACTATAGAAAATGAATCGTATCAGTCCACTTGTAATTATCAAAAGGGATGTGCAAATATTGTTATACTTTAGTTGAAACCCAGCATTAAAAGGTACCTTTATATTTCTTATTGTTCCAGGAATGAATCCAAATGTACACTTTTCCATGATCATTATAAACTACCCTGTTTTCCAAGGCAAGTCTGTCATCTTTCCTCACATCTACATGGATCTCCACACAGTTCCTTTAATCTCCAGAGCTCTCCCAGCTCCTGGGGCGAGTACTGGGGGGAAGACAGCATGCCACTCTCACATGTCTTCTCACACAACCAGAGACCATCCTGTTAAGAGAGAGAAACATTTCAAGAGTTTTTCTTAGAAAGTATATAGTCTCCAACAATCTTCACTTCCAAGAATCAGGTGTTTATTGCTTCTAGCAAAAAACATTGCACACAAAGGTCACAAACTGATCTGCTAGACCTATTCAGAGAACCTGGGGGTAGGGATGGAGTCTGCAGGTGGTTTGTGACAGTTTTGTGGTTTTTCTTTTAAATATGTCTTTAAAATACTTTTTTTTCTCAGGATTTTAATTCAATGGTTATTTCAATTCCTTTTTAAAGAAAAAGGAAAAAAAAAAAACATTTCTCCTGTTTTATGCTACTTGGAACAGCAGGCATCTCTTCTTTCTGTAAGGTCAGACAATTTCTTCAGACTTACTTGATATCGCTTGGGTCCTACAGCTGCCATCCAGATGCCCATGCTCACATCTTCACCCTGAGATGAAAATAAAAAAATACAGATATGAGCACCAAGAAAGCAAAAAGCATGACTTTGACCTGGAATAAGTTGTATAACATACCAGCAGTAAAGAATGGTAACTACAAAAATCTATGCCACACTACTGCAGAGGTGTTAAAATAATCCTCCCACCTTTCCCATGACAATACACTGTTCTTACAAAAACAGAGTACAAAAAAACCAAGATTACAGCTCTAGAGGTTCTCAGTCCAAAATATCTGTGCTTTGACCTAGAACAGGCGTTAAGCACAGCAACCAAAAACATGGCAAAAGCCCACATTAGCCAGGAGAACCTAATGCTAACACTTGAGCAATGTTCTTTCTGACTCACCCAGTACATGCTGTCACAGAAAAACTGAACTAATCTTTATTACCTGGTATGTTTTTAATCTTTCAGAGTTGATTGCCAGCCACTGCACAATGTCTTTGGAGATAACATAGCCAGACCCACAAGCAAAGGCTGGATATGCAGGACTTGGATACTCCAGTTCTTGCCATTTCCCAGTTCGATCAACTGCCCAGTTTAGTCTGAAACTGAAGAGACCATGTTAGACATGAGATGTTATAGAGAGTCCTCTCTGGAACCTATTAACACTGATAACGAATGACTGAGAGAAAGAAGTAGGTAATTCTAATTATAGCTCGTAGTCTTATTTCTCTAGGGCACAAAGCTAAAATTTTAACTGTTGTTTGGACCTAATTGGCCTGTCAATCTTGGATGAAAGTTTTCAAAACAGAAACAAAAGCAATATTGACAGTCAGATCTTCAGCATCTGCACCTTGCTGTTGGGTTTTGAACTAGGTAAGCACACACATCCTTACCTATTTTGTAACAAGCACATCTGTCTCCTGCTAATTAACCCCTGTGATTAATCAACATGACAGAAAGGCAGTGCCTCCAGCAGGCATGCAGACAGCAATGGTATGCAACCCGTTTTCCTGTTAAAACTAGTGGCTGCTTAAAAATCAGGAAGCAGTACATACCTTCGATAAGCTGTTTTCCAAATGAAGCTCAACAAAAGAGATGTTCAAAGCCTGCCATCACTGAATCACAAAAGAACTCTTCCTGGCAGTGGTGTTCTCTAAGGCTTTATTCACTCCCAGAGGCCTGCAGGAAGCAGTCTCTGTCTGCACAGTCTCCCCACATGCTTGCTGCCGCACTGTGCAGCTATGGACCCTGTCAAACTGCCCAGTGGGGCAGTGAAAGGCATCCTGCTTTCCCTCTCTGGGAACAAGCTGCTGTTGCACTCCCCTGGCCTCACAAACACTTCATGCACTCACAGCTAAGAGACATAACTGTGTCAATGCAGCAGGGTCTCCCCATTTTACAAAGAGGTTCAGCATTGCTGATTTCCCATCATGAGCACAAGCAGCTGCAAGCTTCAGTGAGCTACTAAGAACTGTCACCTCAGACAACAGCCCTGAAAGGGAGGAATTACAGCTGAGTCACAGCTAAGTTATCAGATTCTGCCCATTCTCAACTGAAGCTGACATGTTAAAGCACAAAGTAAATGAAAGTCTCATCTGATACCTGAATTCACTTTAGGCTCAGTATCTTCCACTCCATTGAATCACAGCATGAAGGGTTGAACCCCCTTCAGACTGAGAAGCATCTACTTTGATAATCATTTTATATTTCCATACTTATCTCAGTGTTGTTCCCTACATGTCACACTTGCATGACCTGTGACTATTAAAGAATTTACACTCAAAGATGTCTCTCCTACAGATCTTTGAGATAATCACAAGATAACCAACTATTTCACACACTTGACCACACACCTTATTAAATCACTTTATGTGTAAGCAACAGGCAGGACTAGATTTGTGAAGCAAAGCAGCAAAGGTTTGTTCTTTAATGAGCAGAGGGCAACAGGAAGGCACATTGTATCATTATGTTACATTGAATGCTATAGTAGCATAGAGTTTCTGCTATGTTGGATGTCCTACCGGAGCTGCAGTGCATTCCATGGATGGAAGGGAAGATATGGGCTATTTTGATCCTCCTGGTTATTCACAAGTGTATTACAGGCTGGAAAATTCACTCAAAAATTTATTAATCAGATCTGCTATTTCAAACAGCAGAAGTGGGTAGCAATGCCTAAAATTTACAGATGTTACAATAAAGTGCAGACCAGAACAGAAATTTAGTTTCTCCTTTTTACCCCACTTCCTCAAGCCCACCAGAAAAATCACAGTGACATCATAAAAGTAATATTTATAGTTCTGCACTATGTACTTTCCTTTTAACTTCACTGTATTGCTGAAAAACTCTTTTTTACTTAAGCACCATGACAAAGATGTCTATAACACATTTTAAAAACAGGTAAGATATTCAGCAAATTTAAATCACTGTAAAGGCATACTCTGGAAATTTATTTTATTTAGGATTCTGAGATTCAAAGATCTAACACATACAGAAGTCCTGCTTTTTACAGCTGGCTTCCTTAGGCATAGGAGGGAACGCATTGAAGGTAATTTTGAAAAACAACTTACTTTCCCCACCAAATGTTTGGTCTGTCCAATTTTTTCTGCATTATCCTGTTAAAAACAGCTTCCAAATCAATGTAACAGTCATCATCAGTCTTCAGCAACAAGTCAAAACTCGCTGATTCCACTGTCCTATAGCCAAAATCAAAAGTGATGAGACGCTGAGCTGCACACCACAAACTACAGAAAGAAAGCTCTGCAAGGGGTTTTTTGGGATGGGGGGGGTGGGGAGCAAGAGGGAAGGAATGTCTTTGCTACCCTTGACTTTTAAATGTTTTCTCTATTGACCAAGGCTGACTGCTTGTCCTTCAAAGGAGATGCAGCTGTATCCTATGATCTTACCACATGCACTTGTGTATGAGTGGAAGAAATCAAATCTGAAGTTTTGTTCCCCAGGACAGATGGTGGATTTATGAGTGAAACCATCTTAAGCAGTACTGACCTCAGAAGGATATGAATGCCTGATGCTGATGGCAGCACAGCTTTTAAAAGCCACTGGCTACATGTCAGTAGCCTACTTTCAGGACAAGACAGTCAGTTCAAGGGCAATGAGAAGGTCATAGGTGGTAAAAAACATCTGTGGAAACAACTCTGTACTTACTCTGTCTCTGTAAATACACCCTTCAAACATGAAAAATGTTATCCTTACCTGTCTGAAATAGTTGAATGTGACCCATATAAAATAACCAAAAAAGCTTAAGATTCTAGGGATCATAGCTGGCTGGTCACAAACGTTTGTAAGGGTAACTTCTTATAACAAGCAGGGTATTTTTAAAAGCCTTTTGTTACTAAATCTTGGAAAACTGCTAATCTGTAAGAAATTACCACAAAGATCTAAGTCTTGACATGCAAACCTCCTTTTAGAACTGAAAGCATGGTTCAGTTTTTCATTTGTATTCATAGCCATGGAATTTGTGAAATGCATAATCTTGCAAGCAACTAAACTGAATTTTGGTTAAATTACAATTGTCAACTGTATTTTTTACTCCACAGCAGCATCAATTAACTGAAACAGTTGTCTCAGAGTAAGGGAAATCACTGCAAATTAGAGGTAGAAACTAACTAGATTCATCCCAGACAATGCAATTACACTATGAAAATTCTTCCTATCAGCCTTCTGTCCCCCCTGTACACAAGCTTCCAATCCTTCCCCTCCTCTCAGCACTGGTGTGGCCACATCTGGACTACAGGTGCAGTCTTAGACTCCAGTACAAGAGGCACAGCGCCATACTGGGCAGAGAATCCAGCAAAGGCCCATCAAGATGATATTGGGACTGGAGCAACAGCCACAAACTGAAACACCGAGTAAGTATACAAACTGGCCAAAAGCCATCCTTTAAAATACTTAAACTGCTAGTTTTCAGTTTAAGTATTAAAAGACATGAAAAATTTTACACCTGGACTCAAAGAGCAGAAGCCTGCCTTGCTAGCTTGTGCTGATTTGAGGCACCAAGGGTCAGCATTCAAAAAACTATAGGTACTGCCATTTTATTACTACATGTACCCAAAATTGTGAGAGAGAAATACAACTTAATGAAGTAGATCACATAAGGCATGTATTTCATGGAACCTATCAAATAACATAATGCACTACAAACAGCATTCCTAAGAGAAAGTAAGAAAATACTTTCTTTTCAACTTACCATCGGTAGAAGTTCAGCAGTTTGGAGGGAACATTTCTGTAAGTGTCAATGACATCTACAAAAACAATGTCATCATACATACTGCTTTCTTCCTTCAATAAAGCATCTTCTTTCTCAAGGCTTTTTATGTGACTTGTAAACCTTTCTGGGCGAGTATGGAGGCTTTGTAAAAGAGCATCCCCTTCTGAAAGAAACAGCACCCATTTTTAAAAAAGATGCATATCTACATATTATTTCACATTTCTCTTGGATCATACAGGGCACACATTGACAAAATGAATCTGAACAAGCATTCAAATAGTTTGGGTTATGAAAATCCTGCAATCAATTAAAAAAATTCTACAAAATTTCTACAAAATTTTTTGAAGTTACAGAACAACAAAGAAATATATTTTGCTATAAGGCCTGGCACTAAAAGTTTAAGAGGAAGTATTCTCTTCCTCTTCAATAGTAAAAAAACTCAACTTTTTAAGGTTCCTTAGTATAAAGAACAGTCTGGGACTTCACTACTACTCTTACTGTAGAGTAAAAAGGCCACTGCAATTACTCCTAAGTATATGTATCTAGCATAAAAAAATAAACACACAAAAAACCAAACAATGCTATGTTAAATATAATCAAATAGGCATTGCTTTGATGTAGCACAGATGGTCCCTGCTGAACCACATCACATAACTGCAGGTAAAAGCTAAAAACATATTGCAGATAAGGAGGTAGTTTGTGGTACTGAAGAAAAGTTTGACAAACAAGATGGAAGGGCTTTCACACACACCTTAATTCAGGCTCCTACACAGATGACAAGACAACAGGACTGCCCAATTGTATCTGCCAGGCCTAGCTACAAAAACACAGCTGTAACACTCTCAAAGTCAATGGTTATGTTGGACCAATGAGAACACATCGACTCCAGTGCTATGTGGCCAAAATCTTAGAAATTGGAAAGGGCTCCTAGAAAATCTCTGAACATTCTGCTGAGATAGATGTAAAAGAGCAACAACAAGAATGGAAACTGTTTATCCATATTAAACATTGTGATACAGTACCTCTAACTGCAGCAGAACTGGAAAAAAGTGAAAAATATCAGGGAAAGATTTCATTGCATGACGTTTTTTATTTGATTTTAGGTAACAAAGAACAAGAAGAGAGTCTAGATAAAAAGACAAAGAGATGCCAGTCAGCTGGAGTGGCTGACAAAAGCCAAGCAAAGGAACAACTTCAGGACATTGACTTTAAGCATAAAAGAGCCAGGAAGAAAATGTTTCTACTAAAAGAAAACCTAGGGTGACTAAATTCATGGAGACAGCACAAATTATACCCAGAAGTGTAATTTAAATTACCTATTTTACCATAATATCAAATGTCATGCTACGTTTTGTGGACTTACCTTGAATAGTGTAGATAAAACCACCTGCTATTCCCTCCACACCTTCTGTGAGTTCATGTGGCAGTGACCCTTCCCCTGCCTGTTAAGAACAGATTAATTGAAATTAATAGATTAATTCATCTCTCATTATTGATGTGTTTTCCCTCTGATTTTAAGGTGTGAAGTTTTCTGGCAAATAAGAATGAAATAAATTTAAAGCTCTGCTGGTTCAGGCACTTGCCTAATCACAGAATCACAGAACATCCTGAGTTGGAAGGGATCCACAACAATTATTGATGTCCAACTCCTGGTCCTACACAGGACCACCCCAAGAATCTCGCAATGTGCCATGAAAGACTAACACTAAGACTTTTAACTGAAGTTTTGTGGCATTTTTTTAAGTTTCACCCAAAACTAGCAGTACCACTGAAACTTTCAGGAAACTAGTTTCGAAGTTGACAGCAAAATTATTCTGGCTAAATTACACCGACACAAGATGTTTAGGCAAGCAACAATTTGACACAAAAAGAGACGGTGGCAAAAAGCAAATACCCAGATTTTATCCCCTCAGTTGGGATTCTACCAGAAGATTTTTCACCCACATTTTGCCATTTCTGATACACCGGTACTGCTTCCCATTCTGACAAAACAATGAGAGCTTTACTCCCCTCAAAATAAAATGCCACTCACAAGCGTATTTTTTTTTGCAAGAAGGCAAAGCAAAACTTCTTTTCTGAGATAAAAGGACAAGCCCAACTGAATTTATGATTTACATAGAGAAATACAGGACAGCAAAATGCTAAATTCTCAACAGTTATAGGAAAAATAGAAACATGGTGGAAAGGAAGGTGAGGGGACTCACTGTAATGACTCTAAAAACACCTCCTCCATCATTCACCATCACTTTATGAAGGTTTCTTGAAACCAAGCCCTGAAGATCCTGGCTCTCCCACACAATGGTACCTTCAAAACTCTGGTAAGAGAGCAAAATACTGTTATGCAGGTATACAAAGACCTAAAAAAATGGAAATCAAACAGTTTGGGCTCATTAAAATTATTTTAAAATAGTCAACTTCATACAAGATTTAGCTTGAGTGCATAACATAAATGTTTCACTTACATTTCACTAAAAATAAACTACACATAAATGAAACACATCCATGAAACTCAGTAACATGTAATCATTCTTTTAAGACTAATCATTAATTTCTATATTAAACTTTTAACAGAAGCCTAGTGTAAAAGATTTTGGCTTTCTAAAATAATCAAAACAGCATTTAAAGGTGACCTGAAGTGAATTTTTAAAAATCAAATATAAAATCCTGCACTACAAAGAGAATAAGTTAAAACAGATTTGGAAACAAGCTCAGCTTTTATCGTTATCTGCCAAACAGAGATCAGAGACTGGATCCTGACACCAGCAAAACTCAAAGAAAAATACAGCCACCTTTATTGCAGTAAAGGTGCCACAAGCTACTGTAGGACTGACAGAAGTCTTACCTCACATCTTGGCTGGTAAGGCAGAAAAAGACAAGTGAATAACTTCAAAATTTTCTGGTTTTAACAGTCAAATTAGGCTATGCCACTCCATGTTTTACATATATGTGTATATGTGTGTATGTGTGTGTGTGTAACTTCTTGCATTTGAAAGGACTTCATCTCAACTTTAAACTGAAGACCCCTGAGAACATGCAAAGGAACAGGTGGTAAGTTGTAAAAGTAAGAGTATTGGTAGAATTTTATTTTTTTAAATTTTAAAAGCAATTTCTCCCTTATGAAAAGGTAGGGTTGTTATACTCCTGACACCTAGATGAGCACATTCCATTTTGTCTCTCCCACTTTCATAGGAAGCACACTGGTTGTTAGTGTGGGTGTTGGAACAGAAAAACAACTTGTTTGTACATGCATCCCTGCTGCTGTAGGAAGTCTGCTTACTTATACCAACCTCTCATCTCTTCCCCATTTTATCTTCCTTGTACACTAGAAATCTTCTCCAAAAATTCTCCAGTAACTGAAACACCTTTAAGTCTAGATTAGAGTTCAGCTTACTTTTTTGTTTTCCTCTAGAAAACAACATCTGCAGCATCATCAGTGTTTAATGACAGCTCTCTGTGTACTTCAGAAGTCTCTCATCTATTATTCAAAATGCCAGCTTTATAAGCTAATAATGGAGCTAGCCAGTGTTTATTCAAGCTTGACTTCCATGCTCAATACTTTCCCCTTGTTTCACAGAAGAAGCTGAATTGGAAGGGATCCATAAGGATCATCCTATCCAACTCCTGACCCTGCAGGACCATTCCCAAATCACACCCTCTGCCTCAAGCATTGGCCAAACTCTGCTTGAACTCCTGGCTTCGTGCTCTGCCCACCTCCCTGGGGAGCCTGTTCCAGTGCCCAACCATTTTCTGGATTAAGAACTTTTTTCTAATATCCACCCTAAAACTCCCTTGACACAGTTTCAGGTCATTCCTTTGGGTCCTGTCATTGACACCACAGAGAAGAGATCCATACCTGCCCCTCCTCTTCCCCTCGTGAGAAAGGTGTAACTGCAATGAGGTCTCCCCTCAGTCTTCTCCAGTCTGAGCAGACCAAGTGACCTCAGCTGCTCCTCAAATTTCTTCCCCTCAAGGCCCTTCACCATCTTCACTGCCCTCCTTTGGACACTCCCTAACAGTTCAATGTCTTTCTTATATTGTGGCACCCAAAACTGCCCCCAGCACTCGAGGTGAGGCTGCCCCAGAACAGAGCAGGACAATCCCCTCCCTCCCTTGCCTGACTGAGGATGCTGTGCCTGAAAGCAGCATCAGGACATGGCTGGGCCTCATGGCTGCCAGGGCACTGCTGACTCATACTCAGCTTTCTGTTGTTTGTTTAATTATTTCTCAGTTATCAAAATAAATGGACCAATATTAAGACTTTTTCTAGTGGCTCAATTTGTCTTTTTGCAGTGACTGTCATCTCCAATTCCCATGTTTTTTTTCCTGTAGGGATTGGGCTCTAATCACACTTCAGTGTCCTCTTTATAGACACAACCTTTGGAAAGTTGTTTAGTGAGCAAGAGAGTCCTTTCATGCCTCAGCAAGCAGAAACATTACAATTCTCACCACTGACTTCAAATGTACCAGGAGTCTTAATCAGTTACTACCAGTGAACCTCAGTGGAAGGTGTCCTAAGGCTGCAAACTATCATTATTTTCCAGGTTGAGAGACTCGTAAGCAAATTTTCTAATGATTTTAGCCCTCAGCCTATTCTTACTCTAAGACAGTTAATGAAAACTGAGGCCTGAAAATGCTTAAAGCAAAAACATTAGTGGCACACCTGAGACTACATAATTTGTTTTTCCCCATTTAAATTCCAGCCTTGCTGCTGCCAGAGCGCAGTGGCATTTACAGTGAATACCGAGCAAGTGAACTGACATAATGCGGCTCTGCCAAACTCCTTTCCTGATGTTAAACAGTGCTGTGCTTTTTGTTCCTCCAACTACTTCCCATTAGTAATACAGAGTATGTGCAGTACAGCGTCCCATCCTCATGCAAGTGGCCCACGGCTTTTTGACAGAATAAGTGCATTGCTAAGACTACTCTGTAAGAGCCCTGTTTGTTTGAGTTATCTGCTGGTGCTTCTGCTGTTCTGAGCTTTCAGTCGTTCCAAAGCTGAATGATCGATTCTGTCTCTCACAATCTGGCCTGCCAGATGCTTATTCTAATGCTGCATTTCCTTTCCTTTCCCCAAGATGAGCAGAAAGAGCAGCACTTCAGCTGCAAGATGAATGAAGCTCTTCAGCAGCCTGTACAATCCATTACTTCTTCAAGGTGGAAGGACAGAGAATAGACACCGTCTCAGACAGCATCCTATGACAGTTAAACAGTTCACTAAATTTAGTGCTCTCAAACAAGTAGACAGGAACACGTGGGCATTGCCACCTCTTCTGAATCATCGTGTATGCTTCAGCATCCTGAGCATCACAGGAGACTGCATGCTGTGCCTAAGCCCTGTTAATCTACGTTAGAAACATCGTGTTACCCTGTAAGCATTCAGCACATGACACACATCAGATCAAGGAAGCCCACACAAAGAAATATATGAATACTAATATTCTCTCTCTCAAGGAAGTACTTCCCATCTGCCTCTCAGGAAAACTGCAACCATTTATAGCAAAATTACAACTGCTTGGAATTTTAGCATCTCAAAACAAAATCCTACAGGGAAAAGGTTCAGATGATAGACTACCAAATTACTGGGTAATCAATATTCTTTTGAAAAATGTAAAATAAACCCTCAATCATTTTAGTATGAAATTAGATTGCCAAAACATATGCACAAAATACTGCAAGTGGTCTGCTCACCTGAAAGGTCTCCTGCCAGCATAACAACTTGCACAGTATTCAGTAAACACTGCCTAAGATGATAAATTAATCAGCCAGCTGCAGATTCCCCTTAAAATTAATAAATTTCCAAATGCATTCATTAATATAGAGCCAGGGGAATAAATTGGGGAATAAACTGGCCCAAATTGTCTTCTCTTCCCTCTTCAGTTTTCTCCTGCTTTGTTCTTTCATAACACAATTTTTTACTAATAAAACAACCCAGACCTAAAGACAACTTACAGAAACAGCAGCAAGAATCCAGGAAAATATTTAAATTAATCTAAAATGGTAGCTGAGATATCTAGCGAGAGATCACTGATCCCCTGAGAATAATTCCTTCTACCTGAGAGGGTCTGCTAACTAGAATTCTCCTTCTGAGCCAACCTTTATTCATTAGACCTTCACTGTAAAATCATCAGGGTATTTTTCCTATGATATTCTGTTCCTTTTGTGTTTAATCCCCTTCCTTCCTATGCAGCCTAAGTAGGTTCCATATCCATATACCAAAAACAATTAACACTGTCACTGCAAACATTACACACAGTATCTTGATGTTATGTCCAAGACATCAGATGCAGAAAACACTTTTCCAGCTGTTCCCTAGAAACCTGTGCCATCCTCCCCTCTCTAACTTGTGTGCTAATGTCTGATAAAGCAGAAGAGAAAAAGAAGCGTCATATGTTCTGGTAAAATCTCCCACAGAATCAAAGCAGGTACATTTTTCAATCAGAAATAGGTTAAGTTTTCTGAAGTTGCTACTACTTGACAAAGTAATTTTTTATCAGTTTGTATTTTCCAGGCTTATGCTTTATAACTACCTGTGATAATAAGATGCTGTAAAACAAATACTGGATTTCAGCATATCCCTGCAACTACTTACCCATTCTGTGATTCTGTGAACTAACATTCTAGAGGTTTTCACTTGCCCTTTTCTGCCTCAAGCAAAGGCTAGTTTTATCAGTCAGTCTGTCCAGATGACTTAAAAGAACTGCAGGCAGTTCTGATAGGCACATACCTCTGGCAAAATAAACTGCTCTACTGGCTTGTACCACAACCTGTTCACCTGCACTCCACAGCTTGGTGGACTAAAGCGAGCACTGAAGATTGCTTCCTGTGAACAACAAGAAAAAAAACAAAATTTAAAAAAAAAACACAGCACACATTAAAAGTGCTACTGTATTACACAGACCATAAAATGGCTCTTAGATAACAACAAATTACATGAAGATTCTGCATTGCCAAATTCCAACCTTCAGGAAACAGCTTCCAAGCTCTCTTAGGATAACAACTTTTCGCCTTCACTGGCAGTAAAAAGCTAATGCAAATAAAATTATCACACATCAAAAAGTTAGGAATTCTACAGTTTAGGAAACATGAATTTGATTACATTTTGATTATGGCTATTATAAACCAAACTCCTTGGAAGTTTATCATGGAAGTCATACTTACAATTCTTTCTACTGTAGCACAGGCAGAAGTTTTGAAATTGGCCTATCAAGTTATTGGTTGAGATAAATGTAATCTATCAAATGCAACAATCTCACTCAAAAATTTTTTTCTCTCCAAATTAAAAAGCTATTCTATCCAACCCATAACAGCTTGGGACTGGGGGAAATTATAAATGAAGTCTGATTATTACCAGTAAATTATAAGTTTCTAGAAATCTTAAAATGTCTTGCCAGAAGACAGACAAGAAAAAACTATGGCTGTCCTGCATCTCTGCTTGAAGACACCCAACATATGTTTCTGCAAGCATTTAAAATATATAAGATAGTTTAATTTTTATTCCTTAATAACTATCAATATTTAGAACCCCAAATTGTGCATTGGAATTATAGTTTAGTGCTCTTTCATAACAGCATCTAGATTAACACATAGCACTTTGGAAATTTCATCTTTTCTTCATCCAGGATGTGCCTCTGTATAGATATATGAGAATTTAAAATGCAACAGAAGAAAAATATAATTCATAAACTTTTCAGTTAAGTATTTCTCTTCTAACTCACCAACACAGCATGTCACTTTCTTCAAGAACTTAATGCACAAAAAAGAGATCATGCTTTCAAAAGATAACTACAATACTCTACCTCATGTTCTGCCTGGTACAGCTTTACAGTGATGTTCCTCTGGAATCCCACCCCATCAGCCTCATAAAATACCCCAAGGCTGGTAATGACAATGGGGTAAAGCACACGGAAGTTCACACTGACGATTCTGTCTTCAGACAGCACAGAAGGTATGTCCTCAGGGAGACTGAATGCTTCAATTTCCTGATTCAAAACTGAATGAAAATTAAAGGCCAGAGGTAAGGGGAGAAAAGTTAATAGTTCCTGGATACACAAAAAGCACACTGCCTACATGCAAAGCATTCTGGTTAATTAGCATGGCTCGTAAGTGCACAAGAGTAAAAGAAAATACAATGGGCTGCAGACTGCAGCAAGAAAAATTTCAGTGATGCAGCAATCTGCAAGCTAATAGCAATTGTAACTCAATGCCTACATATCCACAGGGAAAATATCAGAAACACAATAAATCCACAGCAGGAAGACAAAAATGCTATTTGACTGCACGAATACCTGTATATTAGCATAATACAGTAATTATTCATGCATCAAAATGGCACACACCTCCACTTAATTCAGCTGTCTGCTTTTTGCCATTATCGCCTACCTAAGCCCTGAGGTACCATTTATACTTGGGAACAGTGGATGTTGTCATTCAAAGAGAAAGTAACAGAAGTTACATTTTGTGTTGAATCATGGCTCAGGTACCTAGCAGTCCTTAGATAACTTGTATTAAAGAGCAAAAATGAAATAACATCAAAAGGAGACAGTAGAAATTTACAATTTTAGTTAAGAATTTTTGTATGGCATTTAATTTTTTCCCCCATTTTACATTTCTTAATTGTTTTCTCTCTAAAGCAGAATCTGAAAAAATGATCAGCCAGACTTGCTTAACGAATTCACTTTGTCACCAAAGAAGTCTATCTGATACTCAAGACTGTCACCTGGCTACATTCTTCACATTTGACACTATGTGCCAGGTAATTTTGTCTCTTTCCAGCTTCACTTAACACATAGATCAAGTGAAAACATATGTTATATGGGAGAAACTCTCTGGTGACACAAGGAAAATGCAAATCCATTAGAAGTCAATGGCTTCTGTTTCACATGCCCAAATATCTCTCCCTACCTGGCCTGCACATGGTACTTACAACAAGGTTAGGCAACAAGTTCTAGGAGGTATTTGTTTTCAAGACTAGTTGTCTCAGTTAAATTTCCCAAACTAATCTCAGAAAAGACAGCTAGTTCAGACCACAGAATTTTTCAAAGTTAACTTCTATACCTGGGTTACTGATGTTCAGAAGTTTGCAGGAGTAGGGGTCTTCTCTGTCCTTCACTGGCACAGCACAACCATGCGCACCTATTATAAACTTCACAAGGACACTAAAATAATTTGCTTTTATTAACACCAGTTCTCTTCCCTCCTCCCTCCATCTTCAATTAAATTAATTTTATCACCATGGCCTGTCTTTCACAGAGGTAAGATTTTGAACCTCTTAAAAATCAGCAATGACAGTTGGTATGCAGAGCAACCACATGAATCCCCTCACAGGAGCTCAATTCCAAATCCACATTAACATTTTATATTATGAGCTCGCAAGATGATTGGCAGCTAGAGATGAGATACAAGACAGCCAACACACTAAACACAAAAAAGACCTAAGGCAACACTAAAGGATCCCAGAGACCCGCCCCTCCTAGCCTGGGTTTGTTACTTAATTCAATATTGTTTAAATGCTACCCATTCAAAAGTCAATGAAAATAATAATAAGAAAAAAGACATAGCATCAAAGGGGGAACAAGGATTCCAGACTATCTGTTACAATGAAATATTTCAACTTTGGGTTGTAGCACAACAAGAGGTTCCTCTCCAGCTCCAATCATGTTTATTCCATAGTAGGAAGATATCAAGTAAGCATAAAGAGCAAGGATCCACCTTAACCTATCTTTTCACCTAGCAGCTAAATGTTCTCCCAGAACTCCATATAAGCTATAAAAGGTCCCAATTTTAGATGACTGAGGTGGCTATGCTGCACTCCAGGCTGCATGCTGACACCACATCTGGGAACAGCAAAATGGTCTCAGTGCAAGGCAGGTACCAAGGTGTGAGGATGGCAGCATTTCCAGGGATGAACTGCAGCAGAGCTTCTCAGCAAAAGCAGACCTGTGTGTACACTCTCAGATCCATGCAAGTAATCAGGAAGGGCCACTCACACTGCAGCAGTTTGGTGCAGTTTTCAGTGGGAAATAAACCTCAACTTCACGGCTGAGGCTGTTTGCTAGAGCTTTCGTGGTTCTCCCACCAAATGCAGTCCTGCCTCCTTTCAAAAATCCTGGACTACCGAGGATTCAAGTTGCACACACACATTGCAACACAAAAAAGACAAAGGCTTATACATCACTAATAAACAGTGGCAAGTAATTGCAAAAGCCAACAGCAGTGTATAAAAAGTACTGACAGCCCAAGGCAAATAGTATTCTTATATACTATTGAGCAGACTTGAAAAAATCTATCAGAGTACAAAATGCTAAAAAACAAACAAATAAACTAGGAAACACTTTAAAAGAAATATTATTAAATCAAGGTACTTCAGCATTACAGTCCTGACCCCCTGCCCACCAGGCCCAAACTACAAAACAGTAAAGGTTACCGTTGGTTCAGGGCAGGATGTTGCTTCAGGTGCTTGAACCAAGTGTTCCTTATAACACTGCGTAATTCATGATTGTGCCGAGCTGACAAAACACCTACAATAACATCATAATGCTTCAGCTTCCATTGAGGAAAGAAGGACAGTGGACCTAGAAGTAGAAAGTGACAAATATTTATTTTATGCACATATTACCACAAGCCTGAATTGCAAGCAATAATTAATTCCAGCCTTCCAGTACTTAAAGGGGGGTAACAAA
This sequence comes from Chloebia gouldiae, assembly GCA_003676055.1. Taxonomy (NCBI): domain Eukaryota; kingdom Metazoa; phylum Chordata; class Aves; order Passeriformes; family Passeridae; genus Chloebia; species Chloebia gouldiae. The sequence goes on along the minus strand of QUSF01000002.1, from coordinate 64,387,028 downwards.
AAGGAGGGGGAACAATGGACAAGAGAAAAGGGTTTTAAACTAAAATAGGGGAGACTGAGATTAGACATTGTGAAGAAATTCTTTACTCAGAGGGTGGTAAAACACTAGCAAAGGTTGCCCAGAGAAGTTGTGGCTGACTCAATCCTGGGAAGCGTTCAAAGTCAGGTAGGATGGGGCTTTGAGCAACCTGGTCTGGTGGGAGTCATCCCTGCCCATGGCAGGGGAGTTGAAAGTAGATGATCTTTAAGGTCCCTTCAACCCAAACTGTTCTGAAATTCTGTGATTAAAGGACATCTCAAAAGCAAGAGAACGGAACACTAAAAACAAACCGCAGAAGTACTTTTGCATTTTTGGTTCGGAATCAGAGAAACATTTTCAAAATGCCAAAACCTTCACTCACATGCCCATTTTCCCTGTGCTTTCTGAAGTTGCTGTGACCACCTTTCTGCCTCACAATTTCAGTGTGGGATCTCAAGGCCTCTTGTTTCTAACCTTTTGAAGTGGAACACCACTCTGCCTACACACAGGGTGTTACATTCCTACACAGGGGAATGGTCTGGCTTTACTCAAAGATGGATCCCACTGCCAGTACTTGCAACCCAGGATTTAGCTTGTGCTGTTTTAATTTAGAGATCACGAAACCTGAACTTGATTTCAAGCAGGATTACAATCAGATATAATCCTGAGAAGCTCTGATTTAGAGCCCATAAACAGTCACGCAAGTAGCTAAAGTGAATTTGCTTGTTTAATCTATCAGATATCCTAGAGTTAAGACAGATTTGTATTTAATTTTAGCAAAGGATTGCTTCCCTCTCATCTCACTATGTTTTTCATTGGGCTGCAGATAAAGAAAACAAATGTGAGTGCACTTTAAACTACTGCCTATAGCATAGAAAAGGTTTTTTAGAATCTAATTAAGAGACTAAAAATACTGCCAAGTCTGTATTGTGAACTCCCACTAGAAGGAATTGAATTATTATCCAGACTCTGCCTTCTGTGCCAACATCCTCTTTCTCCCCTTTGAAGCTGAATAGATGGGTTCTTTCACCCTGCTCGCTCACCTAGGACCTCACAGCATCTGCCACAAAAACTGCTGTGCCAAATCCCACCAGACATCCATCTAGCCTTATAGCCCACTGTCAGTGTTCAGCATGCAGTGGAGAGGCCTTGGCCTCGCTCTGCTCCAGGCTGAATCAACATCAAGATTTCAGAACTTTTATTGTTGGTCTTCAGGGCTATTGAAAATAGCCCTGACTCCAAAAGCCAAATAAAACTGCTCTGGAACTGATTCTCAGAACAATTCAAAAGCAGAAAAACTACAGAGTGAGTTTCCACAGGTAAACCTTTCCCATTCTATTTCCCACTAAATATTTTAGTTCTAAGTATGTAAACACTGATTTTCTATAAGAAGGTTAAGTTCCACCACTATTTAAATGAAAACAGCTACAAGATTATCAATTATTTAAGCTGAACATTAACCTATTAAGAGGAGCTTCCATCAGCCTAGGCTCAGGACTACTTAAAATTCCAAGCAATAAGCCATTAGTTACATTCTTCATTTTTAGACTGAAGTTAACTGTTGCACTTCTTACAGCAACCATAGCTGAATTGGTGGCAAGGTTTAGGAATATGATTTGTTTGTTACAGAGCATCAAATTTAGTGCCCTATATAACATCTGAAGAAACTTGTAAGTCAAACACACTGCTCAACTGAAATACCAATTTAGCTTTCCTTTATGCTGGCAAATATCATTTATCCAGAGACTCTGTACGTCCTCATAGGTCATTACATAGCCAAGAATCACCAGCTCTCCATGACAGCAGACATACATGAGACAGACATATGTTCATAAAGTATAACACTATTGCAAATTCCTGCTTACACATCCCTTTTTTCCCTTGTTCTTCATCTATCCTTTGATTATTCTTCAGCCTTAACTCCAAGCCTTCCAGTATAAAGTTCATAGGTCTAATATGACTGTTAGACTTGTAGACTGTAGATGAGGTACTGTTCACACAGATTCTTTTTTAAGACATCACTTTTAATAAGAAGCAGATTCATTCCATTAAATCAAAATTAAAGAAAAATAAAACTAAGGGCACAAGTCTGTGGGTGACTTGACTCAGAATAGCATAAGTTAGCTTGAATGAATTAAAAAAAAAGCTACTCAAATCAAATATACTTCTAATTAGTTTGTATTTTAAAATGAGTGAAGCTTTTCCTTATGAACCATCCACATGGGAACAATGTTAATGTAACAGATGCTTCAGAATTAATATCCTATTTCTTTTAGAACAGCATTGCAGTGGTCTATATTCAGAAGATTGTGTTCTCTGTCCCAAGAGTTATGTCATTTTACTTTTAAAACCACTGAAAATGGGAAAAAAAAAAAGCTTACTTTGACAAAACATTTTTTTTGCTTGTTAGTAAAGACTTCTATTGCTATGGAAAAGTAGGAATAATGCTAAAATTTCAGGAAAATAGATATATATATGTTTCTCTGAACTCACACTGTTTTAAAAAAGGGAGATAAAGTGAGAAGTACAGGGAAAAAATACTAAGGCTATTATTAATTTATAAGGATAATTCCAATATGAGCATAAATAGTCTCTGATACAGCATAATTTAAGAGAAAACATTGCTGACCTCAAAGTCAATAGTGACAATTTAGACAAGCAATCAATATTTGCCACTGAGGACCAAATCTATTTATCTTCCATTCTATTTTTGTGCACTTTTAGGCCAAAATTTTCAGTGTCGGATAGTATCATATCATATACCTCACTCTTACCTGGAACTGCTTGTGCAAGATAACTGCATCTCTACATTTTCTGATTTCAAAGACAAGGAAAAACTGTAAATTTTGTAGTTTGTGCAGGGGGTGAAAAAAAGAAAAAGAAAAAAACTACATATCACATTCCATTATAAACCCTAAAAGCATTGCTGACCAAATGTATGGAGAAGGAGAGGAAGCTTTCCAACCCAAAGGTCACACCGCCACTGCCTACCTTGTTTTGGAATTCTTACTTAATTCAAAGTTGCACCTCAGTTGCACTACTTAGCCCAAGATTTCTCAGTAGAACCTGAGACAATACACAAAGCCTACCTGTTAATCCACAGCAGAACCTACAAAAACATGAAAGCAAGCAGCCCTCCCTCAGCTGCTGAGGTTCATTTAATTCTCTACAGCAGCTGTCAGCAGTACTTCTGTCAGCTCTTACTAAGTCCAGTCTGCCAGTCCCTTGTGTCACATTGCTCATGGTAAGTTCCTACTGAAGCTTTCTTGGGCTCTGATATTTGTAAGAACTGGCTTCCACACAATTCTCTGACATCTGACCATACTTGAACTTTTATTGGTACAGATTTTCACCTCAGTATCAGCTTCAGGAAGCTTTCAAAGGATTCTCAGTCACCAATTTTCATGAAATGGGTGAAAGTGCTGGTCAACCTCCACCTGTCTGTCAGGCTTGACTGAGAACTAGCAACAGATCAAAGTTTGGGAGAGATACAGGAAAAAGTAAACAACTGCTTATGTAGAGTACAAAGTTGTGCCATTAGAAGACAGCACTAAAGATGCAGAGGTGTGTGTCCTGCTGAGCTGGCCATGGAAAGGGGTCACCACTGACAGGCAGTCTGCTGACCATGCTCAGATTTTAACCACTTCAGGAGCAGTCAACAGCTCTTGAAGTTTTTCAAAATCCCAAAGATGAATATGTACCTCTTCTTCCCATAAGACTGATTCGCAATAAAATGTCAAATTAGGCTGTTAATTATATTTGGTTCATTATAAGGCAATGAAAAGAGTGAGAGATCACTTAGCTTGATTTTGTCAACAAACACAGTCTTGCTAAACATATTTCTATTGATGAGTCCCCAGTCAACTAGTAAATTTGCCAGTCATTTTCAGTGAAATTTGACATAATAGGCAGTCCACAAAGTGATTAAGTCTCCACATTTCATGCAACAGGAGTGGACAAAGAAAAGACTCATTAGTGCCTGCACTGAGAAACACAGCAGTGTAGGCTTACTTGCAATATCAGGCACCAGAGCACCTCCACTGGACACAGCTGAAATAAGTGAGCTCTACATAAGGCTGGGCTTTGTATCTTCTGCTACCAATGCAGCTTTTTTCTCTTTTTTTTATTTAATTCCTGAATAAATCAATGAATGGAAATAAATAGGACAAGCAGAAGTTATTTAGAGAATTCTCAACTAATCCACTTCATAAGATAAGCAACACTCCTCCAAAATAAAAAAACCCATACATTTTTATCTCTGCCTATTCCTGTGATTTTGCAACCATATTCCTGATGTTTAATACTTTTTTTTCTTTTCTGCTACTTTGCAAAAAATCCAAACAAACACAATGGGAGGAATTAACTCAATATACAGATCTGTATTCACAGAATACTGACACATTCAGAAAAAGAACAAACCAAAGAGCAAAAGCAGCTCTTTCCCCCTTTTAATCTACTTCACCTAAAGTAATCTGCTACAGCTCATCTGCATTATGTGTTTTGCTGCAAGGAGAGCTACCTGACCTCCCTGCAGTACGTAGTTCACCTCAGAGCTAGAAATTGCCAAGATGTGGACCCCTGGTCCCTGCAGTACTCTGTGAGGCAGGCAAGCTTTTATACAAGATTTACAGATTCAAAGAACAAACCTCTGCAGGCAGAGGTTTCTGTTTGCTTTACATCAACAGCATTCCTTAGAAGAAATAGGACAGCAGGGTTCTTCTGAATTGCCAAGTGGCAGTAATAACAGTGGTGCAGCAATGATACCCTAAAACACCTTAATTATATAATACTCGCACATGTTGAGACAAAACTGGGAACAATGGCAAAGCATCAGTAGAAAAGTCAAAAGAAAAAAGGCAAAAACCTTTTGCAACACAAACTGATGCCTCCTTTTTTTATTTTGTGGAGGGAAGGGGTGGGGTTCTGGCAGGGCAGAGGAAGCAGAGTATAGCACCTTTATCTGATGAAAATTGGCCACCAATCCCTGCTGCCATGGAACAAAAGTCTGCTCCCAGGGAAGGCTACTTGCTCTCTTCTGGCTGTTCCAATCAGTGGGCAATTTAGAGGATAACTGTTGAAAACCTTAATTCAGCCAACTCTGGTGGAACTGGTCCTCTTTGCCCCCTGCTCCAGTGCCAAAATACAAAAATACAATTCAAGTGCCACTCATCAATAGTTCACAATGTCTCAGATATCTGTCTACAGAATAACTAAAAGCCCTAAAAAAAATCCCAATTCATTTGGAAAATACCATCAGAAAATACTTATTTTGGAAAATACCATCAGCTTATTCTTTTCCAATTATTTTGTGTCCATCAAAAGTTAGGGGATTGTTTTATGTTGGGGGTGGCCTATCCATGAAAGAACATGTCATATGAAGATCTTACAGATGAGGGGTGGGCAGTAACTAGCATTTTAGGCAGGACTGCACATCTACTACCAATGCCAAACCTGACCTGCTGAGTTTCATCTTCCAAGGCCCCCAGTCTGTAACTCTTTATATAAAAGATGAAATAACTTTATGTCCAAGCATACTACTCCCTGACAGACAGGACTACCAGATTTCAGACAACATCCTTTCCTAAGAAAAAGTCGTATATTTTAGCAAAACTTTACCTCATAGCTTGTTTCCATATTTTGGTTCCATTAGGCCAGTGCCTGAAGAAGTACATGCTGTGCCACAGGACAACAGATGGCGTACAAGCAGACTCTAGAAAATGGTGGGTTTTAATCTGTTGCATAATTGTTCACTAGTAGAAGATTGACTCTTGCAAATCCAAAAGGGCCAATTTTTAGCAGCCAACCCCCCCCCCCCCCCCCCCCCCCCCAAAATGTAACAGGAATAACAACTTAAAGGGCATTACATTAGCATCAGCGAAGTACCAGAAGATTGCACAGAATGTGTAGGGTTTTCTGATTAGACCCTGTAGCTGAAGCCCAACAGTGAGTAACTTCCTACTCAGGAAGATCTGTGCTATCAATTAAAATACACAATTAGCAATGAATCCACCTGGAGTGCTAAAAGCAGGTCTGTCTGTTCCTTCTCAAGTTTCTGAGGTCATTTTATAATTAGCATTTATCTAAGACTTTTACAAAAAATTAACTAAGCTTCCTACTCACGAACTTTCTTTGGATAGCACTTGTTTGTAACCAGTTAGACAAGGATTTCAATTAAATCTAAAATGCTCCTGCACAAATCTTGTTCAGAAGTGTGAATTACAGTCTCATTAACTGAACAAAAAAAAAGCAGAAAGCTACCAAAGTCAGGACACTAAAACAAAGGCCTTTGATCTCAGATTTCATCTTATTTATTGTTTTCCAATTACTGAGTACTGCCTACAAGAAGTGTACTAGCTCTTATGTGACACCATGGTAAATGTGATCACTAACACAGAGAAAGCCTGAATACTGCACAGGGAGAGACACAACTGAGGGCCAAGAATACAGGCAAACTACAGGCCTTTCATAAGGGATGGCTAAAAGGAAAACTTCATTACAGAAGGTCTTTCCAATAGAGGAAGAAAAGTAGATAGAATGAGAGGAGACTGGAACACTGTTTGCATTTAAAGCCATCTGATCTAGAGATAAAAAACCAAACTGTTTTCTAGAAATTGAAAGCTTATTTTCCACTAAAAGTTAGGAGTACCTGAAGAGCTCAACTTAAGAAAGCAAAGGTTTAAAACAGACACCTTTGACCTCTATGGTTACACACTGAAGACGTACTTGAAGGAGAAGAAAAACCCTTTTGACTGCAAGGTTTAAAAATTAAAGGGCATAAACTAGGTGCAGTAAGCTTAGGCTAGAAATGAGAACATAATTTTAATCAGGACAACAAGCCTCTGGAACAGCCTCTTCTTACAACTGCTAGGAGTCCAAGGGAACAGACAAAATGCCACCCTGAGCCCTCACTAAATAAATGTAGGCTGCCCACCTGCCATTTTATGACAGAAACCAAGAGCTGCTTAATAGAAATAGTAAGCAGAATTGATGGCTGGCAATGTCTATTCCAATCTTAATGTTAGTGAGCCAGTGAAGCCAAGGTAAATAATCACTGAAACAGGTTATCAACTTTTTGACAGATTTCCATTTGAATGTGTGGTGATGATTATTTGGGAGGGTAATTAAACTCCTCAAAAAACAGAATTGCTGTTCACTCTGTCTTTAACCTCTGCTGGTAGTTAATTCTACAACTGTTGAGCTAGCACACAACTATTGTACACAACTATAAAGAAATATTGCCCCATGGTAAGATTTTCTTTTTATTCACGCCAGGCATTCCAGGTGATAGGTAGTAAAGAGCAGCTGATGTAGCAAACAAGGAAAAAAAATCACTCAAATGAAACAAGACTGGCTTTATCAGGCAGTACCAGATCCTCTTGTTTCAGATTCAAGAAGCCTTTTAATAAATTAATACATTCCTTTCTCTTGTATACAAATTCACTAATGTTCCTAAAACACTCTGAATATTAAAAAAAAAACACAACGCAGAAGACAGCTGACATCCCTTGGCTCATCCCTCTTTCTTCTGCTAAGGCAGCCATACCTACATCTTGTATATTTTGTGGTACTTTGGAGGCTAAGAGACAGATTCTTCCTTAAACACCATGCAAGGATTGGGCCTACAAAAAGACAACACAAGTACAGTATTGAGCATTTTCCTACATATGTTCTCATTTTAGAGGAGGCATCATTATTCCTCTCCTCAGCATGCATACATTACTCAATAGTAACTTTACAATCATATTTATTTACAACTAAATAAACCCTGCACAGAAACCATTCACTTGCTCTTTCAGCATTAAAAAAAACCACTTATTAAAATCCTAGTCATCCTAACATTATCTGATGCATCAGGGTTTTACAGTAATGAATATCAACTCCAATAGTACCTGATTGAAACAGGGAAACCCTGAAGAGCAAAGCTACTTCTCTCCTTCCCCAACTTCCAAGTGGTGCATTCCTTCCCTTCCTCAGGGCTGCTCCACCTCAGAAATTCCCATTAGGCCTTTCTGTAATGAGTTGGGCAGTGAAGTGTCCCTTGACTTGACCAGGAATCAGCCCCACCATGGTTAAGATGAGGGGGACACTGACCACGGGAATGAACTCCTGCTGTCTGATCAAGGAAGGAAGGACAGCAGGAGTAATCAGTCATCCCTGACAGGCCTGGAACATTCCTTACCTGAACTATACCCTGAGTGGAACAGACTGTATAGTTACTAGATTTTTGAAAATTCCAGCAATTACCAATCAAGACTGTGTTCAGGGTCGAAATTTATAGATGACTAATGCCAAACATCTAAAGAACCCTAAAAACTGGTCCTGAGCAAAGCTCATTAGCTCTCCAGGACCACAGCAGGCTGCCACCAGCAACTCCCTAAGCAGGATGCTTCTCAGAGTTCACAGACTCTCCAGGATCAGTACCCAAAACTGATGACAGGCTGAAACCTTCCATTCCTTGAGGCTCAACCCTTTCCCACTGAGAAATGCCAAGATATTGAACCTGAGCATTTCACTGCACTCCAGGCATATCCCTGTATATAAATATATCTCTTTGTGTCAGCATGCATGTGTGAACTGACTTAGATACTCTTCTGCCAGTATAGCATGAATGTTGCTCTCTTGGATGTATAATGAAGTCACTGCAGCAATTATAGTAAATACTACAACTTTGTAGATCACTTTGTGAGTGTTAAATTAGTCAATGATTAAATGCTGCTAAATCCTTTAGATATTAATCGTTGACCAAGTCTGAGACTCAGACTGGACCTAGCTGCACCTTAGCTCCATGAGGAGTTTAGAAAGTAAGGGGGTACACGCTGAATCTCATGAGTCAACAGGAGGGTCTCCCTTACACTTTTGCATTTTCAATCTCTGTGTAAATGGTTCTAAATTAATTCTAACTTGGTTCTTCCTTTCTCAATCCACAACAGTTTTTTCCTTTCCCCCCTACCTCATCCTCCTCCCCATCCCACTGCAGGGGTGGGAGGCAGCAGGAAATGAGTGAGTTGGCTGCATGGTGCCTAGTTGTGAGCTCAGGTTAAATCCAGGTGATACCTGATTTTGCTACTACCTTTGACAGTGATTCTTTAAGCAACCTAAACGACTCATTTGTGACAAATTGGCATATTTAACTGGATGTCAAATAGAAACACAGATTACTTTAAAAAACACAGAATAACTCCAAGTTCCAAATTCTCAGAAGAACGGAGTTGTGTTAACTGGCATGGCTGTATAGCTGTGAAAAGACAGCTAAAGGTGGCCAGGGGCAGACAAAGGATGGAAAAGGAATTATTTGCAAAATGCTAGGAACCTGGTTATAAGCTGCTTATCAAGATAGCAAGAATAACAATAAAAGTGTACTATACTTAAAGGAAGAAATACAACTCCTAAAGGCAATTGAATTAATACTGTTTGTGAAAATGGAGCAGCTGCAAAATCAGTTAAAGGAAGAAAATGAGAAAAAAAAATTGGATGAAAATATCAGATTTATGTTTATGTGGGATTTCCACCCCCCTGACGTTGTATTGATTAGGAAATTAATTGTATTCCCTGAAGAACAGGATGAGAACATATTGGATTACCCTGATGACAGCAAACTGAGGAAAGTTGATTCTTTGTTTCCCTCAGATTCCTCTGAACTTGTGCTCAGACCCATCGCTAAACCAAAACACATTCTCATTCCTGTTGGCCCTCAACAACTGACAAAACTCCACACAGATACAGGAGCACAAATTTCAGTATTAATGCAACAGGATGCTGAGAAGCTGGGTGTACAGCTTGGACAGCACAGAGTTAAAACCACTGCAGTGAACAGAACAAGCGTTATTCGCCAAACCACGAAAGTTAATTTATGGCTCTGGGCGAGAAGCAAATGTTGTCTACTTGCTTTGCAGTGGAAGATCACAATGGAACTACTTTGGGTTTCGGAATTTTGAATATCCAAGCTTGGCGCCTGGTGGTTGGCTGTGTGTGGTCCTTTGGTTCAAATCTTGCCCCTAAACCTGAGAGAAACCAGGGGGTACAGCACCTGCACTCCCAATCCAAAGACTACCAAGGTACTGCAGCGTCCCACTCCTCTGCGGCACAAAATGGAAATAATTCTGTGATAACAGACTTAGAAAAATGGCACATTATTTCCAGAACCCACTGTACAATTCACCCACTTGGTCAGTCTGAAAACTGGGTGGGAGGCGGCATCTAGCAATTGATTATCAGCTCTTAAATGCCAACATGGCCCTACAGAGAGCTGCAGTACCCAATATTGCAGCTTTAACAGCTACAAGGAGCCACATACTGAGGACAGCAGAGCCAGGTGTGACAGATGTGTCCTTTATGGTCAGTCCACCTTGCAGGAAGATAAAAAGGGACTTTTTTTTACTTGGAAAAGTTCACAATATACCTTCAACAGACTTCTACAGGGGTATAAATATTCACCCACAATTGCTCATCCCATGTTTGCTGAACTTTCACAGACAGTCTCACTCCCTCAAAATGTGAAACTGTACAGGTCTATAGGCGATATTCTAATTAGGGGAAATTCCCTATGTAATTAGGGAAAGCTGGGGCAAATGGCAGCAGCAGCGCAGCAAGCACTATGGAAAGCAGAAGTTGAGATGGCATCCAAAAAATTTAAGGGACCCAGTAGAGAATTAAGGTTTTTGAGCACCTGGTGGACAGGGGATAGCGTGATGATTCTTCCATGTATCTTAAGAAAAATAGAACATTTGCAAATGCCCCATTCTAAAAAAGAGTTAACAGCAGCTTATGGAAACTTTAAGGTACTGGAGGAAACATATACCTAGATTTTCTATCACTTCTCACCCACTCTACTTACTTTTAGGAAAGGAAAATCACTTTGTTAAGTTAGTCATTGATTAAGGGCTGACAAATCATTTAGATATAAACCTCTGATGAAGCTGGAGACCAAGACTGGACTTAGCTGCACCTAAACTCCATCAGGAGTTTGAAAAGCAAGGGGATCCACCCTGAACGTTGTAACTCAACCCTTATCTTTTTGAGGCTTTGGTCTCTGTGTAAATCATTCTAAATTAATTCTAGCTGGAGTTTCCTTGGGACATTTCATCCATGCAGTAAGCAACAGAGAGACCCTTGATATCCAAGTTTCTTAAGCTGCTCTTTTAAAAATTGGTGTTACTCCTACTTTTGCTAATACCTTTAACAATGATTATTTAAGTGACCTAAACCATTCATTGAAACCAACACCAACTGAGAAACTTCTGGATTTTCTTTATGAATGTTTGTTAGTGGAAAACATATGTACATGGGAAAGGTCATAAAGAGATTCCACACTGCCACTTCTAACTCCAAATTAATGCTCTGATGCTCTGAAATGGCATCGTGAAAGATAAAAAAAAACCAACCAGGCAATTGAAATGCACATCAGGCTAGAAGCTCAACAATTATATCTCCCTTTCTTTTATAATTCAAGTGTGACCACTGCTATGTGATATGCAAAAGGCAGAATACAGACAGACAGATGCCTATCCGACTCTGCAGCCTTCAGACTATGCAATAGTGCAATACTTCTTGCCTATTTGCACTATCAATTGCCACTGGCAATCAGCAGACTCTTGTTTCCTCACAGCTGTGCACACCCTGCACGGGAAACAGGCACCTCTTGCAGAGTGTGGGTCCATTAGGAACAGGCTACTGGGTCATTAAACAGTTGTAACCACACTCCAAGTACCAAAAACACCATTACATGTTCATATACGGTATTTTCTAATATCGTCAAACAGCACCTGTGGGTCGCCGACAAAAGTTTCTATTCCAACAGATGCTCGCTTCCTCAGGCATGAAGATTCGTGGCCTGAAAACTACACCTTATTTTATAAGGAGCACAAGGGAAGCCCTCTAGGATCGGGTTTCACTTATGCTGGATGACACGAGGTCCTATGAATAGCTTTTTGCAGCACAGGGGTTTTAAAGCCCGCTGAGGCAAACACAGCGCAGTACGAAGAGCTATTCCTAGGACCGGGAATGACGCGACACTTGCGGGATCAGTGGGAATTCCTTCCCCACGTGGCTCGGTGGGAGCGGGAGGGCAGCGGTGGCGCAGGAGGCGCAGGGAAGCGGAGCTGCTGCCCCGCACAGCGGCTCCGCGCCCGCGGCGTCCCGCACCGCCACCGCGCTCCTCGGTACCTCGCTCCGGGCGGCGGGTTCGGCGCTGCTCTCGCCGCTCCGCGGTTCGAGACGCTCCCTCCCCTCCCGACGAACCCCGTGGGCACTGCCCCGGTCAGAGCACCCCCCGGCCCCCCACTCGCCTCCCGCCCCGTCACCTGCCCCGCCAGCCCCGACCTCTCCTCGCCTGGAGAGGGAGGGTGGAGGAGCCCAGCCCGCCCGGATGCCCCGGGCATCCCCCGCCGCCCGCGCCTCTCCTACCTGCCGGGTGGCTCCCGGGGCAGCTCAGCAGCAGCCAGAGGTGCAGCGCGACCCCGACCACACAGGGGCACAGCAGCACCAGCCAGTTTCGCATTGGCCGCCGCAGGCGCCGACCCCGTCCCCTTCGCGCCGGCCTCTCCCAGCGGCGCCGGCGCGACGGCCCGGCTCGGCCGCCCGCGGCTCCTCCCCGCTCGGCCGGGCCGGGCCCGGCTGCCCCGCGGCCGCCGGG
>QUSF01000002.1:64150794-64369379 GCA_003676055.1 Chloebia gouldiae | reverse complement strand
CGCCCTGGCCCGGGCGGGCGGCGGCGGCGCGGGCGGCGGCGGCGGCCGCCTACAGCCCCCACAATGCCGCGGGGCGCCGAGGGAGCGCGCGGCCCCGCGCGTCTCGCATGGCGGGGGCGCGGGAGCGGGGCTGGCGGCGGCGGCGGGTTCCCCTCACGGACTGCGCCTCTCCAACACCGCCCGGCTGCCCCCGGCCGCGGGGGAACCCTCCCCGCCTAATCGCTATTCGATAACCCGCTGAATGCCCGTTCTCAAAAGTCGTTGCGTTCGGAGCAAAATAGCTTTCCAGAGCAATCCTTTACTAATTCAATGAAGAGGAGAGAGCGCTTCGCCTTGGCAAAGACCTGCTGCGGCGCTCGCAAACTGTTTGTGGAGTGTTTTGTTCCAGCAAGTAACACGTTCTTTGACTGAAATTCCGGGGAGGGGGTGGTGTTAGACAATCAAAGTGTCCTTAACTTCGGCTGGATCACGGCCAAGAATCCTTAAATTCGTTATGAAATGTCAATAACGCGAGCTCGGCTTCACCTGTTACCGTCAGCCACCGCTCTGGGAAATTGGGTGCCAAAGGACTGACTGCAGAGCTCTGTCCTGGCTAGAAGGGTTTAAGTACGATCGGATGAAGAAAAGCACGCAGAATATTATCAGCACCTTGAGAATTTACTTGTCTCTGGTCTCCTGTACACAAGTAACAAGGAGAAATTTGTTTCCTCAGACTGCCCCAGGATAAATCTGCCTGGAAAAGTGAGATGGATAAGTAAGCAAAGGCTTCTCAGAATCAGAGATTAACAGAACGGGTCAGGTTGGAAGGGACCACAGGGTCTGGTCCAAGCTCCCTGCTCAGGCAGGGCCATCCTAGAGCACGTGGCACAGGATTGTGTCCAGATGGTTCTTGAACATCTCCAGACAGAGAGACTCCACAACCTCTCCAGAAAATCTGTTCCAGTGTGCAATCACATGCACAGTAAATAATTTCTTCCTCGAGTTCAGGTGAAACTTTTTGTACGTAATGTTCTACCTTTTGCCTCTTGTTAATGTGTAAACTAGAAGATCATATGTAATAGCTCTAAGGCCTAAATAAAGGGCTGCTGGTGCTAGTCTATTAGAAACACAATTAATTAGTAACAGAACCTGATCTGTATGAAGCAGAATGAAAATAAATTATTTTTTTACAAAAAGAAGACTAATTTTTTTTCAATACCCAAGCCATGAAAAAAATGTTCGGAAAATGCCTATAGTACTTTCAAACTGCTTAGTTAAGATTAATTTTTCATCAAGTGGAGTGAGATACTAGAAGGCAAACCAATGATTGTAACCTTTATATATTTACAAGCAGAAGGAAAATGTGTAGGAAATACATCAGTTTTAGTTTGCTGCATACTTAAAATATATATAATATGCAACTGAGTACTTGTCAGCAAATAGTAGTACTAGGGGAAGAATTTACACAAAAAATGCTATGATTAATCACTATTTACATTTGACTTGCCTTTCAGCATGTTCAGCTGCAGAAATAAAAACTGATTCCTGTATTAATATTTCTCTATATTTGGCTACATTCCTTGTGCCCCCCATGCCAGGTGATCTGATGGAGATTGATCTTATAAACATTCCCAGGAGTGATTGTTTCTTTGCAGGCGAAACAAAGCACCCAGTCCTTTAGTATCTTATTTTCCCTATGGCATTACCTACCATCTTCAAGGATAAGTAACTGTATTGCATACAAACCAGGAGAAACCTAAACAGGATATCCAGGTCAAAAGGATTATATATATATGCATTTTTGTTCGGTAGGAAATGGTTACTAACACAGTTTAGTTGTAGAGGGTTGGCCTTTCCTATTCTATTTTCCTATTGCATCTCTGCATGATTTTTAAATCCAAAGATTTTACCTAAACCTCCCAATTTCATCACTATCTGTATGATACTGTGTGCACCTGTATGCAACTCATGAGGTGACCAGACCCAGCTATTAACCCAATTTCCAGAAGTTCCCATAAGTAAAGAAGTTTCAATTTGCATTCTTGAGGGCTAGCATTTTGGCAAAGCAAGCTGATATTGGAGTGTCTAAACATGGCTTCAAGGGACTTAGTTTTAAGCATGCTTTTTAAAAAGCACCCATATAAAAATCAGATTTTTTCCAAAATTTAAGAATCGTGAATATGTATACTATGAAAAGAAAAATTGATCTGGAATACAACTTCTAGATAATGCTAAATTACTTGTCTGAAAAACTAAAAAATTTGAGTTGGGTTATGTTTTGATTTTGTTATAAGAACTCTATAAAAAATACACCATTTTCATTATGGTCTTTCTGAACAGATTTACTCTTCTGACCATGCAGACTCAGAGGGTACCTCTGGCACACAAACTACAGTACAGGTACAACGTGTTGGGCACAAGAGCTGGAGACAGAAGAGACGGAAGTTTTATTCCACAGGCTGCTTGCAAACTTAAGATGCTTCTGTTAAATTTGCAGACTCCGGATATCAGAGCTGCAGTCATATACCAAAGCTAGCCAGTCCATAGCATTCAGGGTTTTTTTCATGTTTGTTTGCCTAATTGTTGCCCCGAGTGGGCAGCTGGGATATTTTTAGGACAGCAGCAGCAGAACAGAAGAGCAAGAATCAGTGTGGAGCTGTGTATATTTTAGCAGATTTCATCCCCAGGGAGTTGTGTTTTATTGATCTCCATCTGAAGGCAGAGGAAGGTCTCATGAGAGACTCCCTTTTTAGGGGTTTGGGGTTTAACTTTCTCCCCAGGTAGCAGTAACACTGCTATATTACTTTTCACAAAATCTTTATGCCTTTAGATTTTTAAAGAAAAAATATTTAAAGATATTACAGATCAAGGCATGAAGGACTTTATTAGTTTAAAGGGTTATAAATTTGCATCCCAGGAATGTGTTTTATTCTTTTTCCAGTGTTCATAATCGAAAGAGATTCACTGTCCATATTGAGGATTTTTCAGTCCTTACCTAATCTTGCTTAGGGTCTTTACAAGGAATAGATTTTGCTTATCTTCCCAAACAGAAGAAATGTCTTACTTCTTCCCTTTTCAGCTTTCTGATCCAATGAAGTGCAGATGCAGAGGAGTTCCCAGACTCCTTTGGGAGTGCCTAGTGTTACTCCATCCCAGGTGCAGGATCTCACATTTTACTTGTTGAATTTCATGCCATTAATCACTACCCAGTGTTCCAGTCTATCCAAATTCTTCTGTAAAGCCTCCTGCAGAGTCAACAGCACCTCCCAGTTTAGTGTCACCAGCAGACCTGTTAATGGTGTGCTCAGCTCCTGCATCCAGGTCATTGATAAATATATTGAATAGAACTGGCTCTAGATGTGAGCCCTGAGAAACTTCCCTGCTCACCAGCCAGATGTGGCCCCTTTCACCTCAGCCCTTTGAGCTCTGCCTGCCCTTCAGCCAGTCCTTCACCCAAAACATCATGAACCTGCTCATCCCACTGTCAGACAACTTGTCCAGAAGGGTGCTATGAGACAGTATCAAATGCCTCACTAAAATCCAGAAAAACTACATCCACCTCCTTCCCTTCATCCAGCAGGCAGCAACCTTATCACTGGAGTAGATCAAATTAGTTAAACAGAACTTTCCTTTTGAGAACCCATATTGACTGTGTCTGATGACTGCATTATTCTTTAAATGCTTTTCAGTAGTACACAGTATAATCTTCTTTATTTTTCCACTTAACATTTTATGAATTAACTTCCAGTTAAGGAAGTTTTGTGTAAAAATATTTGTCTATTATTTTGCTGAGCCTTTTATTCTTTTAATTTTTTGCATCTTCTTGTCTGTTTGAAGGAGTAGCTTTAAGTTTTGCTGAATAAGGTCACGGTTTTCCAAATAGCAATAATAAATTTTACAGTCTAAGTTGACTCTTTGACATCTTCATGACAGTCAAAAATAGAAATGGACTCAAAAACTACCCATATGGTAGCAACTAAATCCTGACAAGCACATCTTAGAGAGCAAACAGAAATGTCTCACAGACATGTGGAACATCAAATATCCAATAATCAAGCAGCAGCCAGCTGGTGGGGTTAGCTACTTCATGTGCAGCTAGAATACAGTTATTTTTAACAAGTGGTACAAAGACTTCAGGTTGCATGTACAGAAGAGAATAAGATTTGCAAAAAGTCCTAGAGAGACCTACAACCACTTTTTAATCACATGCCTAGTAAAGAGATAAGATGTTGGGGATTTGCAAAGCAAATTTGCCACAATATTTTTTATCATTTCATTATCTATCACTGGATAGATCATATTCAGGCTGTATTTAATTTCAAATAATTTACATGAACTCTTGTTATTTTCCCATTATTGTGCTTACCTTGCCCTAGGATGGATGTGCTCTGCTGGAGAAAGCCCCAGGTGGTTGCTTCATTTGTTGCAGCAAGTGCAAGGTCAGTGAGGTGGGATTATGAAATAGGGGTTACAAGGCTAAGTGTCAGTGCTGCCTGGGAGAACTGACAAGACCAGGAAAATCACAAAGCTAAATCTTTCATGTTACTTTTTTCCCCCTGTAGTTTCTTTGTGTTTGATGTGCAAAAGGCATTCCAGTTTGTAGAGCTGAGGACTAAGAGCTGATGTCTGAGCAAATGGGAACATTGTGTGAGATGTTGAAAGAACTAACTCTGGAGCAGCAGGTATTCACAATCTGTCCAGGCTCTGCCTCAGCTTCCCACTGTAAGATGCAAATAGTTCCACCCTCATATTCCTCCAGGATACTGTGGAAATACTTTGTGAAGCAACCTGTGATGAACACGGAGGAGCTCATGAGGGAACAGTTCTACATGGAAAGCAGGATTTGTGAGTAAATCAGGCCTGGAGCTACACAATGAATAACAGCACCAAAATAGTACTGACTAACTGCTCATTAACTGAGCACTGCCTATACTGTGCCTTGTGGGAATTCCTGCAGTGGCGATCTGGGATAGTAGTACATACAAATGACAGAAGCAAATGGAATATGCATAAAGACATTTCTTAAACAAGTGCTTAACTTGGCCTCTTTAATGATCTTTTAATGTACTTTTTAAATTTATCCAGATTCTGTTTAAATATCCTCACACCCCTGAATATATAAATATATTCATACTCTTGTTGCAAGTATTTGTTTAGCTGGTATGGACAGAACTGTAAAGAAATGTAATCACTTTTATGGCCTTCCAATTTCTACTTCATAGTTGCTTTTTGTAGTAATTTTTCAGAGTGTAAAGCAAACTCTCAGTACAAAAAGAGCATGTGAAGGCTGAGAAAGAAGACATTCGAAAGGCTGCTATCTATAACATTCTTTATATTCTCCCAGTTTCTGTAGAGGATTTTTCCTTGAGAATCTTAGCACCTGAAGTTTTGTCACTTGATCTTTTAAGGGTATGACTGACATGTTCATATCAGCACTACAGGTATATATATATATATATATTGGGAATCTATTTATGTGTATTCTGTTCTGATGAGTAGGATAAAAGCTGGTATACTCTCCAGGGAGGAGCCTCTCAGACAAGAATCTGTGGTAATGAACAGTTTTTGCAACAAGATAGTTATGGATAGAAACTCTTGTGAACCACACTTGCCTGAGGCAGATTGTTACACAGTCAATATCTTTTGAGTTGCTGCCACTTGAAAGGTTTTTTTAAAGTCACAATGGCTCTTTTCTATAAAGTATGGCTTATTCCTTCCTTTGGCTGAAAATTTTTGCATGTCTTTAGAGTATGCCATGAAGAGAGTGAAGGGCTCAAGGATGCCACCTAAAGCTCAAAGACACAAGAAGGTACAGTGCAGTGAGAAGCTACACGACAAATACGTTTTGTGGAATGGGTTATCTTTTGAAACACATCCTTATGCCATGCCTAGTGTATTTTCTCTAAAATGCCATTTTTAGTATAAGCAGTGGCCTAAGTGCTGTTCTGGTACTCCATTATTATGCTGTGGCATATGAGGAACTATTTGGCCCAGACTCCAGTAATTGAAGAACAGCCCTGACCCCCGAAATAAAAAAAAAAAACAACCCAACAGGCAGGAGTGAAGTGTGAGTGTGAAGGAGCAGAGCAGCAGTCAGTGAGAGCTGTTGGGTGCTCTCTGGGCTGGGGACTCATTCTGGCCTAAAGCTGAGCCTTTCTGCTGTTAGCAGCCACCTCACCTACTCCAGGGAGCAAAGGGCACAACTGGTGTCTCAGCAGCACTGTGGAACAGGCATTTGAGTTAAACTGGAAAATGATCTCCAGCTGATATGCGCAACAACTTTCCCAGCTTTAGAAGGCATTTTTAGCCAGACACCTGACCTATTCAGCCAAATAATTTATTTGTCTCTTGTGTCTTCCTAAACTGAGCAGTCTGGAACTGAGGCATGAGGTCTAACTGAACCCCTGTGCAATAGTGCCCCAGTGCCAGATGAAATCTTACGCTATGCAACCCATAAAACCAGGACTGCTGTCTCTCTGTTTTGACAGTTTGTGTAGTAATTTAGAAACCCCTTTTGGTCCTTACTAGTTGATATTGGTACTTTTTCATCTCAGTCAGCTGCTTGTCACTGTATCAGTAGGTGGCAGTAATAGACAAGCCTGTGCAGTTCCTACTTGTAATAGGAATTTGGGAAAGAAAACACCCAATTTTAGGGTAAAGCTGCTCATTTTGTTTGTTCACAAGCGTGAGCGGTGTAAATGTACTTGACAAACTCTAAAGTACATCTTTCTCTAACAGACAAATGATGTTCCCATACCAGTTTGGGTATTTATGGCTGTACTTAATTTAATAGTGCTATAAAGCTGGATTCAATTAGATGCAAATGTACATTATTTACCTAAAGATTAAATATCCAGGTTCCTGTCAAATTTTATGTAACACTTATTCTGGTAAGTTTGTACACAATTTTTCACACATTAATATTTGAGTCAATCTAATTAAGTATTAGTTTGCAGTAAAAGAAGCCTGTATTTCCTAGGAACCATTCCTCCCCCAAGTTTTATTTAGTCTCCTTGAAGAAACAAATCCATATTCTGATGCAGACCCAAATTATGCCATAATTATGGCATTCTCTTGGAAAATTCTGTATACAGATTTTTATCCCTATATAATGAAGAGATAGGAAAAACTGTATAATCAGGTCCTCTCAAAGCACATATTTTGTTACTCCTTTGATATCAGAAATCCAACTGGGTAAATGAGTGCCTTATTGAAGTTTAGGCTTTAATATGCACCTCTACAGACTGTTGTTCCCAAAGTGTTCTTTCCTTCTGTTGGAGCTGATCCTGCTGTAAGTCGCCGCAAAAATGCCTGGTTACAACATCCTTATGAATAATCATTTACTCTAGTGCCACTGACAGCAAGGATTGTATTTATTTTAACCTATGGTGTGATATAGAATAGCTTACTTTAAACTTTCCTCCATATTTCTCTCCTACTTTGGCCATAATTTCATAGAGGTTAGCTTAAAAAATTTGCCTAGCAGCACCAGCCAAGAACCCTGCTACTAATTTAAGACATGATATAGGAAGCAAAGAAGGGGAAATTAGTATATAATAAAGAGGAGGAAAATAGTTTTTAGGATTGAAATGGTAGCATCTTAAATTCAAAGTAAACCAAGGAGATTAATCTCATAGAGGCAAAACAGCCAGCCCCACATGTGCTACTGAGACATTACAATTTACCACCAATCTATTGGGAACTCTCATTCCATCAGAGCAGAAAGAGTTGGGATATGAAGAAAGGATTACTCATAACATGTCAAAACCCCTTTGAATCCAATTCTGTTCTGAAATTCTCACTCCATGAGATGACAGCCCCAACTCACGGAGTTAAGAGAGAGCATCCATTACTTTCTGGGCTTAAACTACAAATAAACAAGCCTAATGGCATATGAGAAGAAACAGAGAGAAAGCAGTACAGCACTAGGATGGCAGCAGGTCTGGTTTTGTTTTCATTAAAATTAGTAAGAATCAAATTGGACTGTTTGTTGAAAATATAAACTCATTGCTTCAGCATATAGGAAACGATTCTGTTAGATAAATCCACATTTTGGAGAGTTGTTTTTTTTTTTAATATATCATTCTATACTTTATGATATAATATGTATTCATTACTTAGAAAAATGTACAAAATCATTCAGATCTTTTTGTGTAGAGCTGAGGCAAGATGCTTAAGCATGAAACTCAAGTATCAATAGCAGATTATCCAAACCACCTCAAAGGTCAAAGCAACACAAAATATAACAATGACAAAGACATTTTATGCTTTACTGAGATTGGAGGAAAATATATTCTTTTAAATGTTGATTTTTGGATCAAGCTGGCATTAAAAGAAGAGTGAACCAGATGATGCTATTCTCTTTCACAAAGTCAATTTTTTGATGATGTTCTTAAGGAGAGTAATATATTTGTATGCAGTCCAAAGCTGTTACAATTTTATTTGAAGTGCAGATCTTCCAAGTTCACCTCACCCTCTTCCCCTTCAAATTACTAATTTGCCAATAGTATATTTTCATTCAAGGAACTGGTAAATAAGGCCCAAGGATATCAGAGAAAGATGTTCTGTTTTCCAGTAAGGAATTATGCTTCTACAGTTTAACCTCTTCAAACAGATTATAGACATCTGCTAACATAAATATGCACTTTATGGTATTCCATGTATTTATTTTTTTATAAATTAGAAGCATAAAATCATCTTAGTAGATACATTTTTTAACCTAATGCAATTTATGAATTGATGAAAAAAACCACAAACATGGGAACCAGCTATTTAAAATGTTAACTCCAACACATTCACAACTCCTTGAAGAAAGATTTTGGAGAAAAAAACGTGAAGATCAAAAGAATTACATTCTCCCCTTGTGAATAATAATTCTGGATTTTTGTAAATGCATCTCTTATAACCAGAGACCCTCAAAAGCACTGAAATGTTTCAGTCTCAGGATATCAGACACTAACCCCAATTAGAAACAGAAAGCAAACTGTTTGCAACACTGTAATAAGCTGTGGTAATTTCGTTATTTTAGATGGGAATGCTAATGATGAGCCACAAATGCAAGTTGTTACAAAGCCTTTGAGAATAAAGCTGTATGCCCTAAATTCTCCTCCCATGCTGTTCCAGTTAAAACCATACATGCAGAAGGACAAATGAAAATGTTGCCATGGTGATCAGAGCACTTACTAAATCACGTACGCTGTAGGAAGGATTCCCTAAAGAACCTTATTAAGCATTTTGTTGCTCTTTTTAAATAAATATTTTCAGAAAGCCTTTTTTTATTTCACTGTCAATAAAATAGCTACTCAGCTAAACCCTATTTCTCTACTCTCAAAATAAAAACACACCATACATTAAGAAATATTTTTGTTAGAAGTTAGGAATGGGATTATTAAGGTGAAAAC
Source organism: Chloebia gouldiae (assembly GCA_003676055.1). Taxonomy (NCBI): domain Eukaryota; kingdom Metazoa; phylum Chordata; class Aves; order Passeriformes; family Passeridae; genus Chloebia; species Chloebia gouldiae. The sequence goes on along the minus strand of QUSF01000002.1, from coordinate 64,359,999 downwards.
TTTGAAATAGGAACCTATTTCAAAGGTTGAAATAGGTAGGATGAGCCTACCTGTTCAAGATACTTTAATGTTTTTCAGCATAGGTATGTCAAGTCTGCTAAGATACTGATGTCTCCAGCTGCCCAGGTCAAAAACCAAATCTTTGAATGAAAGACATCTCAAAAGCCTGTTTGTTAAAAGGAATACTGTTATGTAGGGGTTTTTACAATAATAGTGCATGTGAGACATGAGGTGAGTTCTGCCAGCAGCAGAAGCACCATCCAAAGCCCCCTGTCCCTGTGCCTAGACTAGTAGCTGAACCCAGGAGGGTCAGGCCCATTATCCAAGCTGAACGGCAAAGAAAACAAAACCTGTACAATGCAGACATCTTGTATTTCCACTGCACAAAACAGTACAACAGACATCGATGGAAATTGCTAAAAATAAGCTGGAGAAGGTACATGCACTTTGGGGGAAATGCATGTGGCTTTGTTCACCAAGAAGCCCTTTTCAGCATCTTAATTCAGTATTTAAGAATACCCCAAGGCCCTCAGTTCCTCAGCTAGTTTTTTGCCTTGCGGGTATTTAAGATGTTTATGGAATACAAGTTTGTGCAGAGGAAGGGAGGAAGCTTGATCTCTTATGGGTGGCTGTTCAGTGTCTCAGCTCAGACTGGTGCAGTTCTCCAACAAAACTGTCTCCTGCCTTAGGGGCTGGCTGATACACTGTACATCAGTGAGACAACTGCCCTAATGCACCTGATTGAAAAAGAGCTTTCATTTTTTTTTTAATAAGGAGAAGAAGAACAACAAAAAGAAGTCTCTAAAGTAACAGTTGCTTCCATCAGGTGCCCTGTACGAGTTCAATTTTACTTCATGAAGAAGGCAGTCTTATTTCACACCTCATTATTTTCCTCTCACTGCACTTTTAAGTTGAAACAAAAAACATCCCAGAACCACCAGAAATTATTTGCAGACAACTTAACTAATCTGTGGCCACAAAATGTACAAACATAGTGGCTGTCAACAGCACAGTGGTCTCGCTGCATATCCTAGAACAACGTTTATTTACCATTACTCTCCATCCCCATAAAGCCCTACTCTTGTAGGCAAAGGCATGTAGAGGGCTGCTCAGAAAATGTAATTCCCCCTCCCTGTGCTGTTCAGGGCAGTTTTACACTCCCCACTAAAACCCTCAGGAACACTACTTTCACAGTTCAATTGACTTTCTAAATAATTGAAATCATTATAATTCAAAATAAGATACAAGCAACCATATTTTTCTACATTTTTATTAACGCAGTCCTGATGTGTGATTATACATCTTCATTCTGCTCATAGCTACAATGGCACTTTACTAGGATTGTTTTTGTAGCCAAGTTTCTTACAGTCTTCAGAAAACATATTTATAGACACCACTTACTGTATAAGACCAATCATTCTAAACACTAAATCACTGGGATTTTTTCCTCAATAGTGCTACTTGAGGAAAAGGTCACACTACTCTCTTTAGATAGAAATTTGTAAAGGCAATTGAATTGAATTCACCTTCCAAAGAAAATAAGAATGTTAAAAATAGCTTCAGGAATTGATATGACTCATTTAGATCCCAGAAAAATCTATTACTGGCAAAGATATCTACAATTTGATACTGTACTTGGTATTTTCACCAAGACCAAAAGAATATTTATGAAGAACTGAAATGAAACTCGTACATTGCTCTGAAAGATAAGCATTAGCTTGAATTGTTCTTTTTTTTTATTTTAGTCAAAATTACACTACCTTCCAAAAATATTGTAGTTATGGGGTAAGTATTGACATTTGAAGAAAAATTGCTAAAAGCATGCAACACTAATACCAAGTTTTAGCAGATGACATTTTTTAATTGAAAACTGACTCAAAGGATAGTACAAAAGAGTTTCTTCTCCCTAAAGGGATTTTCAGATGCAGGTACAGGAATAATAAGGGGATCTTCTCCAATGTGTGCATCACAATATGCCAATAAATCTGCTGCAGCCTTGGATACCTAATAGAAGAGAAGAGAGAACTACTGTAACACTTAATTCTGAACCCATCTGAATTGCATAAATTATTTTCATAGAACAAATTATAATGGAAGCTATTGTAAAACAGGGAGTAGATTGCTTTATCCTTTAAATATTAGCCACATCTCTTAATTTGCTCTTCCTAGGCCTAGGAATCCTTCCATACATTTTATCTAACATAGTGACATAGTGACATCAACATATTGATTGATATCATCCATGCTGATCTGTTCCTCTCCATCAGAACGAGGTCAGGAGCACATAGTCATTAAAACATTTATATGTTAACCACCCAGAAGTAATAAGGATTCTTCTTGAAGTGTCTGTTTCTGTAGAGAAACCTGCTTCAGCTCTTACTCCCATTCATTTCTTTTAAGGTATTCCACACACACTCTCGCTATCCTTTGCTCCTCTGGCTGCAAAATAAAAAGTTCTTTAGGCACATGACCATGGGACTAAAAAGAAATAATAAATCAGGAACAAAACTTGAACAACATATGTCATAGTATTTAAGCTAAATACTGCTCTTTTCAATGAAGCAAGACTAATATCTTCTGCTTAGTAAATTACTATAAGTAGTCCTTTATTCACAGCATTCATTTAAACTTGAGCACTACCTTAATATTTTTTAACTCAATATTTTTATACTTCTGAAATAAATAATTCTTAAGTCTCCAAATTCAGAATATGGGTTATGCTTACTGAAAAGCATATAAAAATACAAATACATACAAAAATGTAGCAGTGTGATGAATATTTGCAATGCAAGCTATTTTGCATTAAATGAAAAATGAAATATTAAACCTTGTAATTTCTGTAGCTTTGTGTCATAAGAATATTGGTGGCAGTAGGCCACAGTGACTCATTTATTTTTTCAAGAATTTAGAAAGTATATACAATTTTTTTTTTTGTTCTGATCAGTCAGTAAGATATTCACAGCTATCTGTATCTCTTTGCTTTGAAGAATTAGTGGATTTTCAATATTCTGATAGTTGAGAAAATGAATTCTGGAATCTTTACAAAGAAGTCTTTTCCCTGAGCACCATGACAGCTTGTCCCTCATCAAACACTGAGGTCAGCATGTTTGCACAACTAGAGTGAAGAGAAGAAACAAATCACATTTCTGGTATTTTTCTAGCAGGTGTGTCACCAATGTTAGCTTTAAGCTTCCCCACGCCCTGCTTGCTTTGACATGAACCCAGCCCATAGTAGGCTTCAGATTAGATCCATGAAGTCAATGGGTATTGAATCAGAATTTGCATGAAATTGGAATGAACTTCTGAAGACAGTTACAGACTTTATTTCTTTATTTTCTTTATTTTAAATTTCTGTATGTCTTTGTAAAATGTTTAAACCTATGGAGAACCTGTGGTTGGCACCCCAGTATAGACTATCCCCCCTATGGAGGAAATAAGTGTTAAGGTTATTTAAAATTAGTTTGTCATTGAATTGGCCTGCAAGAAAAAAGGGTGACAGAGACACTACATACGAACAGAAGGCTGCTGGGCACAGGTGAAACAGAAAACTGAAAAAATCAGAAGAGATTCACAAGGACCAGTGCTTCTCAAAAAGAAGCAGGTATAACAAAAATGTGTTGAAAGTTACAGACCTCAAAGTACAAAGGATTGTAATGATTTTCCTCTAATGATCTTGTTAGTTTCATGCATGGATAAGCAACATCAGCCCAAGAATATTGCTTTTCATTCAATGGAAGAGAAGTACAATTTCAGACCACATTCTTAGATGGGAGAAACCCAAATATAATTTCTTGTATTGCTGTGCTTTGATATGATATAACAAAAAAAAAAAAAGGTGTTTCACTAGTAAAAGCTCAACTTACATTTTTGTATCTAACTTGTCCTGTAATGCTGGTAGGAATGTTGTGAAGCAGAGTAACACATTCACAGAATCATCTGGGTTGGAAAAGACCTTTGAAATTATCAAGTCCAGCCTTTGACCTAACGCCACCTTGCCAACTGTACCATGGCACTTGGTGCTACTTCCAGTCTCTTCTTAACTCCAGGGATAGCAACTGCACCACCTCCCTGGGCACTCCACTCCAATGCCCCATCATCCCTTTCTGTGAAGAGAAACCCTTCCTAATGTCCTGTTGTTTAAGTCACATTTTAGTTTGCTTTTAAACAAACCATAGTACAATTTATTTAATAATCAACCTGCGACAAGAAACTGAGCAACACGATCATTGTCACAAATGAAACCTGCACTAGGCCATATATTTTCATCCTTTAAACAAATAAAAGGTTTTGAGAGGAAAAATCCTCCCACTGGGATTACAGCAGTCATTTTAAAAGTGAATTATAACCAGTTCTTCACTAAAAGTAGAGTAGCTTAAGCCTGCACAGTGGAATAATGACCATTCACAACAGGGAGTTAAATGAGCTGATCACAATCCAGGAGCAACAAAAACACGAGTTCCTGAGGCTGTGAGCAGCGTTGCCAAAGTCAGACCTGTGGCCCAAAAAATAACAATATATAATATTGCCTCCAGCAAGTTTCCTGCTCAGTGTCATTATTGGGAAGAGCAGTAGTGGAAGGCCTGTGCACTGAGCATGGCACCAAGGCTCCAGCAGGGATGGCTGCTTTGGCACAGGCAGCACCCAGAGGTGCCCCACGGCCAGGGCTGCGGGAACACTGACGTGCTGATCGGCCCATTGTGCCATGGAAGGAGTTAAGTGGAGCCCAATCTATCGTAGCTTTTACTTGCCTTTGGGGTTCTTTGTAGCTGAACGTTGCTCTACAGCTTCAAAATAGCTTTTCCTAAGAATTAAAATAAATGCATTTGATTTGAATATTCAAATGAAGCAAAGACATTTATCATGTCAGCTTTCCTATGCAATACGGCTTGGTCTGCAAATTCAAAGTAATTTATACACATTGCAGAAGTGGCTAAAGAAAAAATCAGTCTCCAGTTTGATTGATGAATTCTATCAGAAAGTTAACAACTCATTTTTAAAAAATCTTTTAAGGTGTATGGATTAAAAGATGGAGTATATATGTATCACACATGATCATGTGATCTCACATTTTGCAGAATTACTTTTATTCTTGCAAAAAACCACATCTAGTTATCAAATTAACAAAAGGGGAAAAAAAATCCAACAAATCACTCAACCCTGATGCTTTAAAGAATTAGTCTCAGGAGGACTGTGGAATTTTAACATTATATTTCAGAATAGCAGAGGTGATAAAAACCACCAGAGTTAGAACATCCTGTTAGCTGCACTAATAATTATAAGCTTCAGTGACAGGGCAAAATGCTGCAATTACAATGTCTTCTGCCTTGTCATGGATTGTGACTAATTACCACCCTTGCTAAAACACCCACTCTGCTTATCCTTTACATCTAAAATAAAGAGATTCACACACGTTTATTGGCATTCTCACTGTTCATCTCCCAACACTATTCAGAACCAGTTAGGAATACTTCCTATCTTCCTTAGGAAAAAGAAAATGGAATGATAACTGATATGCCAAGGGTCTTAAATGTCAGAGGACTCTTGCTATTCTGCTTGCAAAGAGAAAATTAGGCAGTGCTTTATTCTGAGGACAGCTCTGATAAACACCAGTACTAACTTTGCTTTCTCAATTTTACTGCTAGCATCTTTAGAAGACCTATTTTTCTACAAGGCCACTGTTCACCTGATTTACTTGGTATTTCCTAGCTCAGAATCTGTGTTTCCCACTTCCTACTTACTTCTCCATTGTAACTCTAGCTATTCCTTTGCCAGGTAAGACAGGTTCAATTATGATCCTTCTGGCATTCCTATGGTTTACAAACAAACCCACAGTAATCCTCCTTCCAACTACTGATCAACACACCAATAACTCCATCCTCCTCTTTCGAGTTGTCCTGCTTCTTTCACACCTCAGCAGCAAGTTGTCTTTGTGGAACCTCACAACACAGAACGGCTTTGCTGCTCTGACTGGCTAGAGGACTTCATAGGACTTCTTAAATGAGCTGAAAAATCCAGAACACAGTGGGGAGTCAGCAACTACCAACATACTTTTAACTACAACATTTTAATTGAGTGGACCCAAATCTTGCTGGTTACAGCAGATACTGTGCATTGGAAACAAAGTGTCTCTGTAGTAGAAAAATAAACTGGAACTTCTGTTTTTCCCAGTCAATAACACAGACACCTCTTTCATGTTAGCAATATAGTCTTGCCTATTGTGGCAATAACAACTTGGCTATAGCTATTTGCAAAAGAGGATTTAATTAAATTATTTGGAAAGCCCTGATCTTTTGTTAAATGTCTAACTAGTTTAATCAGATGCAAAATGCCAGGAAAAAAGGAAGTAATTTCATTTATCTACCTTTACAGTAATGATCTGAGAACTTAAAATCTCCTGTTGAAACTACTGGAAAGTCTCTTGGTAAAATTTGACTGTGCTGAAACACACTGATTCAAGATTAAAAAGCCAAGCAGATTTTGAAGGAATAAAAAGCCCATCAATTACTTCCCACAATCCCTCATATGCTTGTTCAAAGAAATTCTAGAAATTAAGGCATTTTGAAAAGTTATATTTGTTTTATGTTAGTATAGGAACCCTCATAATTCTGAAACATGCCAGATTTTCTTTGGTGTGTTTTTGGTCTCAGGCTGCTTCAAAAAGTGAAATAATTGCACTTTCAAGCTACCTGTTTTATAGATCTGCCACATTTGCTAATAACTGTGTTCATTTTAATTAAACTAGCTGTAAAAAAAAACAAACCTATGTCTTTCTTGCAGCTATGTCTTTCTTGCATATGTGATTAAAAATGTTATATAGCTAACTAATGAAGCTATTTGCAAAACTGACCTAATGATGTGGGACATGACAGTTACCACTGCATATACAGAGGCAAGATTAAGGCAAATCTACTAAGTATGCTATGAAATGGAGGAACTACTTTTGCAAATTCAATGGTCTTACAAGACATTGCTAAAAACTGCCAGAAAACAGAGTGACTGAAATTTCTTTTTTCATTAAGAGCAAGACTGACCACTCATGTGAATTGCACTAATATTTCTGAATTATAAATATTACTTTTGCAGCTGGTGAGTTTGTGATCTGAGACTATTTAAAAAATTATAAATATATACTGCTGACCCCACACTGACTACATGCAGACTTTCAGCACGCAGGATGGATGGACAAACAGCCTGAGTTAAGATTACATGAAGATTTACAACACTTCTAAATTGTCCTACTGACTTAATCATCTCAGTTACAGTTTTGTAACAACTCAAGTGCAGTTGTTTGTAGAGAACTGTGTAATTTCAATGCATTACTTTTTAAATTTGTAAAGACTAAAATCTTCTTCCTTGTAGAGAAGGAAGAAGAAAAACTTATTTTATTGAAATAATGCTTCCCTATTTTCAGAGGAAGAGAGCAAAAGAAATGAGCATTGCTTTCTTTAAAAGTTCTATGGCATTTTGAGCTTCTAGGTGCTTGATATCTCACAAAATTTTAGTCTAGTGGAAAGCAGAATGACAAGCACAGGACTTTTTGGTTAAAAAAAACTGAAAACCTCTGTTTAATAGTGCCTTTAATGATAATATTTAATCCACAAGAGGCATGATGAAACCAAATCTTCACATACAACATATCAAGTGTGAAGAATCATAACTGCACACTGCAATCATACTTGGTTTTTTTTGTGCGTGACGTCTGCACTAAAACAAAACAAAGCAAGGCAATTCAGCTCATCATTATTCAAAAAATCTGCAATATCTTAAGGACTTATTCCAATTCTTAAAGGAGAAAAATCAAGAAACCAGAGCTGCACTTAACTTCAGCTACAGATGACAAAGAAGAGCACCTGTGCACCTGCCAGCTGACTTTAAGCATTTCACAGAATACCACTTTTGACAAATATAAAGGACACTCACACAGAAGCAGACTTGAAGCCAGACTTTGGAAATTGCTTCACTAGAACCCCCCAGTTAGTATGTAACTTATTCATAGTACTGAATATTGTTTTATTGCTCAACACCGGTTCTTGATTTCTGCATTATTAAGGACATGCTTTTCCACAAACTAGTCAATGAATTCAAAATGTCAACAGTAAGTCTAAGTTTACCTTTATTCTATCCATGTATGCTTCCATTTTTAATTGCTCCACAGCTTTCCTGGCTTGAGAAATACTGGTTGTACTGTTTGACACTAGTTCCTTCATTTTGTTTTTCCTGGAAGAGATGAAGTTGAGACCATTTAAAGAACAGGCAGCAAATGCAGCAATCATTGAGAGGACAGTTATCTGAACTCTAACCAACCCTTGCCCACCACATCAACACTGCCAGGCTGTTGGTCATGAATACAAAGCAGACACCATTTATTTCTGTTCTCTTGTTCCATGGCACTTTATTGCATTACATATTTGCATCCTCCATCATCAGCACTCCAGCTGAATCCTGCAAATGACACACAAATGCAGAGCACATGACCATGACTTCAGTGTGAGAATGGTTGCCCTGGTTCACGTTGCCAACGCAGAACAGCTGTTCACAAACAGACTTTGCAGGCATTGCACAGTTTGGCTCCACGCCCCAGTTACACCTAGAAACATCAAAATAAGCTCAGAAATCTGTGTAGTGGAAATTAATGCCACACCACTTTCACCAATCATCAGAGAGAAATTTTAAGACAGAGAATGAATCAGAATTCTGACCATCGATAAAAGAAGTTTAGAAATGAGTTAACAGATTAAGAGGAAATAATGCAACTTTTTGCTTAGACACCCAGCAAAGTCTAAAGATTACTAAACCCAGTACAGTACACTATACAGGATAGGAATGCTTTATTCTTTAAGAGATCTGCAGCTCTTGGGAAGGAACATCTAAGTAAGGTATGGCAGCTTTTGGTTCTGTTGCATTGCTCCTCCTTGAGGGATTAAATCAGCTCAATATCCAGCAATCCTCAGCACTGTTGTTACCAAATGAGTCGAGACCTCCACATTCAGACCTTGACTAACTTAAAATAATTATGCCAGAGGTGGTCTGCATGTTAGAGACCTCCCTTGTGCTGACACTTCTAGCACAAGGCTGGGCTAGTCACTGCAGGTTGGCCTAAGGCCACATGGAATTGATTGATGAATTCTAAGTTAACAACTCATTTTTAAAAAATCTTCTAAGGTGTATGGGTTAAAAGATGGAATATATAGGTATCACACGTGATCATGTGATCTCACATTTTGCAGAATTACTTTTATTCTTGCAAAAAACACTGGAGGTTGGCCTAGGGCCACATGGAAAGATGATGGGTTACAGATGACCTAAACAGGTCCCAGACTAGCTTCACTACCTAGTAACACCGATGCTGACCTTTCAATCAGGCAACATTCCCCTGTGGTCCTTACCACAAGGGCTACCTGCAGCCAGATTGATCTGGCACCAAGCCTCAGCAAAATGCAAAGGACACAGAGGCAGATGGGACACAGGAAAAAAAAACCACACAGAAGGAGGCATTTTGCACTGCTGCCAAAGCAGTTTTAGGCTTAGGCCCTTCAAAATGAATACTGCCATCTTATTTCTGGATAAGAAGCAAACACCTAGAACCACACTTATTTCCCTTCTTGAACCTTGATTACTTACCTGATCCAGTCACTGGGGTGTAAGATACAAACAGGAAATAAAGTAGGACAATGGAAATGCTCTTGTAAACAAACCTGTATGTACAATGTCCCTGTTAGATTCAAGAAAAGTACACAATCCATAGTACAGAAAGAATGGAGGAATAATTTTTTAGCTACTTTGATTTTGCAAAACACAAATGCTTAGAGACAAGGCAAAGACAATTGTTTCTTCTCACAGCCTGATATGAAACACACTGTTTCTAAAAATCAGTAACCTGTGCTGTAAAACATGATGGTGTAATACAAATGCCATGGTGAGCCATGCTCAACGCTAATTTGAAGAAACAATAGAATCTTTTCCTTTCAGATCTAGTGTAAGTCAAGGCAGGGAAATGCTACTTTAGAATATATTAATTTTGCCAAACAAAACAAAAGCTTTAACATACACCAAGACAAAGAACAGGTTTTCTGCATATGCGTGTGTCCTTTGAATGGAAGAAAATTTTCCCCCTTGTATGCTCTGACGAAGTAAAATCGTGTCAGAACATAGCAGGTTTTTTGTCTTCATATTTGTTTACAAATTTTTAACTCATATTCCTTACAAGGCACAGGACTGAATACATGTGGAGGAACTGGCTTCGCATAAAATGCCAAAATCCACAAAAATCCACAACCGAGCCACAGCCTCCAATCCATTTTGAGATGTGTTTTGACTTGCAGTGGAAAGTCAAACAGCAGAAAGGATAGAAGACATTCACAAAAGGAGAGGCTCTCAATTACAGCTCATCTCTGGATTTTTTGTTCAGCTCAGCCTCCTCACTGTTAAGTATCAACCTCTCTATAAAAATTAGAATAAAAACATTTAGTTTTGTTTACAAAGTGATACTCCCACAAGAGTGAATAATTTAAATTTTATCATCTCCCCATCTACCTTACTAATGATCACAAAGTCAAACATGTCAAAGCTAAATTAAGTCAGAGGTCTTTCTACATTTGCCACATACATTTAAATTAAACTGAATTAAGCAACTGCAACTCCTTGAACAGCTCAGAGAATTCCACATCTCCCACACATTTCTGGCAATTCACTCACTCATACTGTAAAAGCTATAAACATTAGACTTAGACAATTTGAACTGTCACTAGCTACAACAAAGCTGGCAAGAACAGTGTTCATAGAACTTTCAGCTAGTGTTTAAGCATTTACAGAATAAGGATTGAGTTAAGTCCATAGTAAAATTTTGAAAAGACTATGAAGCATAAAAATGCTTCTAAAAATTCAAACCATGTTTCTAAAGCAATGCCACAAAGATAATATATCCTTACCTATATTCTGAAACACCAAATAGGAAAATTTAAAAAAAGAAAATATATACATTGACTAGTAAAGCATTTCACAGTATCAAAAACCAAATAGAATATGAGGCTTCATAAAAAAAAAAAATGAACTTTAAAACCAAAAAAAAGTCTGGCACTAGGCATTTCAGACATGGGAGAAAATTTCACTTATCCCCAGCAAGAGGTTTTTTGTTTATATATCTAACTTGTTTGTTTATACTCTGAAGCACAAACATTTGTTCTGTGCCAAATCGTGCTCCAACCTTTGCCTTTACATACATTTAAACATTTAACTACTATATTTCTGGAAATGTTTAGCATCTATTAAGTATTTAATTTTTTCCAGACAGGTATGGTTCCATAACTTTGTGACACTGACTTGTCCTCACATACCAAGCTACATATACCTCTACCTTCTCTCACTCTCTGCAAACACTGTACATATCTGTGCAATATTTAAGGCCCTATTACATATGGTTTGATGCTGACAATGAGAATTGTAACCACTTTCAAACCAGGCTGTGATAAAGATCCCTGTTGCAGACAAAACTTTGTATGACACTTGATTCTGTTCTCCTTGGGACATATGATAATAACCTTAAGCTTAATATTCTTTAATGAAATAAATTGTTACTTAAAAATAAAGCTCTGGAGAGAACAGAAATTTTAATTACAAGAGACTCTATTACACACCCATCCCCTGGAATGGGGAAGCCTCTCCTCAAACACCCTCTCGAAGGGTGTGTTTCATCTGAGGCTGCGCCTGACAAATAGATCTGATCCTTTCTCTTAAGATGACTCCTCTTAAACTGCCCAAGTATTCTCTAGGCCTTTAGTCCCACAGGAAGGCACATTTATCTTCATATTGTACCTGGGTGAGCAATCTACAGGATCACAGAATGGTTTATGTTGGAAGGCACCTTCAAAGATCACCTGGTTCATGGCAATGCAATGTTCCTGCAATGAGCAGGAACATCATCTGCTACAACAGGTTGCTGAGGGCCCTGTCCGAGCTGACCTGGAATGTTGCCAGGAATCGGGAGTCCACCACTTTTCTGGATAACCTGTTACAGTGTTTCGCTACACTCATGGTAAAGTTTTTTCCTTATATCTGGTCTGCATCAACCCTCTTTTAGTTTAAAACCATTACCCTGCATCCTTTCACAACTGACCCTGCTAAAAATTCGGTCCCCGTTTTTCTTTTAAGCCTCTTTTTATTACTGAAGGGCTGCAGTAAGGTCTCCCCAGAGCCTTTGCTTCCCTAGGATGAACAATCCCAAGTCTTTCAGATATTCCTCATTGGAGTGGTGCTCCAGCCCCCTGATATCCTGGTGTCCCTCTCCTGGACTCGCTCCAACAGGTCCATGTCCTTGCCGTGCTGGGGATCCCAGAGCTGGATGCAGTGTGGATGCAGTGCTACCAGAGCTGAGTAGAGGGGCAGAACCACCTCCCTTGACCTCCTGACCACATTGCTTTGGATGTTTAAAAGGAGAACTTCTCCCCATCATTTGAATTGCCTAAGACCCCTGGAAGCAGAAATTCTCAGGTGGGTTTGCTACTGCTCATTCCTGGCTGTTTTCACCTTGGATCAATACAGGCACACACAGGTCCCGACAATCACTGTAGTTACAGTAACTGTGCTAACGAGCAGCCTGCATGTTACTGCTGCAGCCAGCAGACCTGGATTATACAGCAGCTCATTTATCCAGCATATTTTTGTGCAGCACACTGAGTTCAGTGACCTGGTCTCTACTGATTCTTTTCTTTTAGGGGAACACCGGCTGGGCTAAGGAAGAACAGTGACAGCAGCTACACAGCCTTTTTTTAGCCAAACAGTTTCTGCTGACTGGCACCCCACACCAGACAGCCCTTTACTAAAGCATCACTCCTGAAAGCTGTGCAGCAACAGCCTCCCAGCCAGCTGCATTTTCTGGCATTTTGTTTTGTTTACCTTACCTCATCCTTTTTCTGGGCACACGTAACTCATGTGTGCCAAAGTTCTTAATTTCCCAGGCTCCTAAAAGTGCTTGTGAAGAGCAGCTTTTCCTTTTTTGTTTTTACAATGAATGATTGTACCCAACAGCACTTCAAAGGCAAATTTATTTTATTATAATGCAGAAATCTGCATAAATATTTGCAGGTATAGCTTGATGCTGCTGGGGTAAGGAGTGCAATCTTCACTTACTAAACATTACAAATAGTTGTTAGTAAAATATAGAAAAAGTCTAAAAACTAGAGTAACATAGAATCAAAATTGAAATTTCAAGCTCTTCAGGATTGATTTCTACAAGGAACAGGGATGAAAAGCTGTGATTTCCCTTCCTCTAGCTCCAAGTACAAGCTTACAATGCCATACCATAAAAGTAACCCCTGGAATTCAATCTAAAAAGGCCTAAACCAAATTGCTGCCTTGATCTAAAGTGATGGACCTCAAATAACTAGATTAGAAAACCTGGGGTTGACAGCTCCGAAGAACACCTTCCACGCAAGCTCAGTACTTTTTTGACCACACAGCCCAATAGGAAAGTTAACCCAATCAATCATTCAACTAAGTCCCAGTGACATTAGCAGGAATCATCCCTGGATAATGACCCACAAATCACATCCTAAATTGTGCCACATTTCATTATCCACTTGCAGGAACACAAACAGCAAAATTTACAGCCTCACAGCAGTTCGATGCCAAACTGGTATACCAAAGAAATCAAAAGAAAAAAGAAAAAAGAAAAAGAAAAAAAAAAAGAAATGGGGAAAAACCCAACTTCCCCTGCTATCTCAGATTTACAGCAACTGATGTAGCTCTGTAAAGAGAGAGGGAGGATAAGGAATCCTTTTCTTTATCTCATTGCTGCACAAAGAAACACAAGAAAATTATTACTGGAGCTTTTCACTACATCTCCTAAGGAGAAGCTTAGTAGTACAAGCAGAAATTATTAGATTAAAGGCAAAAACTATTGTTCATAACAAGGAAAGAATGCAATTTTCATACCATAAACGTGGTGACTTCGAAAATAACTTCTCCTCATGTAACTGCAAAGCAGCAAAACTCCAACAGCTCAGTTCTTGTCTAACATATCATATCCAGTCCAACTGTCAAGTTCCAAAAATTCTTGCCATCATACCCAAATTTTTACTCAAAAATATAATCTTGCTTCTCAACATTAAAAAATCAAAGGAAACAATGGCTGAAGTAATGTGGTATTTCCCAAGGACAATCTTTTTGTGCAATACAGGTTATGTGAACATATTGCCCAGCAAAGCATCAGCGATTTGGAAAGTCAGAGGCAGAAAGATTTTTTTCTGGCTACTGTTTTACCTCTTTAGCTAATTTTGAAAGACAGCTATGAGCTTTCAAAGAAATACACAGGAAATTTTGATTATTCCTCTTAAACGCCGCTTAAAACGTATTTGAACAGAATTGCAACCTACAATGTAGGGAGAGCTTCTCCGGGAAGCTCGGCACTGCATCACCTGCAGGGCAGAAGCGTTTTTTAAGTTGTTATTCCGAGTTTTCTGTCTCACTGCACTGCCCTAATGGCTGTGCTGTGCAGCAGCTCCCAGCACCACACACCGGTGATCGCCGGCAGCAGCAGCCGGGCAGCGGGAGCTGCTCCTCCGTCTGCAGGAAAAGCGGCACTGCCGGGAGCCTTCACCCCAGGCAGCTGCCGGAGGAGGAAGGAGCACACCGGGAAGAGACCCCCTCCCCGGCCCCGCGGGATACCTGGGCTCGGGGCGGGCTCTCCGGAGAAGGATGCTCCCCGCCGGTGCCGAGCGAAGCCCGACGCAGACTCCTGCGGATAACCGGGAAACTCCGGCCGCTGCCTGCCCGCAGCAGCCCGCGGCACCGCCGGGATGCCGGGCGGAGCGGCCAAGGGATTCCCAGGACAGCAGCGCCGACCGCCGCGCCGGCGAAGCCCCGCGCGGAAACCCCGACCCGCCCCGCGCTGGGCGCCCCTCCCGGCACCTTCCCCGCCCGGCCCGGGCACTCCCTCCCTCCGTCCCTCCCCCCGTCCCGCCCCGTGCGGGCGCGGAGGCTGCGGGCGGCCCGGCACTGGCACATGGCGCGGCGGGGCGGTCCGGCCCCGCGGCCGCCGCCCTCACGCTCTGCCCGCCTCTGTCCCTCCCGATTCCTGCCGCAGCCGCCGCCTGCCCCGGCTCCAGCAGGCGCTAGGGATCGAGCGATCATCCAGGTATTCTCAAACAGAATCGGAGACCACAGAAACAAAATCAGTTAGGTTGAAAAAGACCTCTGAGATCATTGAGTCCAACCTTTGATCGAACACCACTCTCTCTAGAACTAGACCATGGTGATAAGTATCATATCCAGTCTTCCCTTAAACACATCTGGGAACAGTGACTCGACCACGTCCCTGAGCAATCTATTACAAAAGTTTAATCACCATTTTAAGTGAAGAAATTCCTCCTGCTGTCGAAACTGAACCTCCCCTGGCACGGCTTGAGGCCATTCCCTCTCATCCTGTCACTTGTGACCTGGAAAAAGAGACCGGCCCCCACCTGGCTACAGCCTCCTTGCCTTTCCGGCTACGGTCTCCCGAGTTTCTCTTTCTCCAGACTAAACAGCCCCAGCTCCTGCAGCTACTCCTCACAGCAGCTAAGTTCCCTTCCCAAGTTAATATCCCTTCTCTGGACATGCTCCAGCACCTCAGCATCCTTCCTGAACTGAGGGGCCCAAAACTGAACACAGAATATTCAAGGGGCTGTGCACAGTACAGTCACTGCCCTGGCCTTGCTGGCCACCCTGATGCTGATCCAGGCCAGGATGCCATTGGCCTTCTTGGCCACCTGGGCACAGCTGGCTCATGTTCAGCTGGGTGCCAACCAGCACCTCCAGGTCCTTTTCCACTGGGTCACTTCCCAGCCACTTTGCCTCTAGCCTGTAGCGCTGTACCTCAAAACAGCAAAGCCCAAATGGCATTGGGGTTTGGGGTGAGAGACCACAGCACCTGTCCTGCCCTCATACCAAACAACAGAAGGATGATGGAAAAAGCCTGCCATGAGGAATAAACTGCTGAGGGAAAGGGGCTGCTTAGACTCACCTTGTCAGGGCTACTATGTCAGAACAACACAATTCAGCTTCATAGATCAATTTTTATATGGTTCTCCCTATAAAAGATGTATGGTTCAGCAGCATTTAAAGTGCCAATTAACAGCTTTAACTGAAAATTTTGTCAGCTGCGATAAACTGCTGGCAGGATCACCAGACTCTCACTAATTTTTTTTCCCCAGTAAGATAGCTGCTACCTCTGGAGGAGTGTATGTTTTCTTCTACCTGCCTTCAGCATATTTTCTCATTCCATCATAATGGAGCAGAATTTCCAAGTAATATTTGTTTTCTGTATGGAGGAGAACAAGGAAGAGTCCTATTTCTAAAGGTGCTTTGGAGAAAGGGCAGCCTCTTCTGAGATGGTTTTTGGGGTAGTGGCTTGGCAGGAGATGCAGCAGGAAGAAGGCAAACATCACTAAATTTAATTAGGTAAATTCATAAGCTTCCCGTAACTAGAATTCCAGAAACTGATGGGGACTTCACTGGCCTATGCTGCTGCTCTTTCATTCATGTTCAATCTACAAAAGGCCCCAATTCATACACAAAGGATTTATATGGTATTAGACAAAGAGCACATAGAAAGCTCTAATCATGAGGCCATTGTCATCAGAATATTTTTACCACTGGATTCTAACAATTTTATGTCTTAAGCTAAAATATAAATGTGGGAAATGGATGTTTTAAAAACATGCTTTCATCATACATTACACAGCTATTTATTTTAAATTCCTTATTTTAAATCTGTAAACTCAACCTTCCACCAAAACCAGGAGTCTCCCTTAAAGGTTCTGAAAGCAATATCACACAGCTAACACAAATTTCTATTCCTTGAATTTACATGAACTCAGCCCTAATCAGTATTATATGGGCTTCAGTCAATTGCATTAGAGAGTAAGTATTTAATTTTTTTTTTCCCCTGGCATTGCTAGCTCAAAGCTGGAAACAGTAAGCAAGCTCCTGTTTTACTCAACTACTTTCTGCTGAGTAGTCCAGAATAGTTTAAGAGTCTAATCGGAGCAGCCACGTTTCATTTTTATTTTTTTCAAAATTATGAAATACACAACAGAACCTATTACAGAAACTGATGCAAAATCAGTGTCTTTCTGACCCTACTCCGGAGCAGTAATGGCAAATAAATCTCCAAACAGCAGTCATTTGTCAGTAGTTTGTAACTTAATGCAGCAGTAAAAAATGTATCTATGTACAGAGGCTTAAATATTCCAGTGGATATTTTTCAAGGCAAGCAGAGCTTTTAAATAGTAATTGTTTGATTGTTTTTCTGATAGAGAAGCAGCATATGGAAGTGTAAGTTCCATTTTCATATGCAAGAAAAAAACCCAATACAGCTTTAAGCAAAAGAAGGCATGAAGAAATTAAAATGTAAACTTAAAGTCTGTCAGTAACAAGCCAGGTCATATTTCCCCCACTGCTCCATTGTTATTTTTTACTATTATTATTACATTTTTGCTTAATTTAGTTCAGTTTTTTTTTTTCTTCCTTCTGTTCATTGCCATGGGTTTGTCTAAGTAGTGGATCTTTAAGGTCAGGGCTCCCTTTCAGTAATGGATTGGAGACTCCCTCTCCTCACCACAAGTGAATATCCAGCTATTGCCTCCCCTTCCCTTTCTCACCATGTCTCTCCACTATCAGAACATAAAGGTCTGGATTTGCCACAGAATCCTGCAATCAGGTAGACAGTCCTTGCCCCATGAACCTTTCCCAGCCCTGGCTTCCAGCAGCAAGAGCCTCACATCCTGTCAGATGGCTCCCCAAGATCCCAGTCTTCCAATTTCGACCCATCTTTCTGAGAATCCTGAGAGCAGCTGCTTTTCTGCCTTTGCTGCTTAGACAGGTTTTCAGTGAGAAGGCAGATGGAAGGAAGGGGAATGTTTCTGCTTTGAGAGACATCATTTCATCCAAATTCTAGTCATGCATCCTATGGGAAGGAAGGACACATACACACATGTGCAAAGTGATATACCTAGAGTTTCCCACTTCCCATCTTACACTCACCATCTTCAGTTTCACAGACACAGGATGCAGTCCATAAGTGGAACTTGCCCACTTCATGATTTTGCACATATGAGAGACAAGGGAATCAGCAGAAACTGATCTGGAGTAAGGCATCAAAGATTCCCTAAAAGAAGGAAGTTGCAACTAAGGCAAAATCATCTCAAAATGGTTTGCTACAAATATCTTTTTATTACCCAACAATGTGACAGTGTATATACAAATACAATGTGGAATGTGACATTTACAGGAAATTTAAGTACATCATGCACAGACACTATTGCAATGTTACTTTAATAGTTCCAGAATATTAAGCTGAATAAATATTCCTTGTTTCAAAAATCATTTTTACTTTTACATAAAAATATATAATATTGCACTCTTTACAAGGCCAGCAGTTTTGCATATTGGTTTGTAACAAGTGGAATTCTACTTTATAAAAAAATAAGCCTTTGTGAGCAATACCCCAAAACAGGGAGCACAAAGGCATCCCAAAACCACAATGTTTGTCTTTTCTTTCTCCTAAAGCACATCACATCAACATAAGCCAGGAAGCTTTTTAGCTGGTACTTGGACCTTACATTAACATTTAGACAGAGAAAAATATAACTAAAGCCATCCCATACAATACTGCTACAATAATATGCAGTTTAAAACTCAATCCATACAGTATGCAGCCACTTGATTAATTGAACCAACAATGAGCCTTTGTGTCATCAACTATGAGAACATTTTTCTTAAGTTTTTCTAGTTTGAAAAGTCTGTCAACCGGGAGTTTCTGAAGACTACCTGGAATTTTCAAAATAAGTGTAAAGACTGCTTGTGTGTGTATGTGTGTCACCTTCGTCACAATCTGACAATTTCATGTAAAGTGTTCTGAAAGCAGATGAGCCTTAAACATGAGAAGAGACAGCAGCTGGAATGGCAATAGTAGACAAGTCTGTAATAAAAAAGCAAAGCAATTTAAAAGGAAAATATAACTACATCAGACTTGTGTCGCATTCTTGCTTTACCATTTGCATGACTAGTAGGCACTCAGTCATGGTGCCAGGTTTAGAGGTCTTCAAATCCATCAACTGAAATACTAATTTGTCATGTGGCCTAAGATTTTAAATTTGTTAAGCCGTTCACAAGAGAGGCTTATTTTTTCCCTCTCATAAAATAACACCCAGGAATACACAACAAATTTGCGCAGTGTATATCTGTGTAAACCTTTCTGAATCATCTGACGCTAATGAACATTGATTATTCAAGCAGTTAGATTCAAACATTTTACAGTGTATTGAACCTAAATGACACTAGAACAGGAGCACATCTGTTCCTTCTTTAACACCTCTTCTTATAGCTCTGGAAGATAAGCTATGTATGTACACAATAGATGTTCTGCCACAGAACTGCAATAGCCAACTACCACAAAGTTAGGGAGTTCACACTGCATTGTGATGTAACCACTGTTTCATGATGCCATGAGGTGTCTACCCATCACTAAGACAAGTGTTTCTTTGTTGTCTGTTGCAAAGACTATTACAGTAACAGAGAAGATGGCAAAAATTACAAACATAAAGATAGCAGAAATCCTATTTTTAACATTACAATACCGTAAGATGGTGCAAAAAACACCTACTAAGTTCTTTGCTTCTCAAAAAAAGCAATTTTAAGTGGTCGTTGATTTTTAAGTTTTTGATTGCTTATCCCAGAACTAACCATACCACACTCAACTAATCAGATATACATATGCTGACATTTGACATAGATATTTACAAATTTGATGCGGCTGATATTTTACATACTAAGAGGGGGAATAAGCATAATCAATTTTTTTTAACTACTTCTGTCCAAGAAGTACTTTAAAAAAATACTGTTGGTGTTTTATATTGCAGCATTGAGCATTTCTTAGTCACTTTGCTGGCATTGGATAATATAACCAGAGCTTCCTGCTGACCTGGATATGCTTCAAGTTTGTGTATGCATATATGCAATCTTACAACCACCTTAGGCTGCTCTTTTTAAAAAAAAAAACCCAGCTATTCAGTCATTCTAGAGACATTCAAAGTACTTCAAAGTTCAGTGAAATAAGAGCTCCTATAGCCTATTGGGATTAAAGTGCATCAGACATGAGTTAGCAGCAGGCCCTGCTGTCACCCAGCTGCGTAGCTGCTGAGGAAGGAGTAGAACATGGGCAGCTTCAAGCGCTGCTGGTCCTTGCGGCACCAGGCGATGACATTCCCATCACTGTTAGCCGTGAACAGGTGATGGCCGTCGCAGGAAAACGTAAGGCTGCAAAACAAGGAGAGAGTCTATTTTTATACCAAATGTGGCTATTTATAATGCTAGAAGACATTAAAAGCCCATGAGAGCTCAGCCAACAAAGATGAGCTGTCAGGGGAGGCCCAGTGCCTACATTAGCACAGCAATATATTTGCATATACCTGCTTATCCACTCGTACCCAAACAGGCTGAACTGCAGCTTTGGCCAGCACTCCAACATCCCCTGCAGTTTAATACTCATTTCTTTGCAGTGTCACAGCAAAGGGCAGGATTAGTAGGAAAATCCTACCCTCTTCCCTTCTGTTTCTGAAAGGAAGGATTTTCTGCAACAGAGCTCAGTGCCCTCTGAACCTGCATCGCTGACAAAGGCAGAAACTAAATCCATCAGATTTCATGGCACAGCACAGGAATTTTGGTCAGATGGGCATTTCTTGACCTGTAACAGGGCTAATAAAGCCCTTCAGTCATGCCATGGGTAATGTTAGAGGGCATGAAGGTCAGCATCCATTTACTGCCACATTTAAGCAGGAATCTTTAAATTATTCAATAGTACAAAATCATTATCAACAAGCTTTGTGAAATATGCTGCTAAAAGGATGTAACAAAGGCAACAACTGCTATCAGACAATCTTCTTAATTTCTAAAAAAAAAAAAGGTAGTTTGGATTTTAAATGTCATTTTATCAACAGTTAAAACAAAAATTTTCAGAGTAATTTGTTACTATGCTAACATGAAGATATAATTTTGGCGTAACTCTAAGACCTTTGTGCAGACTACTGTACCACTGGGGATATCAAAGATTCAATCCTTTGTCCAATTTCTGAAAACACTTTGGCATGAGAACTCTGCTCATCTAAATCAAGGGGACTCAGAGAAAATGAACTACACAAGCACTCCAGAGTGGCAGCTTCCAGGCTACTCTGAGTTTGCCTCTTTCTCCACCATTTCCCTCCTGTGGGAAAGCAGTATTTTCATTTAATTTTGATGAAGAAACACTCTGTCTTATTTAAGTCTGGCATAGTTAAGATTTTCTCATTTTAACAAAGATTCTGAGGAAAAAAATATTAAATTTAAAAATTAAGAGGAGTAGCTATTGTTCCATTTTCAAGGTAATCCTGCTAGTTTCCATCTGCCAGCAGCAGAACATAGTTATTACTGTCATTACCAATACAGTACACTTGTGCTCACTTTGCTTTCATGAATAAACGGTAGGTTTGCATTGCTCTTTTTAGGCATGGGTGTTTACCTCCTATTTTCATATTCAACACTCGAAAGGATTTTGTTGTGGTTTTGTTTGCTGGTTTGTTTTTTCTTTTCCTAAAGAGAAAAATGCATTCATTGTACACTTAAGATCTTTTTACCTTACAATAGGTTTGGCTGACTTCGAAAATGTTATTTCTCGTACTGGCTTCAAGTCCCACGTACTCCACAGTCTGAAAGAAAGAGCCATTTTTCTTCACACTTGCTTTTACAAATACTTCAGTGATAAACAATCTATTTAGCAATTGCTAAGACTGGGAGCTGAGTAACAGCTTGTCCACCTTCTTTACAGCCAAATACCAGCATGATGTTTGGCTACATGCTCTCAAACTGTGAGCCTAAGTGATAGAGCATTTTAATAAATAAACATTTCAAATGCTTACCTTACAACTCCATTTTCAAGGCCTCCTGCAATCACATTGACAGACACACCTTCAGGCTGGTTGGAGAAAGCAACTGAGCAAATACTTTCCCTGCAGTGTACGTGTCCAACAAGATCACCATTAACTGTCCAGAGTCTCAAATCACTGCCTCCTCCAACTGCAAGAGAATATAGCATGGGAGTATTAAAAGAATAAATCTAGACCACAGTTAAGTCCATAATAAATATTCCATAGTAAAGAATTCAACTTCTTGAGAGTTCACAAGGTATAAATGACTGAGTGGTGTCTGCAATTACTTCTCTCTCTCTCTGAGACAGGAAGCACACAAACCACCAAGCCACTGCAGTAATTTAGAAGTTATTACATTCTATTTATGCAACTGCAGTGACTTAGAAGCCATCACATCCTATTTATGGAACATTTTACTTACAAAGCACCCTGTGAATTTACTTTTAATGACCAATTTTCACTTACTAGCAGGGAAGGCACTAAGATGAAATTCATACTAGCTATCTAAACTGTTGGTTCTCATACCTCAGCTTGCATTTTAAGCAAAATACTTAAAAAATAGCAAGCACAGTTCTCTTACCTGGTAATCTGGCACTACTTGATTCTATCAATGAACTAACAACCCAATTACTGCTTTTATCTTGAAAGGAATTGTCTTAAAAGGAAATGGTCCCTTACTAATTAAAGAATGCAATGTTGTCCAGAAAAAAAAAAGGTTTTGAGAGCTATAGAAATGGACTTGAAAGTCCCAAAGTTAGTTTAAGAATCTAAGTATTAGTTTTCTGAAACTGCCAGAATAATGTCCCCTTGTCCTTTAATATCCCTTGCCTGTGCTCTGTAATACCTGGTACTCTCCTGAAGAATTGTACTTTTGACAACAAATCTATCAAAATGAAAGCAGCCAACATCACAAAATGTGAGTCTCCCAGGCACCTATGAAATTTCAAGTCTTTTTATGAAGAGACCAAGCTGTTGGCCTTCATGTCTCTACATTACATTCAAACACTTGCTTAATCACTTCTGGAGAAATTTGTATGTTACCATGTAAAAAAAAAAAAGCAAAACATTGCTCCTGTATGACTGAACGAATCCTCAGATGATTAATACATACTCAGTAACTAATTTAATTACAACTCTCATGATTTATTTCATCTGCAAGTCAAACCAGCTTTCTTGACTAACAAATATACCTGAATCACAAACTGTTGCAATATCACCAGTGGTTTCACTAGCTGAAACTGCAGTCACAGGACTCTTGTGTCCAGCCAGACTCTGGACATAGCACAGCCTGAAAAAAAAACAAAGGGAACAAGCCTAAGTTTCAGACTCAAATGCAGAAAAGGTCATTTGAGGAAAATCTTAAAAATAGTTACATTAATTTCAATCAACATTTTGGTATTGATTATCAATCAATTACATTATTTTTCATATTCATTATAAAATTTTAGCACCTTTTATGAGAAAAAGCAGTAAGGGTTTGATTTCAGAATAAGATATACACAGAACAAATTCAACTAACTTCAAAGGGGAAAAGATATCCAAAACTGGGAAAACCTGTATTTATAGGAAAGCTATATGAAAAAGTTACATATATACTTGTACCTGTTCAAATCCCATATTATGCAGGTTCCATCTTTGCTGACACTGATCATTATACTGTATGGTTTGCACACAAACAAGCTTGTTATTTCTGCTGTGTGTCCATACAGATGTACTTGTGACTCCATTTCTATCTCTGAAGGCTGAAAAACAACAAGACAAACTGTCATGAAAAGAAAAGTAATGTCTCTCTTTCTAAAAAGTATAAGCCAAGTTTAAGTCTTAGATTTCAAAGAACAGTTCCCATTGCTTTTAATATCATCGTTTCAGCAACTGTGTTCATGCTTTATTATATTTAACACTCTCTAATATGATAATACATGGCTATCATTGATGTTCAACATTTGCTTCCAGTGCTTTAGCCTCAGCAAATATACTGATGTGATCCAATGAACCAGAATGAAAAACTACTGTAGCTCAGTCTCAATTACACAGCTAGAAGTAGGCAGATTTGTTTTCTACAAGACTGCTCTTTCCATACAACAGGGAAATGAGAGTTCTCAATATTTTAGCATCTAGTGAAGACATTTGAAAACAAAAGGAAAATCCAGCTTGGAAGTTGTCACTCTCCATACAGATAATTACTAGAAATCCTCAAGTTGGTGCCAAGTTCTTCAATGGTAAAGTTGGAAAAACATGCAGTAAGTCAAGTTTCAATACAGAATTTGCTAGGTAAAAATTAAGGCAGCAAAATTTAACACCAAATAACACTTTTTATTCAAGTTATATAATTTGAAATGACTCAGAATTCCTGAAAACTGGCTAAGTTGAAGGATCTGCTTAATCAGAATGCTAATGCTTTATTTAAGACAACTTGCTGTACAGAGATTAGAATAATCTTGGTAAAGGAAGAGAACAAATTTCTGCTGGTTTCCTCACCCATGTCAGAGCACATCACCTGCATTTTTGCATGAGGGTACTGGATGCTTATCTATAGCAGGTCTACAAAAAAACCTTGAAAGTTCAAACAGACAAGTATACCTACGCTTAAGTCACAGGTTGTAGAAAATGTATGTTTTTGCACTGAAAGAGACAATCTAATCTATGTAATACTGCCAAAGAGCACCTGAAGCACAACACGGAGCCATTTTTGAATTCTGACAGCATGCCTTTGAGTTCCCATACCAAGTTAACAACATGATATCTACTCCATGCCCATGTACTCCATTTATACAAATCTGAAACAGGGCAAAATATTCATGTTTCAAGTACTGCATTATAACAAACAGCTCACTTTATCACTACTTAGCTGATAAGATGGATACAGAGCAGATGTCAGGAGGTACTTTTGTATTGTCTGCACCCCTGACTTGGGTAGCTGACTCAACGACAGGAGCTACAAAATTGGCACAGTGTCCCTCTGCCTGGAGCACATAAAACTGTCACTTCTGAGAAATTCAGCAAAGATGGTCTCAAAGAACATCATTTGTGCAGATGAACAAAAATCACTCTTTTCCTAGGAAACAGAAGGAATTCAAGAACCATAATCCCAACTAACAAAAGTTTCTTTTCACCTTTGCAGAAGGCAAGTATATTTAATTTTTATTAAAAAAACCTGGATTTCAAGTCTCAGTACAGGTTATTTACAAGTTCACTATTCTAGGAAGCCATTAATTTTCTATTCTCAAAGTGCTGCTGAGTTTAGGAAGTATGAGAGGCAGATCACCAGAAACTGGAAGAAAGCCAAGGGGAAAAAAATTCTAAAAATCACTCTGTTTATCTTCTTCCTGGTCTAAGCATCTGCTGTTTGCCACTACTGAAAACAGAAAACTGGGTAGGCATAGCAGATCATACCAAGGTTCTCTCTAGCTCATGCTAGTGTAGGGATTCAAGAGCATCAAGGAGAACAACACCAAACATGTTTACCAATACCTCTATCAAGCTACATCTAGGAAATCAATTTAGTTCAGTTGTTGCTATGGGTAATACTGTAGACACGCCTAAAATGAACTGTTAGGAACATTGTCTACTCTTTGTTAAACTATGGAGAATAGAAGTTACTGCTAAAGACAGAATGGAAGATTCAGATGGAAGCTTCAAAACTCACAATTAGATTTTAAATTTTGAGTTCTACTTAAGCTTTCTATTTTTTCTATTTATGCTGTTTATCAGCAAACAGTATCAAGGGACTTTCTACTACTCTCAGTATTTTTCACTAATAGATTAAGTAATGCAAATTACTTCCTCCCTTCCATACTCACAACTTTGCCCCTTGGAGAATATGACAAAGTAAAGAGGCTTGGTGGTTAGTATATACACTGAGAATTCATCCTGGCTCTCTGCAGTTTGAGTGCCTTCTGCACTTGAATTATTGTTTACTTTGGGGAATTGCATTCCACAGCTTCAGTTAAAGCACCAAAAGGCTCTGTTTCCGTCACAGAAGAAGTTACTCCTTAATGCAGGGAGCTTCACTCTGCCAGAGCTTCAGTTCCAAGCCCTGTCCTGAACACAGTCAGAACTATACATGTTGTGAACTCAGGTTATAAGAGCTGACTAAAGGCTAGCTTTATGTAAACAGCAGCTTAAGAAAAACAGACAAACATGCTGAGATGTCAGAGGAGCCTTCAAAAATAAATACTAAAAATGCATGTGATTTTTTTTAGCAATTATCCAGAATATGTCTCTTTTCCTCATTTTTCCTGTTAAAAAGAAAAGACTAATACTGAATACACAAAATCCTTTATTTATGAATTCTTTCCAATGTAACTTACTGTATTGCTGGTGAATCTGTTCATATATGCTGTGATGACACCAGATTTACTACCTGTGAACAACTGACAACTGTCTGGCACCCAAGCACAACTTGTTACCTTGAAAAGACAAAACAAAGCCAGGAAAAAATTAGAACAGAAAAACTATTCCAACTGCTGTTTTCATTATGCCACAGCATTTGGTCAGACTGATTCTTTATTAGTTCTCCTATGAAAAGACATGTAAAACACCTAAACCAAAGAAATCCAAGAGCTAAAATATAGCTACTCTAGGTTGTATTTGTTACTATGTCAGAGACAGAGTAAAGAGGGAATTTTATGTAGCCTGGAATACATAGCTAAAGAGCAGTGCAGACTAGTGCAGACTTCAAGATCATCCACCAAAATCTTTTTGACAAAATCTTACCAGTCGCTGGATTGTAACAGATTATGTAGCTTTCCCTAAAAATCTTTCAGACAATCTTTCTTCAAATGGATGCTAAACTATAGTGGAGTTGTTCTTCCAACATGAAGCACCTATACTTTTTTCTGTATTGATTCTTCCTGGGACAGAACTTAAAACTTTTTTAAATTCACAGCAACATTCTATAGGAAGGAAAACCTACAAAAATCAAATTAATTCAAGAGGAATCTTTATCTAGTACAGGAAAACAGGGAACCAGATAAAACAGTGGAGCCATGAGGAACACATTCCAAAGGAAATCAAAAAGATTAAAAGGAGTTGTGACTGGATGCTCATCTCCAAAAAAGGCTAAAGCAGGGGTACCCCACTGCCAAACCACCACTTAAACCACCAATATTAAACGGAAGAGCAAAAGACTGATTTCATTTTACCTGATGGAGCTGTGAGCTCTGTATAAAATTTACTGGAGGTTCACTTTGCTTGCTTTTCAGTCGTAAGATGTTATCGGCATAGCCCCAGCTCAGGATCGCTGACCACTGAATGTCAGTGCTGTGCATGCTCCTCACGCCTGAAGGAAGGCACACAGGATTGTGTCATGTTCACAGCAAGATCCAATCACTTTCTCAAAAATAAAAGTCTCAGTTCATGTTTCATCACAAGTTAAAATACAAACCTTCCCAAAGTTTCCAGATAAGGCATTGTCTGTAACATATTATAAATAGTTTTCAGAGACTGAATGAGCATTTCATCTTCTCCAAAGACAATTTGCAACATGGACAAAATTTTTTGAAGAAAAGTTGCATCTTTTGAGAACAGAGAAAAGGGGCAGACAATACATCCCACCTAGAGAAAGGAGTTACCTTCTTGTAACTTCAAGGAGGATATTATTTGTTTTGTTGACTAAATGTGAAACAATCTATTTTTAGAAAGCCTGCACTAGTATATGCCACCAAGAAAACAAAAAATTGTGAGAACTTATTTGTACATTCTCAATAAGAATCCCTCCAAGAAGTTTAACATAAAGCAGAAGATTCTTCACCCCTGCTTTTTTTTTGTGTTAACTTTTGTCATAGTCTGGCTCTAAAATCCATTTCTTAAGCTTTTCTTTTAGTTGTCACATGAGTTTTTTTCATCTGTTCTTCAGTTCTTGAACCCAATCTACTGGCAAATTCTAAAGTTCAATTCTCATGCTTCAGTCACTTCAGTGAGAAATATGAACTTAATTACAGAATGCCTCTACTTTAGTTTTGAAAATTATAAGTAAAATTCACCTTTCAGTAAAGATACCACACATGTGGAAGCTATTAAGGGAATTATAAATTAATCTTTGGTAAAATCAACTAAACTTGGGAAGTTTGCTGAAGACCAACCGTAGCATTAGATTTAATAGTCATGGCTCGTTTCATACATATTGTGCACATAGAGAAGAAAGCACAAATTCATACCTTGCTCCTTGCTATATATCATCAAAAGGCAGAATTTACTGGACAAACCACAGATAGCCTTAGTTGGTAAAGCCTGGAGAGAGCCAAACCTTTCTCCATGTGGTTGGCTAAAGCAGACAACAGGGTCAGGAGCACTTGGGGAACCAACATATTCTCCCCACTTCAAGCCCTTTATCCATGGTAATGGACTCTAAAACAAGCACAGACAAGGTTCAAGTTATAGAACATTCAGAAAAACAGTTTCATTAGTATGTAGAATGATTCATGTCAGTATCCTGTAAGCAATCACATGGTAAGGACAGCTGAAGTCTTTACTTAAAAACAACTAGAAAGACAAGTTCAAAGCACTTTAGTGCCACCAATTATACTATTAACTTTAAGGTAGCTCTAATCCTTCTTTAAAGGCATAGGCAGCAAGCTTCTAGTTCATGTAGTTTAGTGAAAAATACAGATCTCTAAATCCAAGGATGCAGTTTCTGACTAGACTTCAGGGAAAAAAGGTGCCTGAAGTGAAGAAAGTTTAATTGTCCTGCAGGCAGTAAAACAGCTGAGGATGGAAGAAAGCACAGTATGTGTTTGCTTGCTATAGGTCTGCACATAGATTCTGAAATTTATCATGGAAACTATAAAACTGGTTAACTGAAATGCTTTCCCACACCTATTTCCCAAAATCAAGACAAACTCAGATCTTAGTTTACACAAAATATCACCAATACATGAAAATAATTTTCACTATTACTTTGTAATTTTATGTATTTTCTTTACAATATAATATAGCAAGTAGCACTTTCAGGAAGAAAATCCTAAACCAAGGGTACAGGGTACAACAGTTACAGCACACAGATATTAATTAAACCATCTTGCAATTGAAAATTACATACTGGATAAATTATTTCTTTAGTGTGTTCTCTGGTTTCTCTGAAAGCAAACTGCACTAGTAATCCCATGGCAGCAGGAAGTTCTCCTTCCATGATAAGCCTGGATCCAGGTCTACTAACATGTGCTGCATGAAACAGCTGGCGGGGTGTTTGTCCATATGTTTTTATCATTGTTTCAAGGGCTCTTCTCTGAACAGGATCTTCAACAGCAGAAACATCCATTCCAAAATAGGTCTATAGGCAAAAAAGAAAGGAGAGGTGCAAGAATAAGCTTGTCAGGTTTTTTCTTTGGGAAAGATTTTGCAACACATACACACAAATTCAGAGGCAGACTATTCAGTTGTTTGCTTAAGGTGTGGACCAGAAGAGATCCCACAATGACTGTGCTGACTAAAGAGCCACTGAGAGCATAACCTTGTCACCTCCTCTTTATTGGAACAAACTACCACTTTAAGGATTATCACGTGAGCTGCGCCTACCTATGTCCCATGTTGAAGGTTTTCTTTGAAACCTTTTCCAATCTGTGCAAAACTGGAAGGGTTGTTGATGATAAACAAAAGAATTGGAAAGAGTTGGAGAAGTTTATTTGCTGTACCTCTTTTTAATGAGCATATTAAATCTCTCTTTTGGGGTAGGGAAAGAGAAAGAAACCTCATACTTCAAGAGAGTGGAAATTATTTCCTTCTATTTGTCTTTTTCAGGCCTCTCCAATTGTGCAGCACACACTTTTCTTCAGTCACACCAAAGGCCTTGACTTTTCACTTTAAAAAATGCTGAATATGCAAACTTAATATTTGAAGCTCACGGTACTAACTAAAACAATACTTAAGCCCCAAAAAAGTAAAAGAAAGGGAAGTATTTGGATGGCTACTTAAAAAAGGCATCACTTCTACAGACTACTATTTTATTAGCTTTTCCACCCATAGAACAAACACTAAAACCAGGAAATACTTGAATGTATTTACAACCAGGACTACCTGCTGAGCAAACCTTGTGATAGTAAGGATTGACGCTAAAGAACGCAATTCAAGATATTCATGTTGCAATTATGTAGTAAAACTCTGAAGTCTTAAATGAAGACTTATTTGAAATTAAATTTACTGCAGAGAAAAGTGCTCATTAGAGGGACAGCACACAGGACCTGTATGAAGGAAAACACCATGAGCACAGGACATACAGAACTATTTAATCCTATCAAAAGCTGCAGCAGTACCTGCCAAAATTAAAAGCTTTTGAATTAGGCAGAAGCAGATACACACAGTTACAACAATCAGACTACTGCAAGCCACTGCAAACAACTATCCACAAGGTCTAAGCCTCAGATCTGATCTTGCCCTACACCCAGTTCAAGGCAAGAAAGAGGAACAAAAATTCACTACATTTCACAATACCCCCTGGGATCTTACAGTTCAACACTGAAATGGTTAAAGCTTTTCCTTATTCAACACTTCATGAGCAAGGGATCTTGGTTCAAGCTTGAGATTTTCCAAGCAAGTCTGACCAAACTCTCCCCCATTAAGTTATTAAGGGCAATGAACAAACATACTACTTAACAAATACTTACTGCAGGATGAAAGACATTAATAGCCTGAACAGAGGCCTTGCCTTTTTGCTTATAACCAAACACCAAGTCAATCCAGTGACAGATTGTCTGGGAAACATGATCGGACTCCAGGGCCTGACGATGAATCAGGATAAACAGACGAGGATCGTTACGAGCCCAGGGTGGAAGATTGACATGGTTAACTCTGTCACCATTTTGACGCACTCCAAAATCAAAACCTAGAAACGGGGGAGTGAATATTCCAACATTTTAGTTGATAGTAACTTCAAAAAGGTCTATATGGTTCTACAGACCTCAATGATTAAGCATGGTGATTAACAATCAACAATGCAGCATCATTAACAAGTCCCTCCAAAACATATTCAGCTATACATACTCATTCAAATGGAAAAATGAGAAAACAGCAAACTCCTTTCCCTGCCAACAAAATTAGAGAAAAACTCAGTTTAACTCCTACATAACAGCTTCTTTAGCATACCCCACAAATTTGTGCCAGATTTCTCCCATACATCTACTACTTAGCATATTCAGCCAAGGCATATAAATGTTCTCAGTTTCAACCCATAAGCTCAATCATACAACTCTTCTGGGTATATAGTTCTGTTGTCCTCTTAGTATACCTTCTCTGTTAACTAGAAAGTCGGGAAGGTAGAAAAATTCTGGTATAAGCTCCTTTACGTCAGTCATTGATTCATATGAAGACAGGCGCCAGGTTGTATTGGTAGAGTGAAAAGTTCTGTCTGGGATGTCAAAACTTTGATCTGTAAAGAAATCCAAACTCAGTTGTTACACTGATGATGGACACTAACAGTTGCACATCTGCAACTTTGTGTTGTTAACTGCTCTCTAGTTAGCTGAGAACATTTAGAATTCTCTTATCTCAATTGCTATGTGTTACACATTGACTGCAAGTCAAATAGAGGTCAGCTTTTTATGCTACAAAACTAAGGTATAAACATCAGATGACCAGCTTTATGGTCTAGCTTGATAATTTCAAGAATGGATCTACTGTTAAAGCACATCAGATTTAATTTTACCAGGCACAGCTATCTGGAATTGGAAAATCTATGCTAAATAGGGTAACATATAGCATTCCTGAGTTATTGGAACAAGGCCCAAATGTAAAAGGCAAGTACAAGCAAGTGCAACCTTACCTTGATAAGCTAAAAACATTTTAGTAAAAGGTGGCAGCCTAACTAGGAAATGAAGTACAGTTCCACTGTTAGAATAATGAGATCCATAGTGATATGGTTGTACAGGGGGCATTGGATCATCCTCTCGTGCTCCTTTACGGTACTCTTCTTCTAAATACTAGAAAAATAGGAGAGAATTAAAAAAGAAAATCACAAATATTCTCCTTAGATGCATTCCAACAATAAAAATAAGAGCTTGCCTAAACTGTTTAGGAATAAGCACTCAAACTTTTCAGGAAGATAAATTCAAAAGTGATCTGGAATCATATATACTTAGATGTCTAAAGACACACAATCACTTTTACAATCCAGTTAGGTATTAAAGTCTTCAGCCAATTTAAATTACCTACTTTACATTATTTATTATTTTTGCTTTTCCCCACTCCCCTGTCTTGTTTTACAGCAGTCTCATGGAAAAAACAGTATTTGCAAATAATACAGTAGACCATGGTGACACAGACAAGTTTGAAAGTCCAGATGCAGATACTTTAATTCCCCAGTTTGTTCCTATTTCCTACAGCCTTTAAAACATTCTAAAGAGAAAAAAAAACCAAAAAACCCAAAAGCACCATTATCATAGTAGGGCATGTTAAAATAATAGAGTACTTGAGGGAAAACAGCCTTTCTGTTATCAAACAGAAGAAACTGCTACAAATTCCACCAAAGTAATGTCAACTAAACAGCAGTAAATTATTTTCCTGATATTTAAGGAACTTTAAATGTATACAAGTTTCCATATAAGGCAGTACATAGTACCCATTTAAATTCCTCAAAAGTATCACATGGATGGGCTAAATTGATTTGACATTTCAGGTACCAGAAAACACATAAGGTATACCAAGCACGTTATTAAATAGTTCCTAGGAAAAGTTTCCTGGAAAATACACTGGAAATAAGAGTTCTGTAGCCACAAAATACTGTATTTGTGGTTTCTTCTTCCCCAATAAATATAAGTTATAAAAACTAAACATTTGTCCCATTTGTTGTGGGACCAAGGCAAGAAGAAAAAGTAATCCAAATTACCCTGTAAGTATCCACATAACGATCCTCTTTTTCTTTAGATTGCACAGCTATTGGTTTGACCAGGTTTCTGCAACAAAAGCAGTACTGACATGTTGTAATTTTGATTACAATATTGACTCACATCACTAATAACACCTTTAATATAATGAAAAGGCCAAGGAAAACGTAAACACTTTTCAAAAAAGTTCAGGAAACAGAAAAACAACTTTTAGTTAGTGCTAAAGGCAAACTTTCATCCACAGCACAGTAACAGGCAAGCAAATGCCAAGTACCTCAGTCAAATCAGAGGCATCCTATAGAGGCAAAAACTTAGCGCACACAAATGTTAAATTAGCATAACATAAATTTATTAGGGTGGGACAATTCATTCAAATCCATTCAGCTGAAGATTGTGATTTTGTAACTGGCTAAGTAATTTACAGTATTATTTCCTTTTCTATTTAGTTTTTGCTAATTGGCCAGGAAGTCTGTATTCATATAAATTTAAACATAGAGCTTCTATTTAATTATGTGAATTATACATAGCCTATTAAGACAGTGTAAGTCCAATACACTGCATTTGAATCTACACACCTGTCTTATTTCAATATCCCAGGCAAAGCAGCCACTTACTGTAAAAACCAAGTTATTAGAGATGAGGCTTGTCCCTGAATAGTTCCATTTGTGTGTGTGCAGTTTAGTACAAGGAGGCTAAAAACCTATATAGCATGATCAGTTCAAGTATTTGGAAAAAAGTTTCAAGCATTTCATATTACCTATATACTGAGGGGTCATTTAGGTCCAGCGTTTCATTGGTGTAGTCAGAAAGTATAAAAGGAAATACTGGATATTGCATGAGATCATTGAAGGAACGACCCGCATGTTTGTTTAAATGAGTCAGATATTCAAAGTTAGTAATCTGTCCTGTGCACCACAGGTGGGTCAAAGCAGTAATGTTTCCATATTCCAAAAGGTTAGGCAAATTGTTAGTCAAGATGTTGTGGTACACATCATCACGGACCTAGAAGAAAACACCATAGATTTAATCACACAATTTAGACGTTTAAAACTGCCAAGAGTAAGTTTCTCTCATTTTGTATATTTCCAGATATCTGCTGTAATCGAATAATGTCTAGCATCAATAAGATTCTTTAATATCTTAATATATCAGAGATGTGTTTTACAACATGCCTATTATCATCCAGAAGCCTAGCTGAGCCAAATTCTTTCAAAGGTATTAGGCAGAATTCAATTAGTCCATGCAACAGGTCTCCTAAAACCTACTGCATGAATATACATGTTACAAAGACACAACAAAATGCTTTGGTGTATTACTCTGCATTGGTGCCACAGTACCTTTGTATTATCAAAAGCCAAGAGTAAAGTTCTGCCATTTGTTAAAAAGATTTCCACAGCATTGTCTCTTAACTGCCACCAGCGCTTATGAACTTCCTTAATTTCCTCATAGGTCCAAGAAAATGATGCTGGCTCAGTTTCTCCATGAAAACTCTGTAGAATTTGCAATTTAGAAAGTAATTTTAAATAGTGGATTTTCCAAACAAGAAATCATTCAATGCAACCAGTTTATAACAATACAGCAAATCATAAGGCAAACTTAATATTAAGGCAATGCTTTAATAAGTTGTAATTTTCTTTAGCTACTTTCCCCATCCTCTACTCTCCTCAAAGCAGTGGGTAGAACATGACACATGCTCCCCAGCTGCTCCAGTTCCCTACCCAGCACTAGCAAGCAATGCCACATTTTCAATGGCTCTTAAGCTAAAAATACTCGACAGCCAATCAGAGCAAGCAAAGCTTTGTTGTGAATCCCAGCTCTGACAGTCCTGTGAAGGACAAAGCAGCTGGTAGCATCTTAAACCACAGGAACTGTCTGTTCAGTAGATGCAAGGAAGAGCTCTGTAAAAGCAGTTTAAAGCTTTCAGTAGTGCAATCCATTATCTTTATTACTTTTCCATGTTTCTTGGATATATAACCAATTTATACATCAGTCTTTGTATATCAGAAGAATAAGCTCAGCTCCCATTTCCTCCAAGAAACAATCCTCTTGTATAGGAAAAGAGAGGAGCTAGAACATAATATATAATGTAAAATTCAAGAATGAGATGCTTTGGAGCATGATTCATACACCTGTGACTTTCTGCACTTCACAGTGCCCCAGTTTCCACTAAGGCAAGTTCTCAGACACAGATGAAAGCAAACTCTGTGCACTTTGCTGATGAACAAAGATCAAAGCAATGCACGGCAAGGTGTAGAAGCCTCTCACATCACCTGTTCCTCATTCCCTCCCAGCCCCAGGCCAACATCTTTCCTGCTTTCCTCTATCACCACCAATTCCACAGCCAGGGTCAACAGAAGCAACAAATACCAAACTCATCAGTTT
The DNA here is from genome assembly GCA_003676055.1 of Chloebia gouldiae. Lineage (NCBI taxonomy): Eukaryota > Metazoa > Chordata > Aves > Passeriformes > Passeridae > Chloebia > Chloebia gouldiae. Next base: position 64,324,868 of record QUSF01000002.1, on the reverse strand, counting down.
GGCCAGCTTTGTCCAGAGATCTCTAACTCTAGTACTACTGCCACTGAAATTGTTGAAGAAGAAAGCTACTCATGGCTATAGTTTGGAAAAATTAAAGTTGGACAATATGCTCTAACACTTACCGAATTTTCAATTGTGTCTGAAGCGTTATCTTCAACAAAATACATGCCACATTTTCCTAGAGCAACAAATAGTAATGAAAAGGTACATGATATTGCACAATGCATTTCTGGGTTATATAAACAGTAGTCATGAGTTAAAAATGCTAAGAATAGTACCTGGGGCAAGACAGTACTTGACAGAGATACAATTTATGATTCCACATCTTTTAGCAAGTGGTCTGCAGATCTTAAAACTTACTGGCAGTTCAAACAGCACTCATGAAAACAGTAGAGAAGAAGGGCAAAACTGATCTATAAAGTATGCAATCCACAAAGTCAGGCAACAGCACAATTACTTATAAAAAATTAGCCGGGTGTATATATATATCAAAGACTCTTACACTGAAAATGTATTTATAAAGAATGAAAATTCTACTTACCTAGCAACAGTTCACCAGCAGTCTCTCTAGAAGGTGCTACACTTACACATCTTCGATTAACTCTGGAATATTTTAAAGTGGAAATGCTTATGGATTGTGGAAATGCCCATCCTTACAGATTTATGTACCTTTTAGAAGACCTAAAATCAACCTAAACCAAACAGCCTCCAAGGTTACAGCTGAAGAAAATCTGTTCAACAACATGACTAATGGTCCATATCCCAAAGAGGGAAAGAAATAGAACCTCAACTTTCTAGACTTGCTTATGAATGTATTTGTACTTATTACTTTGCATGTTCTCTGCAGTTATTTTAGGCTGTCTTAGTACCTGTAACACGTGGTAAATTGACAACTGCAGAGCTGAGTAATGAAATGACAAAAGCTGAGAGGATGGAAAGACAATTTGCTTTTAAACTCTGATGGAAAGACCTACCAGATCTTAGATATCTAGGACAGGCAGTGCTACTAAGCAAAAGTAAGAGATTTCATCAGGTTATCCCACAGGTCCTATCCACAGCACACTAGATGGTATTTGGTAGCTCTAGTCTTCTGCTTTTGAGTAAAGCAAAATGCCTAGTATTTTTGACACTGGTCCCATTTCCCACTTGATTTTTCAAAAAAATGTTTGTAAGACAAAAAAATGTTCTTTAGACAGCTGTTTCATTTGACTACGAAAGTATAGGAAAGGGAAGCATGTGTTATCCAAAACATACCTTATATGTTCACTTGCAGCTTTGTCCTTTACAGTAGAGGAGTGAGAAGAATGTGTTTTGTCTTCAAATAAGTAAGACAAGGGAGTTTTTATCACACCTATAAAGACATGACAACTAATAAGGTAGCAACAGTCATTACAATTGAGACATTATGCTACATTCAGCATTGAAGAGGTTTTAATTACCTTCCTGTTTTTGCCTGTCTGGGAGAAGGTATTTGTTTGGAATAGTTAGGTAGCACCTCTGCAAGCGGCGCCTCTCTCTGTTTGGGCCCTCTGTTGGATCCAGTTGCCAAGAAGTTGGGTAATAGACTGGGTCATACCAGAGTGCTCTGACAAAAAAGATATGTTAGGAGTTTGGCAGCAGAGGCAGTATATGTGCTTATAAATTCTGCTCTTCTTTAAGAAGCAGAAAGACAAAAGTTGCACAAAAGTACACTGGGCAATTATTTCTGAAAAAGTATTAAAAGACTGAATTCTGTAGTTTATTTTCATAAGCTATTTCACTGAATGATTTTTCACAAGCTGCTACTCTAAGACTGTTCTTCAAGTTACTCACTCTAATGAAAACAGCAATACAATGCATCCAATACTATTTAGAAAACTCTGCTGATGCAAACATGAGATAATACTAGTTCTGCCGTGGTGAAAATGCCCTCATTTGGTTTCTTATCAACATTAATATCCTTCTACACTACTTAGTGAACAGAGTATCTAGATACTAATGTGAATAGTATTATCCCAAAAATGGTTTTTTTTTTACTCCATCTATGTTGTGCAAGATATGAAAACTTTAGGACACACTTCATTGTATTAGGCACAGCAAAATGTATGTGATGAAAAAAAACTGTCTAAATGGAATAGAAATACTACTTGGCTACTGACCCTAAAAGTTAGGGTAAAAAAAAAATCAAGTCTTTTACAGGTCTAACTATCAGATGGTTAGCAGAAGAAATTCTAATTTTAGTATCATCTCCATTTCATATGCCTCTGAGTAGAATGAGAAGCACATGTCAGGCATCAAGTCTCTCTCATTTTTTCCCCAAGATGAGAAAACTCACCGATCATGCGTAAGCTGCTGAACAAGTTCCTGCCAATGTCTGCTGGCACTTAGCTCTGCCTTATACATCCCCCTGATGTGCTGGATTACTTTCTTCCTTTCCATTCCTTGTGACAGCGACACAGCTTGTGTGATGTCTCCAGCTATTTTAGAAATGTCTTTAGACTTTGTATCTAGACGCTGAAAGAGACTGAGAAGAGTTGTGTTTTAAAATGGCAAATAAACACACTGAAAAGGTAAAGACCTAAATGCCTCATAAAAAAAATCAGTTTGGCAGAAGATATGTAGAGTTCTTGCTACAGGAGATCTAGAACAACTTAGCCTACATAATAAGATTCATGAATACCTTCTGCTTCTTAGTCATCAAAAAACCTATTACTTTTGGCCAAAGAGAAAACAAGAAAGTCAGAAGATCAATGGCTAAGTTTTAATGTACTTGGCTAATTCATGTATACTCATTACCATAAAAATCTGGAGTTTTAAGGACTTTAAGTGTTTAAAGGAGACTAATTTACCACTGATTAAGTCTCCTAAGTCATTCAACATCATCAAGTCTTAACACTTGGCTACATGGACTTGACTAAGCTGGCCTTTAGAGCTACTGCACTTGCTTACTTTAAAGCACATTGCGTGTACATTTCAAATCTGATTTTATGGCAAAGCCTGAAATTTAAATTTAAATGGAAAACTCAATCTATCACAATGTACTGAAATTTACAATTATACCAAGGAGCAGTAGTCTACATAGCTCACAAACAAAATTCAAATTGTATACTGAATACAGTATTTCATTTGTTGAAAATCAGGGTTACTTGCAGGGAAATTTAATTGCACAGACCACAGCAACTGGAGATGTGACTGGACAGATGCAATAGCCATAAAATTAAGGGTGAAATGCCAAAGGTGCAAAAAACCAGTTCAGTATTGAGGTTCACACAATGCCATTTATTATACAACCTACCAAAATGCATATGCCAATAACAGCATACTTAAAACTCTGAAAGCTACCGATGCTGTTAATTTGAAAAAAAACCCATCCATAATCACACAGGCAACTTTGCCATGGGAAGTGCTGAACAGAGAACATTTCTTAAAGATCTTGCAGCCTCTAAGGTACTTACTTCTGCCGATTATTAGCCATTGTCTTCTCCCAAGCAGCTTTGTTTACACCTTCTTCCATCTCATATTTCTTCTGATCCTGAATGGAAATTTAACACATTATTTTTTTTTCTCAGATGGACAAAATAAGGAAGAGGAGGCAAAAGGGTATGCCAGTTTTAAAGAGAAAGAGTGACAAAACTGTTCAACGGATATCTTCACAGCACTTAGAACCAGCAAGGTTTCATTTCAGTTACTGCTATTTTATTATATTTATATATAAACTTTTCTCTTTGCAAGAAATCAAAAATTATTTTCTTGAAACTAAGAGATACTAGCAGCTTATTATGAAATCTCATCTCCCTCTGGGTTAAATAAGATGTTTAACTTAGAAGCTTGTGAGCTTGCTGTGAAGAGTTCAGAGTATGTGACAGAAATATTGAGAACCCAAAGAGAATTCCCAAAAGCATAAGCCATGCACCAAAGAATACCACAATCTGCAGTTAAACTCTGATCCCATATAAGACAACTATCTCAAATACACCGAGTTTTTAAAGCAAAGTTTTTATTCACAAACCTCTTTCAAAGCTTTTATTAAATCTGGTTTTGGTCGTGGGCTCAGGGGAATGCACTTATAGCCACAACTTTTCAATGTATTCATTAAGTCTCCTGCTGCTCTTTGTTGTTCTTTGGTCATTCCATCGCTGTGACTGTACATTAACTCATACAAATAGAGCACTAATTTAGGCCCATGCTAGAAGATGAAAAGAAGGAAAGAGGAGATTACAGATGTATGGTCATGCTCATTTCCACAATGCTGAGCAGTATTTTCCCCACCACTTTTATTCCCTTTTCTAGTCAGAGTGTGTAAATTTCTTCTAGTTTTTCTCTAATTTAAAGAAAAAGACAGATTTAATGGTTAAAGATAAACTTTTATAAAACTAGACAAATATGCTGAATTTTATTCTCACATGGTAAAATTTGCCCCAGCCTCTTGTGACTTTTCAAATGGCTTGCACGAAAATTGTTTTTTCCCCCTCAGTACTCAGCTCCTGCAGCCTTATTTATAGTTCAGGTCTCTATGTGCCAGAGACTTGTAATTTTGCCTGCCAAGAACCCTACACCTCATTTGATTAATCAAATTAGAGCTGACACATAATGAAGTTAAGCAGACATAAGCCATAAATGCACTCAACATGACACTCCCACACTGAAGCCATTGCTAGTACATCAGCTCTTTTCTACCTGATAAAATTTATTTATTTGACTAATGCACACGTGATCAGAAATACGTGAATGCCATAAACTAATCCAATAAATACTTTCTCTCCTTAGTATATAGTGACTCAATCTGTGGCATGTCTTCTATTCCATTCTTGCAGTTCCTGAAGATCTCCAACTGCAATATTCCTACCTGATTTCTCCTTGTGACTCAAAGAAATTATTGCTTTCAAGTTTGCACTAACATAGCACAATTAGAAGTTTTCTTCTGAAAAACTCAGAAAAGCAGGGAGAACTATTCAGCTTTTTAACTTAAGAACATGGAATACACAATCCCACTTTAAGATCTAATAAAGGCTAAGTAAGAAAAGAGAGAGTATTGCTTTGGTTGAGGATTGACTGCTTAAAATCTAGTTGCAATCAATTCTTAGAGGCTTCAGGAAATCTGCAGTTAAGAGTTCCAAAGCAAGGATAATTCCTTCCTTAATTTTCCTTTTTAGGGTATGTAAATTCCCAGCTTCCTCAGTAAAATTTTTCATATTAAAACTAGTATCATCTTTTGTCTCTGCACAGCACAGGGGATATGTCTGATGCAGAACGGCACCAACCACGCTTAATTCCATATGTCCTCAGGATAGTATAGCAATTGCAGAGGTACACACAGGTGTTTCGTATTGTCAGTCACTAAACATTGCTCAAGTACCAGTGAACAACTTGCCACATACACATATTATTTTCTAAATAATCATAAAATCTAGACAAAAAATTGAATATAGGTTTTAGAAACTTCTCTCAAAAACTCTCAAGCTTACTTGCAAAGTTGGGCTAAGACAGTCACGCAAAATCTCTTGCTGGTTTACTTCATGTGCCATCTCCAAAGCCTGCTTCCTCTCCTGCAGAGGACTTAGAGGGGACAAGCTATGCACAAGAAGCCTCCCAAGCTGTGTACGGAATGTGTCCTTACATAACAAGAGGATTCTGTTCCACTGCTGTTTTGGAGTGCTCATTCTGCTGGTGCCCTAAGTAATGGAGACAACTTTTAAATATTACAGGATTAGGACTTTCTCCTGTCAAGTTTTTCACATTAATATGATCAAAATGCAAGACAAAGTTTTAGCTACCAAAATAAGTCTTTTGATTTAGTATAGTGACTATTATTATGGCTTAAAAGGCATTCTAGTAAAACAATCTAGAAAGTGAAAATTGTGATGTAGAGGATTTAAAAATGAGAGGGTTTCTTTATTGCTCCTTTTAATCAACAGCCCTTTTACATCACCAGTTTCTGACTCGATCACCTCAAAATATTAGAAACCAGGCATTGGAAGGAGGTGTGCGAGTTCGCAAGAAAAAACTTGCCATCTTTGAAAAGTACTACAAATATGGCACCACAGAAAGATAATACACCTATCAAATGTAATTCTTCCAAGATGACAGAAAGAAAATTAGGTAGAACTGTTTTTACTAAAATGACATAAGGAAGAGTAATAATACACTTTGTATTTTTGAAGCAAAACCAGATTGCCTTGGAAGGGCTGAAAAGCTAACACCTGTATGTTAGAAGACTTTCACCACTTTATTAGAAATTGAAAAAAGAGAAAGCTCTTTCCCAACTCTAAGATATACTATAAACCAATTGCTTAAAAAATCTCCACCACGTATGGATGCACAGAAGATCTACTTTTATAGGCTTCAGCAAACCTAAATGTTGAAGTTTAAGAGACCAAGCAAATTTTCATAGTACAAGAATGTCTAAGTTCTGTGTTCTTGTTCAAGAAGAATTTTGCAAATGTAAAGGTAAAAATCAGAACAGATCTAGATTTTATTTTACAACTGCAAAGTAACTGGGAAGCCACAGTTTTTAATGCCACAGTTGAATGGACAGAGGCAGTAACCAAAACATTAATGGACAATACACTATGCATGAAAGTTCCTAATAAAGGAACCTTATGAAATATGCCTTAATGTGGACATCATCCAATTACTTACACTGGATACTTTGATTCCTTCCACCAACATTTTGACCATTTCTTTAAGAAAAGGATTTATTCTGCTAGTCAGTTCTTGCTGGCTTTCCTCTTCGGGAACTTCCAGCTGGGATGCTGAAAGTCTGCTTTGACTTGTATTTTCTGTTATACCCAGTACATCAAGGCACTCTTCGGTAGAGGCTTAAAATTTAAGAGGTACATATTGATCAGTACCATCTCAAGCAAGACAATCCTACAAACCTTCAGTTGGCAATATATCAAATACTGCCTTTACTGATATATTTATCATACTTAGACTCTATTTTGCTTTTTCAGAATTTGAACTAGCTCTCAAAGTCATCAAGTCTTGCTAACGAATGTAGCCATTTTATAGAAAAATTGTATTTTAAGAGAGCAGATGCTCCCTTTGGCAGTTAAATCTACATGTAATAATTCAGGCAGTTAACACATGAATGGACTAATGTAGAAATAAAACAACTTGTTTGGTTCATTAAGATAAAAAGATTACCCAGATTGCCAGTTACATAATACTGGGAGACAAATCAGAGAATGATGCTTTATGGCTAAATCCATTAAACATGTGTCACTAGAACAACTTTCCTCTCTAACACTTCAGCATTCCAAAAGCAAGAACTCATTTTTCATCAGAACAGAAACAAACCAAAAAGAAATCCTACCTAAATAAATGAGCCTGTTAACAGCCAAAACAGTCAGCCTCTGTAACCTTTGTGCAAACTCAGACTCAGTGGCTTGGATAGGATTTTCTTGGCTCATTCTCCGCTGCATCATCATGTTGAATTCCTCACTTGCTAGTGAGCGCATTTTCACCAGCAAAGCATCAGACTGAGCAAGTGAAAACTTCCTGGAACCTTTAAGGAGAGAAGCATGAACAGAATTCTACTAAAATGCACAAAACCTCCACACACAGCAACTACTTTCACCCAAAGATTTCACATCATTTAATGAAACAAACATTTGAAATATATCAGTATCAAAGGGAACATAAGTGTCACTGGGTGTTTTTCTTATTTTTAAGGCTTTTTGATACTAAATATATAAATTTCAAATAATAAGTAATGTAATGAAATGAGTTAGTCTCGAGATCCAATTTATTGTATGACTTCCATATCTTTGTGCTAAACATTCAAACCTACTACTTTTATTCCTCTTTTTATTGTATTAACAGGATAAAGGATTAAAAATCAGTGATAGAACAAAATCTTGCATATTGCAGAGTGGGTTCATCAGCACAAATGATAAGCCAGACATATCAGCAAATGCATTTTGTAGCATACCTATTGCTCCTCTAGAGCAATAGAAGCAAAGTATCTAACTAATAGAATTAGTAATAGAAGCAAAGTATCTAACTCACAAGAATATTCCTCAGAATTTTCTTGACATGAACTGGGAGACCTTGACTGTACTTCTTTCCTTTGGAAATAACCATTTCTATTAACCTTTAGTGCCTTACCAAGTTCACTAATATTAAAGCATTTCCACTGTAATGAATATATATATATATAATACTTCGCTAGGTTGGTGGAAAAGGGGGGTCTCAAAAGCTGGCCATCTCAAGAGAAACATTCCCATAGTAAACAGGAAATAATAAGTATTTGCCAGGTTTTTAAACTGTATATTCTGTGAAGTCTTTAGTGCAGCTTTATTTGTGAGAGACATATAAAATCAATTTCCATCCAATGCCAAAACCTTTACAGAAGGACTGACTAGCTATCAAATACAGGGAAAGTATTACTGCTAAAGCTAGAACTCAATATGTGTTTTAAAAACACAACCACAGTGACTTCCAGGTATAAATCTGGAGTGGCAGGTATTTATTTCAAGATGGTCTCTAATGAAAATTTGTGCAACAAAGCAATCCCCACATCCCAGCTGTGTTAGTTACAAGCACTAACTTGATTTTGGCATTAACTTACTGTGAAGTTGGCTATTAAGAGTGTTACAAATTACTTTAAAAACATCTTTACTATGCAACTTGTGAATTTAAGAAAATCCCCAAAGAAGGTAATACCATGGAATCATCAAGTAATACGTACAGGCGAAAGCACAAGTAGCACAAACACACTTCTGCTACTCACCTGTGATGCCTTTGCGCTTTTGAAACATTGCGCGATGTGGAGCCGAGGGTGCTGGGGCTGAACTGGCCTGCTCCTGAGCGTCTTGGCTTGCTGTGGTTTTTATTAACTCAATGGCTGCTTGAAGAACTCTTAACTGCAGAATAACTGCCATATCTAGAGAGAAGCAAACAAAGCATACACGACATCTTCAGGAATTTTTACCAGATGTTTGCAACAAGTCAAACCACAACAGATGTCAAGAGCTACAAAATTCTAGATTCCACAGGAGTCACACAAAGTCACTTCACTATGCCACAGATACAGACATTACAGAAATGAGTTGTCATAGAAAAGCCATTGAATTTAATCACTCTAAAACAAGCTAAATGAAATTGTACAGAATGTATTCATTTAAATATCCTTAAAGAACTTTTACAGTCACTGTTTTTTCAGATTAGCAGCACAAAATTCTTGACCACAAGGCAGGCTCCAAATGGAAACTACTAATTTGGGAACCACTTAGAAGAGAAAGACTAATCACCAGAAAACTCCCCCTTCTCCCTCAGCAGGAATATTAAACAAAAAACAGTGGGGAAGGGATTTACTTTTCCAGTCCCATGACCCCAAAAATTAGCAGACAACTTACTTTGCATCCTTGCATTTTTACTATTTTGGAGATGACCCAGCAGCACAATGAGGTCTTCAATAACACGAAAATATTGAGAACCTGAGGAGCTGCAGGCATGAATTGCAACTGCTACCAGCAGCTGTTGTATATCGCATGCAAGTAACTTGTAGTCATTCAAGGGAATGCTGCAAACAAAGTCGTAGTTACCAGAAACATGACAATTCTAGTAGATTGTAACTCTTAACAAGACCCATTATTATTCCCCTTGCTACTTCTGACAACTGTACCTAATATTTTATTGTACTTCATATAAAAATATCACCGCTGAAGAGTAGGACATTATCATTCAAGGCATTTCTTTAGTGTTAACTTTGGCAGATTGGATGTCTATAAATTTTTCAGGTGTTCTGATGTTGAGTGCAGCACAGTTTTATTGCAAAAGCAATTATGTATTACTATCAGATTTTTAAGTTAAAGAACAAGTCTGAAATCCTATATTTCTCAAAAAAAATTATCAGGACAATCTCATTTTGTAATCATGCTGAACAAAAACTATATTGAGGTAAAAAGGAAACCTTTCCATTTCTTCAGGTAACCAACTAATGAAACAAAATAACAAAACCCTGTCTCTCCTTTGTTCCCTGTATAATCTTTTTTAAAGTGCAGAATCTTTATTGCTAATAAAGTAATTGAAGTTACTCAAAATCTCAAATATTAAATCATAGGCAGCACAGGAGAGACTTTTCTTCACTTTTGATATTGGCCATAGAGACAGTAGAATGCTACTGGGGCTTTATCTTATTTTTCAGGTTTATTAAGAAAAGCATTGAAAGTACAGAGAGTGTGACAAACTCATATTTTAAAATGTCATTTCACTTGAACGTTTAAAGTATGGAAAGGACATTTTATATTCCACTATTTGAACTGACTAAGCATTAACTTACAGGTATAAAATTGTAAACTTCAAACCCAGTATTTTGTACATGCTCTCTGATAATTTTAAAAAGGAGAAAAAATGCAATACGGTAATTTCTTGTTAGACTTAAGGCTGTGCCTAGACTATTTGATAGCAACAAAAACAATACTCACTTTGTTTCCAGTCCATTGAGAGCAGCCAGTGTATTACACAACACATAGAGCAAACCATTATCAAGCAGCAGATCTGCAACTTTTGAGCAGGAATTTATAATTTGCAGGAGAAGACAGAAGCAGTTATGCAGCAGAACATTATCATAGAGTGAATTCTCTATTAGACCCAGAACAGGAATGACACACCATTTTCGAAAGAGTCCAACATTCTTGACATCTTCCAGATCAAATCTGTTAACAGAAATATGAGTAAATGGCATCCTAAAGAACAATCTGATAACAACAACAGTACAGACAACTGGAATACCAGTTATGTATCATATGCTTGTATTTCAGCAAAGATGTCCAAGGTAATTTCCTACACTTCACTGTAGTAACAATACCCATCTACTAAAAAATCCAGTAAGAGAAGAATAAACTTTTCATATAGTCACAAAGAAATGAAGTGCCTAAAAAGTAAATCTGATGCTTCAGCTAACTACCAACTGTCTACAATATAGACATGAAAATAGTTCATAAAAACAGAGAGGTTTCTAATCTGTATAGAAAAATGTTGCATCACCCTTCCAATGTCTCTATTATAACTAACAGACACCATCAAGAGAACAGATACAGCTTGTCATCACTGTGACAATATACTGACTGGCAGCAGGCTTGATATCCTATATCCATTACTGCTGAGGTTTAAGTTTGGCACCTGGCTTATAGTGATTGCAGAATTAAAACAAGGTCTGAAGCACCACTTTGATTTGTACACCAAGAAACTGCATTACTGTTATAAGGTTATCAGCCCATCATATGACCATTATAAACAATCATAAGAACTCGAGATATTAGACATTAGAATTATCTTTCCAGCCACATAATAAATCCTGAAGAAGTAATAGTTCTCTGCCTTGGGACAAATTAAGCAGACATGACTAAATATTGCAGTTAAACAAGAATTGGTTTCGAATAGTGAAGATCAGATCAAGAGGCAAAAGTAATTTGGCTACAAATCCTGCAGAGGCAGCAATTGAGAAGGAACTTTTTACAATATTTTTCCAGTTTTTATATTTACACATGTGATTTCTGTACAAGCATTAAGTATCAGACTAACTCTAAAAAATTATAATTTACTTATATAGCTGACTGCTTAAAGGTAATCTCCTTTTCTGTCAAGGTGGTTCTTTGGTTCATGAAAATGGTGTGTCTCTGGGGTTTTTTCCCTAAAAGAGACAGCCATTTAAATTTGGAGCCAAGACAAGGAAGCAGCTGTGGCATCAAGATTTTTCTTTAAATACCTACCAAAATCCAAGAGGAGAAGTCTAGTGACTACTACTTAAAACTTTTAAGGATACAAATCAGATTCCTGTAGGATCAGAGACAGAGAAAGTTAAACTGATTACACAACATTTGACTTCCAGGCCTCTGAGGCACTCGAAGTCTGAGTGTTTACAAGATCCTTGCTGACAGCCTCCATCAGATAAAGGTGCATACAAACAACTTAAGGACCACACAATAGCCCTAAGGATTTTAATATATTTCAATGTTAAACAAGCAAAACATACCGAAATAGTTTTGAAGGAATCTTTCTTATGGTTGTTGACCAGCAAAGTGCACTGCTTTTAACTCACATATTGTTACAGGACATAAAAGCACAGCATTACTTACTCTTCATCCAAGCCAACAGAGCGGCCAAAAAGCATTTCCAAAAAGCATTCTACAACTCCCTGAGTCCCCTGATGAAGATACAGCTGATTGGCTAGCAAAGAAAAGCCACGACTCTTTAAGAATTTTTCCTTCTGCTCCCTCTTTGCTCTGTTGAAATATGCATCCAACAACTAAAAGAAAAAGCAGAATTATGGTGTAAGAATGAAACGTTTAATATAACTGCCCTGAAAGTTACATTTTTGTCCGTCATTGAAATATTTTTTTTAAATTCAAGATTGCAAGCATCAATCATACTATTGCAGCTGCAATCTATACTGTGCTTGTTACTATTAATATTTGATAATATATTTTTGACCTGAAGACATATTTTTCATCAAGTTTGGGGCAGATGAAATCTCACACAACAGTTAGCAAATGCATACATAAATACTCAAATGTTTTTACATTTGTTCAGTCTTATACTTCAGTGTGCATGCAAATGCACACAAGACATTTGTTCTCAACAAAGCCATACAGCTTATTCTTTTTCAAGTTAAAATAGAAATCTACTCAGTTTTTTTATCTACAGAAACACTGCCCTTAATACTACAAAAATCTTTGAAAGCATTTTGAAGTCTCAAGTCCATCTTCAGTCCACAAATGTGTGGACAACTCCTCAGAATAACTCAGTCAACTCTGTTACAAGTCAAACTAAGGTAAAAGCACTTTTTTACACACTGCATCATGTTTTGTGTCACTGACTTTTTGCATTGTTGCTTCCATTTACAATGGCAATGCTATCAATAAGCTCTTAAGGCCTTTGGCTTACATTAGGGACTGTATTTATCTATTCAAAGAGTCTGTGTTTATATTGCTTTGTTGTTTGCTTGTTTTGTTTTTGTTTTGTTTTTTTTTTTTAATCCATGGGGTGAAAACTTATCTTAAAACTCAGAAATAAATGTAGAAAACTGAAGAAAAGGAAACAAAAATATTAAAACCCCACCACATTTCCAACACTTTAACCATACTGGTTCACATCTTTTTAGGAGAAAACATTTGATATAGACCTACTTTAATGACTCCTTGTTGTATGAGAGGAGATGGGTGGTTCACCAGAACTATGAGATAATCTGGTTGGATAAGTTTGTCCATCACATCTTCTAGCATGATATCTGGTAGAATTAGGAGAACTCCACGCAAGAGATCATATAACCCGCAACAGATAAGCACAAGATAGTCTTCTGCACATCTGAAAACAGAGGAATATGTTTTACCACAGCAGGAAAGATGAAAAAATGTGAAATTACAATTATTGAGAGAGACAGAAAAAGGGTTCAGGTTAGAAATTTGTAATACATAATTTCTCCAATACTCCGAACTACCAATCTTCATTAACAATTATTTTTAGATGGGAGATAGTAAAAAGGATAATCTGACCAGAACTACTACTTTTTGTAAGCAGTTGCCACTTTTACTGTACATAGCACAAATGCCGATTTTTAAAATTTTTTTGTAAATACAGCAAAAAATGAAACAACAGAACATTCTACACACTAAAAGCCTAATAAATTTGTGTATGACAGCAAAGAACAAAGAGCAAGAACTGTGAAATAAAAGCTCATGTTGACTTACTAGCTTTTATGCTTACCTGTCATCAGGGCTTTCAGATGGCTTTGGGGTATTCTCATTAGGTGAAGAAAAAGCAAGACTGTCCCAGTCTTCAGGAAGCACATTCTTGTCAGCAAAGCTTGGCCAGCGAGCAATGGCTGACGATGCTCCAAGAACAGAGAATGCCAAACCCAACCCTGCAAAATTACTCTGCCCCTTTTGAAATGAAGGCAGTCCTTTCAGATTGTCTGGACGACGCAGCGATGCCTCAGCTGTACCAGCACCACCAGCAGCTTCACTACATTTCATGTCTGTATCAGCTTCTTTACTCTCTAATGCACTTTCAGCAGATAACATTTGAGGATTTTGCAAAAGAGGTAGAGTTTCAGCAGATGTTAGCTCCGAGTCACAAACTGTTTTTGCAGACTCACAGCTGCTAAGGAAGAGTTCTTCTTGCACTCCCTTTACAGATTCAGAACTTTCTACAAAACCAATTCTATCCTGAAGATCAACGTAGTCGCGCTCACCAAGGATCTGCAGGTCATCAACACTGCTTCCCATTCTTTCAGTCAGTCTTCTTCGATGAACTTGGGGTGAGGAAGTAGGTGATGCTGGTAAGCTTTCAGAAAGCCTTCTAGGTGCTTGAGAGCTTATCTCCTGCTGTACATCAGGCTTAGAAGTGCTCCCTAGAGAAATAAGGGTATCTTAAACATTAACACTAAGACCCAGCTTTTCATCTTTTACACTCTTCATCTATTTAAAATTGTAGTGTCCCAAGTTAATTTTATGAGAAAAACTACTTCAATCCCTAACATAGCTCAGATTTGGTTAATAAAAGTAGGGATATTAAACTATTATGCAGCCATATATTTACCAAGTCACAAATGTGAAAGAAATAAAAAGCAAAGCAATCTTTGCCAATATAGTGGGGTTTCTAGATTTAAGTTATGATCCTTTCACCTAACTCTCAGCAGGAACTTTTACAGAATCACGGAAGGTGGAGGGCACATCTGGAGGTGTCTACATCAGAATACTTGCTCAAAGCAGAGTCAAATAAAGCAGCTTGTTCTATTAAGAACTTTGTGTAAGAGGTTTAATCTGCAGTGTTTCAGTGGGCATCAAATTACTACTCAGGAACTCTTTTGCACCAAGGTTTTACACATACTTCAAATTAAGAACAAATAACTACGTGTTTTAATTAACAGTGCTTGCTTGTAAATGCACATTTTGACCTGAAACAGTCAAACTTTCAGAGCATATTACAAGTCTTTAATAAAATACAGTTTTGAGAGAGAAAGATGTCTGTATACAAGACTGGTAGGAGCAGTTACCTGTTAGACTAGGAAAAAGAACTTTTTCATTCACAAGTATTTTGAAAACTATACATCAGTTAGTACTAATGCAATGATGATTCATTATGAATCTATTTTTAATGAGAAATCTATGAAATGTATGAAAGAAATACATGAATATTCATACAAGCCAGACCAAACTGCCCTTCACACAAGATCTACACAGCTGCAGCAGTCTTCCAGTCAAGATTTCACACACATTAGCAGGTAGCGCAACAAATTGCAAATCCAGATGCAGGTAGGATCTGGATAGTTAGATTTACCTAACACACATGTAAATTCCACTATTTTATAGAATCTTACAGTATTAAGATGTTGGAATGGACCTTTAAAATCTTCTAGTCTCAGCACCTCCTGCCATGGGCAGGACACCTGCCACTAGACCAGCTTGCTCAGAGCTGCATCCAACCTGGCCTTGAACACTGCCAGGGTTAGGACATCCACAGCCTCCCCAGGCAACATGGTCCAGTGTCTTGCCACCCTCACAGTGAAAAATTTCTTGCTACTATCTAACCTAAACTTCCCCTCTTAATTTGTACCCATTATTCCTTGTCCTGAACTATTATAGTTGTCCTGAACTATTATAGTTCCTGATTAAATATAAGATTACATAAATTTATTTATATAAATTTGGAAATTCAATTTAAGAATTTCCAAACACTCAAACATTTTCACAAAAAAATATGTTCAGTATTCCTCTGGTACACATGAATAATCTCTGTTCAAAAACAATAATTTGGCAATACTGACATTAAAAAGTATTAAAAGTAGTTATTTAGAAGAATGAGTTTTCATATGTTTTCCATATGGGGAAAAGGACTATACACAATTTAGTACTGTGATATATTCTTCATACCACTTCATTACTAAAAAACTAAAAAACTTGAATAACTTGTTTCAACTAAAGCTTGAAGACTCAATTTCCTTTTCCGAAACAAAATAGAAATTATATATCAATTGTAAAAGGTATTACACTGTGATACCCCACACATGATCTGATATATATGGGTGGATGTTAGGGATTATGCACAAAGAAAGAAAAGTATCAGCTTAATGCTCTCTGCCCAGATAAGACAGCTGCTTACGGCTGACTACTTCAGATGCTGCCTGGTCAGGGCACTCTCATACATCTCTAGCAGGTCTGTTAACAAATGAAATGATTCTGCTTTCTCGTGCATTTCACTGCACAAGCCATCAGCCTGGTGATTTGCTTCAGTTTAAGAATGAAGAGGAATTTAGGTAGCATGTTCTGTTCCATCCTTCTTCCTCTGCTGCTCAGTCATCAAGCTCCAAACGACAGAGGGAGCTTTATAAAAAGTATCTGTGGGAAACTAACACTTCAGGGCACTCTAGTAATTTGCCAAAAGATGGTGTCTTAACATCCTTCTTTCTCCAGTATTGTTTTACCTTCCAGTGGTAAAGCTGTAAATCCTGTTGGAGATGTAATCATAAATGCAGAATTGTCTACTGACTTCCCACCACTGCTGGAATTTCTCAGGTACCTAAGTGATTCAACTTTCTCCTGGAAAATTTTGCCATCTAGAAAGAAAAGGTAAGGGGGAAAGTTACATAAAAGGTTTTTATGTTCGCATTGCTGATAAATTAGACTCAGAGTAGTGAGTGGTGGTTACATTTGGGGCTGATCACTGAAGGCTAATGAGAAGTGCTCAAGTCCAAACAACTGAGAAAAAGCACTCTTTAGTTTAGGGATATGACTTCAAAATTTACCTTAGAACAATAAAAATATTTTGAAGTACTAAAGCAATTACATTTAATGACAGTCCTTGCGGACATACAAGTAGTGACAAGTGACTTTTTGTCATATCAAAAACAGGTGGCTGTTCCCAAACAGACTAAAAAGGCTTCAAGTATCCCAGCATGCATTCTCCCCTTCCTCAATTTTAGAACAGTTACTATAAGAGGACAGATACAGATAAACACAACTATGCTGCCTTTGAAACTGATCACTAAAACTTGAGGTAGACAGGTATTTGCAAAAGGAGAAAATATTTCAAACTTGGATGATGCTTTCCACGTTTACCTAAGTTATAGCTTAGGTTGTACAATGCTAATATTAAAGCATGAACTATACATTGTTTCACATTTTTAAGAAGACCAAGAAATATTTTTTAAAGCTTACATCCATCATTTTGCTAACATGATCATCCAGTACAGATATATTAAAGCAGCTGTTGCTCTAGGTCTGCGCCCCTCAAAGCCCAGAAGCATTTCCTGACAGTGATGACTTGCAATGCAAATCATCAATTGCTAAAAATGCTCCTCGGGCCCTTTATTTTTCTTGGAATTCAGTTACAGGAAACAGGAAAGCAGAAGTTCAGAAAGTACCAAATACATATTTTTGAAGAAGTTCCACTTACAGGTAAGCTAGATGTTTTTTTCTAAATTTTCCCACAGACAAATGTCCACACAGGAAGTTAAACTTAAGCATCCCATTTAGCAGCATCAAACTTTAAGGAAGTTAAAGGCATAACCACCAAAGAAATTATTTATGGTTATAGACAGAAGAAAGCTCTCCAAGTAAACAAAATCTAACTGTAACCTGTTTCAGAAAAGTAAAAATAGTATACAGTATTATGTTCCAACAGTTCAATAATTTTTAATATGTAGTAATTAAAATACAGAGAAGTTTTTTTAAAAAATATTCATTTATTTCTACATTTTTATCCTATTGTTTATCTAAATGTGCATATTTACCTATGTGCAGGGAAAAGTAGAAGTTGGTAGGGTTGTGACAAACATATGTATTAGTGGGAGGGTGAACTGCTAAGAGGAAATTGAAGACCAGTGTCAGCAATTCCAGGTCTGGTGGAGAACCAAGTACTTCCTCAATTATTTTCACAAATGACCTGCAAACCTCCTGAGGCAGGGATGCAAGGTGTCCCTCTTTATGCTCCTAGAAAGAAAGAGTAGTACAACTATAAGCTACTTGCAATTTCAATTTGACAAACTGTCTTTTTCAGTTGTTATGCTGTAGTAAAACAGACAAGAAAAGAAGCTCAGCTAATAAAGCTGTATTCTTTAATTGTGAGAGGAGCTACTGTACGTCCATCCTGAACCAAATATTACATACGTTATGCAAGTTGATTTTTAGAAAAATGTGCATCTTGTCCATACTATACTGCCCTGCCACGAAATGCTGGAACTTTAGAACATGAATCACCATTGAAAGTATAGTTTATTGTCACTGGATTACACATTTGTAGAGAAATTAGTAGTTGCCAATACCAGTAATTCAAACATATTAATAAATTTCTAAACAGTACCATAGAGTCTTCTCTATTTCGACTTCAGTAGTCATTTTTATGAACATACACATTTGATATTAATTTAAAATTATATTTATAATTTCAGCTTAATCAAGCATTCTATATAGTTCAACAATAGCTACCTGAAAAAAATTATTAAAAGAATATAGATTTTAGAACTAAATTTCAAGAAACTTATGGGAAGCCCTGCCAAAAGATGAGCATGGTGATTATCTTCTTTCTTTCCAACTTCTCTAAATGTCCCTCCTTTTTTGATACAAGCACCTTAACTGAGACTGCTGTGAGAAAAGATTAAATGAAGTTAATTTAAGTAAGTTTTCCCAAAGAGAATGACTTATGTAGTTCCACCTTCATTGCATCAGTCCCCACAAAACTGCCAAATTATTGACCAATTTGAGTAGTTTTTTAATCAAGAAAACAACTTTTTCCCCAATATGCAAAACGACAGAATAAATATTATGAAAAATTCTCTATCTAAGCATTTGCACTAATATACAATTTAAGAAGTTAACCATATCACTAACAAGTTCCAAAAGTAGGGAACACTACGTAAAAATGAAGAAACAAAAAATTTCCAGATACAAAAGTGAGGAAAATATTTTTGTAAAAAAATCATTAAAAGAGGATAAAAATACATTTTATCTGCTGAAGTGAGAAACTCTGAGAAAAAAAGGAATGTAAGATAGAAAATAAAAATATGGGGAAAAGTGATTACAATAATTATTTTCACAAATAGATACATGTACTATAAGCAGGAAACCATTTCAAAATCATGTTCCTAACAAGTGTCTATCAAATGACTGAAGCTTTTCTCTGAAGTCCTTTCTGGCATAGCTATTTCCATGCCAGAGAAGAAGCTATTACTGTACCAAAATTTTGAGATGAGCGTTTAGACTGAGCAAACAGGCAGGCTGCCCCATTAGCTCTGATGAGATGCAGCACAGACAGCTTCACTGCCTGCACAGTATCTGGCTTTCAGTAACAAAGACAAGAAGCAACAAGATTCATCTCAGGTCTTTCTACATGAAAGGGACAGTTCATTTCACCTCCTGCTGGTGTATGGCTGTGCAAGCAACCTAGAGCCTAGGTTTCCAAATCACACCAGTTGGTTACAAGCTCTTGTCCCTCCTGCCCAGCAGTAAACGGAGCACCCAGTAGGGAACTGAACCAGTTTACAGCAACAACGCCTGTTGAAGATGGAAGTAGTCTGGAAGCACAGAGGACAGTCTGCTCAACTTTTGTCACAGAATTTAGTCACTTCTACCCCACCCTCCTCAAATAAAAACAAGTATTTGCCAAGCACAAAGTAGGATTTCAGAGTGGAAGTACCTGCAGAACCTGGCAAGTCAACAGGAAGTGATGGACCACTTGAGCTTTCAATAGCTGTTTAATGTTGAACATCTGCTGGTGATGGTTAGCTCTGATAAGGATTTCTAGAGCTGCTAACAGGGTTTCCCAAACACCTTGCTGAAAAACAAAAAACAGGAATGTAACTTCGAAAATATATTTGTGAGTCTACATACTGAGGAAAAAAACCCCAATGAACACAACAAAGTCAAGGTAGTCTTACACCTAAGATGATGACTAAATGAATTCAAGTGGTCAGGTCAGAACAGGCTAGAAACCAATCAGAAAAGTGTTCATATAAAATTCAGTATGTTTAATGATTACGCTACAAAAAAAAAATCACTTGTCTAAAATCAATTTTGTAAATTTTTAGCTATATTAACCTTGAACAGTTATCTTCAACAGTTTAACTCCAAGAGAAAAGAGGTCATCCTTAGTTTCTCCATAGAAAAATTTTATCAATTCAATTAAGAAGTCATATGCATAACAGCACATTTACAGAATTTAATACACTAAGGCTACCTGCACCGCTGATCATAGGATATTTATATTACAAATAGCTATTCAAAGAAAAACAAGGAATATTAATTTTGAAAAATCGTAGTAATTAACTAACTACTACTACTACTCCAGTTGCAAACATACAACCGGAGAAAATAATTTCAGAAATGACAATACCTATTTTTCCTTAAATAATGACTTTTAGACCTGAAGTATTTCCAAAATTAAAGTATTTACCTTTGCTTTAGACCATATCTTCCAGTCAAGCAGCAGTTTTTCTAACAATTTAACATCTTGAATAACGGCAGTAGAATCTGGGTCAAGCTGGAATTGCCCATTTTCATTTACATAGAGAATCTCATCACTGCAGCATCCTTCAAGGAGAGTCTAAAAGAGGGGGGAATTTTTTTTTTTGAGTATCAAAACGAAGCAGTACAGTTGTTTTATCCAATTTAAAAAATTTAAAATCTTTAAATTAGAGATGGCATACTCTTGATAGGAAAGACATATATATCTAGTCAACACCAATCTTGCTTCAAATCACTGTTTTGTCTTCATAAAAACAGCTTCAAATGTACAATTAAAATCTCATAAGTTTCTAGATTTGTCCTAATATTGAACAAAATATCAGGTTTAGAAGAGGACTTTACCTTCAGCATGCAAAATCCAACAATGCATTTTTGTTTGATCAACACCCGACGAATCATAGAATAACCATTACAGTTGTCCATCTCCTGTATTCTCTGCTGATTGTATTTTGTTAAAGATAGTATAAGTCGTAGTGCTAAAGCTTGAGTGTCTTCACAGCTGCTAATCTCTACTACCTGAGGAAAAGACAAATTTAATAAGACAGTTTAAGTGGGAAGCATCTACAAAAAATCTTTGTTGCATTCCTAAGTAACTACTTATGGATTAAATCTCTTCTGAAGCATTTGAGATTATGTACGTAACTGTCATTTTGTCTGTGTGTACGTTCAGATATTATACTTGAAGTGATAATTTCTAGTGTGCTAAATTATGATCTGCTAAGGAAATACAAGTCCCATTACAAGAATCCCTTTCAAAGAAAAAAGTCTGTTCTAAATAAATTTTAAGTAGAAGGTACTTGCCATACTACAAAGTCATAAGGTTGTGAAATACATGAGCCACCAATAAGAATCAACTGTTTGCCCTGAAAAAAGTATTTTTTTGAGTGTTTAAGTGATGATAAAAAATGGTTCCTGAGGTTCTGGACTAAGTCTAGCTCTAAATGTCTAACATTAAAGTTTTATTTTCTCCATAAAGAGACCAGCAATTTTATAGACTAAGACCATGATTCCTTTTTCCCCCTTTTGCTTTCTACAATTCTTGAATCCCAAGAGCAACTAGCATTTTTTACCAAAAATATACAATAATGAAATCTCACGTTAATGGGATCTTAGGTCCTATAGGTTCTCTTGACACGTGCCTGTTAATTCTACTGCACTTACACATCCACACCTCTATTATAAGACCTGTATTGTCTCACAGCTGACCTAGCCTGCCTTACTGATGCAAACAATCTTCAGCAGGATCTATACCCGATACTCAGCATAAATTTACATAATAAAATAACACAGATTAGCATTTTCACCTCAGATTTCACTATCAGTGGCAAAATTACAATAGGCAGTGTCTTTATAACCATAATCTAATGTGCATTTGTTACTACTCTCACCATATCTTTCAGAGCAATCCCACAGGCATATAAATCAGACAAGTCTTAGGCCTACAGTAGTTTTTCAATTAACTTCAGAGACTACTGCTAGCACAAATATTAGCCTCTCCATGTACAGGTCACAGTTAAGCAGTAACTAAGTTAAGGCCTTAGTATTTTTCAAATAGCCATTTTTCTTAGGATAAGCCTTTGAAGACAGGTGAACAGTTACTGCCAAAAAGCTCTCACTATTCAATTAAAAAAATATAAAGCTTTGCACACCATGTAGTTTCACATTTATTCATACTTGCATTGTGACTATCCTGTGGTTAAAAATATGCAATGAATTTAGGTGCCTCAAAATCAGAGAAAAAATACAAATCAGTTCTATAGCATCCTTAAAATAATCTCTTGATATTTAAAAGCCCCATTTCTAAATCATAATGTAACTCCATCTTACATACAGGCAATATTATTAAAACTATAATACAACAGAATTATAGTTACATTTCCAGTTTAAGACAACCTGCATGATGCAGTTTTATGCTGCAGGTACTTTCCACAAGTTTTCTTTAACAGAAAAGCATCACATGCACAGTAGAGCAAGGCAGCTAGAATAATGTGATTTTCTACCCAAGGAAGAAAAAGATCCAAGGAAAATTTTATACAGGAAAACACAAACACACACCCTACTCCTCCAGCCCCCTTACCCTAGCAAAGAGGAAAACAAATGCACCAGTGCCTCCAATTTCATGTAGTATGCTCTGAAGAGTCTTATATTCCACTGGCTGAAGTGCTTTTAGGTGTTGAGAGTCCAACACATTGCTCTGAACTTCTTTCAAACTGAAAGGTCTCTGAGAAGGTACAGTTTTCACTTGACCTTTCAGTCTGATGACAGGCTCATATATGGTGTACTGACCAGGGCAGCTTGTGGTATAAACAACAGCAAGACTCTCCTGAAAAGAAAGGAATTTAATTTTTTCTAGAAATTGAACACACACCACCCCCACAAGGGCACAAAAAAGCCAAACACAAAAGGCACCTAACAGCAAGTAGTAACAACTTTGGCAGTTCATTTCTACTTTACCATTAACATGCACTGAGGTTGTATGTGCATGCATGTACACTAAAATGCAACAGTATTTCCAGATTTTAGCAAACTCATGCAATATCTAAAGCACAGAGAATTAAGAAAACACTAAAAAATTTCACCAAGGATCCCTCTCTCATCACCTGAAGAATTACGTAACTGTTTTGCATAAAAAACAAAGTTACTCACAAATTTAAAATAAAATGAGCAAATAGAGGTATCGAGTAAAGAGTTTCCTTTTCTAAAATTGAAAGTTCAAAACACTGATGTTTTTTCAAATCTTCTACAGCTTTTTGTTTTAATTCTATTCTTTAATCAGCTTTGCCATAAGAGAAATTGAACACAAGTTTTATTAATAAAGAGACTTAAACCAAAGATCCTATGGAAAGTAGCTAACTTTTTTTCACAGAAATGTAAAATGATCTTATTTGGAATGTTATTTAAAATAGAGAAATAATTTCACTTAAGGAGCTTGCACTCTTTGCAAAGTGCAAAGATTGATTTATCACTTGAGCACATGGTTCTTCCCTCTGCCTAGCTGGTGTTCCTTAAGGCAAAATAAGCTTATAAGTTGCATGACTGATTTCTTAAGCTCTTATCCAATTCATTTCTTCTTAACCTACTCAAAATTTAGTACCATTGTCTACAAGGATCACATCCAGACAGAATGAGCCTTTGCCTACAGCTACAAAACAATCAGAAAAATCCCTCTAAGTGGGAACAATTCATACAGCAGGAATTACTAGTGTAAGAATTCTCAGAATATAACAGGCTTCACGGATAAGCACGTTTTATTTAATTGTTCTTCTAGCAACAGTACATTTACACCTGCATCTGGCAGGGCTGTTTCAGGCAGAAAAGATGAGAAAAGCAGTATCTGCCAGCTGGAAAACAACTTTTCAGCAAAACATAGCACAAACTTAATTCCTCCAAAACCTTCAAGGAACTTGGATTAATTCTTTTGTTTCCTGAAAGCCAGATAAATCCTCATTTCTCATCTTCTCTCTGTTTTAATCTTAAAAGGTTAATTTAGTAGTCCTTGGCTACTTTTACACTAATGGAGGGAAGAGCTATGTATCCATCCTAAAGCTTTTGGAGGTACCTGTCTACTCACTATGATTTAATGTACAGTATTATTTATAGATGCTGGAACATCTAGAAATTTTCAGAACCCAACCTAAAGCAAAATTAAATGGTCACCCTATGTGGAGTTCAGCTCCCATTAAAATAACTAGGAAGAGCCCTGCAATGATCCTCATGATAAGAGGATTTGATCCTCTCTGCTTTGATCACATCAAGCACTTTGGGAACCAGCAGGAAACACATTACCACTTTCTTAATCAGTTCTAAAAGATTAAGGACCATTTTTAAGTAGAAACTTACAATTAGAGGCCCAACATCCACTTCCTTTTTTGTCATGAAGATCTCCTTAATTTGTTCACATTGTAGAATCTCTTTACTTATGTACTTTGAGCAGTCAGTCAATATTTTGCCATATTTACATGGCATTACAGATGTGAAGTCTGGGCCACATGTGTATAAGTAAAATGCTTCCTCTGGTCCAATATTTGCACCTAAAATCCAGAAAATAATCTGTTAACTCTTTACTACACAATACAGCAAAATTCATACATTGGCTAGTCGGATCAGAGACTTTACAAGGAACATCACTAACTGGTTTTCTTAGGCTCTGGTGATAAAACAATCAGTGCAGTCTAATGCTTCCCATTAGCTACAGTAACATCAGTGACTTCTGACACATCACAGGCCAGACTAATTCAGCGGCAAAGGTAACTGAAACCAAGTCAGGGAAATGACCTGCATGCACTGAAGCTCAACATTTCCGAATAATTTCATTTTTTCAAAATTAAAAAGTTATCTATTCAAGCCTCCTCAAAGCTTTCAAATCATAGCAAGATCACAGATAGCAACAACATGCTGCATTGTCTTGGAGACTTGGGCAGTGACTGAGCAGGATGCAACAACAACAGCTCACTACAACTGACAGAACAAAAAAAAAAACCCTAGAGGAAGTAGGAGACCAAATGAACCTTCCTCCACTTTCTGGGCAGCACATCTTCCGTTGTCTGTGACCTGAGAACACAAACTCAAAAGAAGCATCCAGAAGGACTCAGGTCTGATGTGTGGGTGCATGACAACTGTACAGCAGGAAATCCAGGGCTCTCTAGATACATCAGTTATGCAGGCAGCAGGCACATGGCAACCAGACCATGTAGATTCTACAGGTTACATTTATTACAAGTTTCTCACCTATGGCCCACAAATGCACATCTGCACACATAGGACCTCGTGCACCACACATCCTGGGCAAACTGATCTCACTTGTGGAGCAGTCCTGACTGGGCCACATCATCTGAAATGCCAGGTGACAAAGCAGCAGGGTTCCAGCCTTCAGCATTAAGCAACCACCCAGAAGTACTAGATAAGACTTCCCAAGGAAGGAGGAGAATTATACTTCTAAGAAATCTCCAAAGTATTGCTACAAGTTCCAGAAATAAGCTTGCTTAACTCAGAGCATTCAGTGGTTCATATTTTGTTAGCTTTTTAATAGCTTTATGCAATTTGAAGCTAGCAGGTTAGCAGCAGGCAAGTGAAATGAATTTTTCAGGTAAGAGACTGAATGCCTTAAGAAAAAAAAACAATAGAGCAAATATCACTATCTCTCTACCCCCTACTCCAAGGTATAATTTTTAAAAAGTCAAAGAAATTGACCAATTATGGCACTAAACAGAAAGCAAGAGAACATGGCAGAAGAGCACATTAGAAAGTATCCAATACTGAAACATTTGCCTACATTCTCCCTGATATATTATGCTGCTAAAGGGTGTATTGTTGTTTTTACTGTAAAAACTTGGCACGTTAAAAAAGACATTAAAAGAAGCCATTGATTTTGGACGGGAAAGAGGAAATGAACACTTATTCAAGAAAAAAGCATACAAAAGTACCATTAAATAGAAGCAGATTTCCAAGATCCCATCTACCCGACAATCGAAGCAGATCTTCTTGGGATGATGTGCAATGGCCAATCATGCAAAATGTTTTGTTACTGTCAGATGATAAGCTTGTTTTCCTTGGTAGTGCGAAATCTAAATTAATCTCACATTGCCTAAAAATACATATAAACAAACAAGTTTAAATATTAAGAACCAATCAAAATTGCTATCCAAGATATTCAGCCTAGATTTAAAATTAATTTTAATATTCAGTAGGTGAGAAGCCATGCTGTCATCAACAATAAAGTATTGAAGTCTTCAACTTCCAGACACCTTAAAACTCAGCAACAAGATGTATGCATTCCAATACTGCACAGAACAGATGAGTAGAGTCCCAGCTACAGTTGCTGCAAAATCAAGTTTTCCTAGCTCTGAAATTCCTTCCTTCTTTCCTCTAACCTTAAAGAGGAAATGGTATGTAACACTACACACACTTCTAAAATACCACAAATTTTCAATCATTTCTACTATTCCTAACCAGTCCTTTGAGCATGCTAATGCACATCATGAAAACTCTGGTTCCCAAATGCTGGAAAACACAATGCTGAGGATTTACTTGAACCAGGAAACATTGTCAGAACTGGTGTGCTGCACAGCCACAGGCAATAAGTCTGATTCTTTCAGAAAGCATCCAATTAGCTTTATGTGCCTTTACATAAACAGAGTGATTGGACTGTAAAGGTCATTCAAAGCATCCTGAAAGAGTCTTAACTATTAGCAAACTACCAACAACTACACATGGGGAGAACACTGTAGTATTTTTAGCTTTCCCCTATATCTCCATATCTGGACTTTACTGAATACCAGCATGCACAGACTTAACATGGCTTTCACAGATTGGACTTTGGGAAGAAAGGGTAAGGACTGTGATATTTAATAAATTCCTATTTCTCTAACTAGTGAATAATTCATGCAGGCACACTCAACCCAGTATCAGGTACCTCATTTAGGAGCATGGACCTTAACTTTGCAGTAGAAGTACTACTTCTCACCAGCAGTTCTTGTCTGAAATATTTTTTTTAACTTCTTCCCTATTCATTCTTCTCAGCAGAACAGAGTGATTGCCCTTTCTCCTACTCCTCTTAATTTCTACTTCCAACAGTATTGCCAGTACCTGACCTACTCCTCCTTAATTTGAATTCAGCCAGATACATTATGCCTACTGCTAACTTCATGCCATGGCTTATTTTGGATCTTACTCAAAATCTTGTAGCACTTGCCTTTTTCTTCATTTGTGATGAAGAAAAACATTGATGTCTGCACTGGTCCATGGTATAAGCTGACAATTCTCAAAGTAATCCATGAATAGTCTGGATATCTCTAATATTCTAAAGAATTCCTAATAGTGTAACATACTCCCTCTCCTACCCTCCTAGAAAACTACTCGACCTTAACCGCAGCTTGCACCAAAACATTGCAATGTTTTCTTACCAGAAAGTATCTTTAAAAGAAGATAAATATCTTGGTATGACTAATGTGTTCTTTACCTCTGACCAGAAACCCAAAGCAACAGCTTTCCACGGAAATTTTTCTTGCCTTCTGGCTTCTGCAGGTATTTTAATGCCAAATGCTGCCACCTGCCCACAAGGAAAACATTCCCTGGAGATTCAGCCTGTGCCAGCAGACCAGCTTTCATCTCGTCATTTGGATCCATGCACATACTATGTAAACAACAGAAAAGAAAAAATGAGGGCATGTGTTTTCATACTTGCATTTTAAGCCCCAAATCTGCACACTTTGACCTCAGTTAGTTTATGACTGTGTTCCTTAACTTTGACAAGTAATTTTTTTTAGTACAGTTCTATTTTTAGAGTACTCAACATAAGGTAGGGAAAACATCACAACACTCATCTTTGTTATTTAACTTGTAGGCATAAATCTGCTTACATTTAAGATAAAAATATCTCTATTTTAGAGAAAAGTTGAATTAAATTTACTGAAAAAATGCAGGTGCTTTGAACATGGAAATAAAGTGGTCTAAAATTGCAGTTTTAGACACATTTCAAGGATACTTAAGGATAATTTATGAGAACTAAATTAGTGCTAAAATGTGCTCAGAAGATTAAAACCAAGACTGTCCAAGTAAGTATTACACAGCAGCAAATTTTCACAGCTGAGGTGTGATAACCTACAGCTGCAAAAACCTTTTCCATCTTCCAACATTTATTGTGTCATTTCATTAGAACTTGAATTGCTACTTGCGGGCAGTTATTTACTAATGACTACATGAAACATGCAAGACCAGAGCTTAACAGCTGAAGCTGATAAACCTACAGATTTGTATTTAATACACTTACTTGATGCTGCCCCATTAGAGTGCAAGACGTCTCTACCATATAAATTATTTCTCTACTCTTCATCACTATTCTCTGCAAGTTGCTACTAGAGGTAACAATACAATATGTCCACAGAACTGCTTCTGGACTAATACATCATACCGAAATATGAATGCTCCTGTGTTCAAGTCTGCCCAAACTTGTATCATCAGAGCTTTGGAACCCAGTGAAATTATGTGAATACAGCCATCTTCAACAAGTTTGTCTCCAAGGCTTACATATTCCATTCCTATAGACTTTGTTTCTTCTAGAAATACAAGCATATTGCAATTACAATATAATACAACAACAATGCCTTTCACAGCATGTATCAAGTATGAAAAGAAACCATTCAGGTACTACATAGAATTGGTTTTCATTTGGTTGAGGTGGTTTGGTTTGGTTTTTTTTAAGTGGGTTGAATAATAAACGTGATTCTCTTTAGAAACCTAAGTCTCAAATAGAAATAGAGAAACCTAACACTAACTCAGCACTTTATATGTTTCTGTTTGTAATATATACATCCACTGAGCTGAATACACTCTATCTATGATGCTTCTGACATATCATATTACATTCCTGTGTTGAACTATTTGTGTGCACCAAGAAATCTGCAGAGTTTTCTTCACAAATCATCATACCCTTTAAGCATAATCAGTATTTTTACTTTACCAAGCAAAAGCACAGACCTAACAAAACCAACTCTAGTGAGTTCCAAGGTTCAGAGTTGGATTGTCCCTCCTTCTATTTAAATACAAAAAGAAGGAAAAGAGAGTAAAGGTATTCCAAGTGTTGGGCATGGGATACATTTTCAATAAGGAATTTTCCCTTTACAAATCATAATCCAAAAGATTCTGCTTAGAACAGTTTGGGAGCAGTTGAGTCCCTACAAAAGTATAAACAGAAAGTTATTTTACAGCTAATGGTGTTTACATAGTGCACACACAAGGAAAGTTGAGGAGTTATACTGAATCAGCCTGAAACTAGATCAACAATGCATGAAATCAAACTTGAGCAGTTTTTTTTCCATAACCACAGCTGCAGCATTTATTATTTTCATCATAATATGAAGTAGCATAAATGTTACTGAAGTTACAAATTCAATGAGAATACTACATTTCTAAGGAAGCAGGCATTAATCTAATTCAAGAACCACGGTTGGAAATGTTGCATATTTGGTACAGTAGCCAGAAAAAAATCAGGAACACCACTGCTGTTCAATATTGATCATAAAATTTCGAACTTCTGTATACAGTACATAGATTGGAATATTTGTAACCAGAATCCTTCAGTGCTACCTAAATAAAAACAAAATACTATATCCTCACCTGTGCTGTCAAAACTGTTATCTCTTACAGCTATGAGTCTGCTTCTCCTCTTGACTTTTTTCCCCTTTTCTGCTGAATTTTCTGCTTCATGAGCATACTCCAGACGAAACCACAGTGAGAAACTGAAGCCATCAGACATATGTGGCCAACAGTTTTGCCCAACTAAAGGCAAGTGAATTGGGGCTACATGCCAAGAAGAAAGTAGCTGGTGACTCAGATTTTCACCACCTGCCTCTTTCTTACTCTGTGACAATTTTGCTCTTTTTAGTAGTCCAGCATTTCTGTTGTTAGAAGTGCCAGTGCACTTTTGTGAGGAACTGCTACTCAAATTTGTGCCATTCAGCAAAGGAAAGGCAAGGTATTGTAATGGATTCATATAAATATTAGTATCTACAATCTTCAACACACCCTTGAGTAGTACCTCCTAGAAGAAATAAAACAAAAAAATGAGAAAAAAAGGGAACTGTTTACACCATGTAGTCAAGTATCACACGACTAAATAGAAACCTACTCCTCATTTAAACTTGGATTCATGTTTTTCCAAGAGAAGTGAGCTTGTATATCCAAACCTACATACATTGGCAAAGCATCAGGTAGCAACTTCAACAGACTGTGCCCCAACATAGCTTTGGGGATTTAGTCTGGGCAGATCAGACTTCAAGTTACCATGCTTAGGAACCAGCTGAAATGCAGCAGGTGGTCATTGCACAATCTTATCTCACTCCTGTTATGTGCATAAAAAGACAGCACCTTTTACGCTGTGTTTTAAGGCTGCTTAAGAAGCCACACACAGGCCATAACTTTGTTATTGCATTGCCAATAAAAAAACTAGCTGAGCCCATAAGCCAAAAAGTATCTCTTACTATTTGACTGATAATTACAAGCTACCATTGAAAAATTGACTTGCGACTCTTTGTTTGGTTTGGTATTATTTTACACTGCACAGTAATTTTTAAAATTTTCTTCCACTTGTATTTTTCTACAGACTCTCACAGAAACCAGAGTTACTTCAGCAGTATATCCCACAGAAGCAGTAGATTCCAGCATCACACCAACCAACTTAGGACCCTTCTGAAAGTTAAAGGATTCTCAAAATAATGAGCTGCCTCGTAACTTTAAAGGAATAGCTTCCAATTTTTAAGTATTATTGTTCTGACATCCATAACCACAATGTCAGTCTCCTTGAAAGGATTCTTGTTTTTTGTGCTGAAGAGTTCCCAGGGCCAACACACCCTTCAAAACCCTTCTGCTTCTCATCTCCTATTTCCTTTTCCAGTTTTGAGAAGGAACAGTTTCTATAACCATATTTTATTTGCTCTGATCAGTTCAAACATTGCTGTGCATCTCCTTATTTCCCAAAATTCTTGGACACAAAAGGATTTTATTTTTCCTTATTTTTTCTCATCAGACCTCTGAATTTTGCTATGTGCTACTCCATACATACCATACAAGGTGTCTTCTCCAAAAATACCCTCAGAAGAAGAGTTAGCTCTTCTGAACAAGTCTGTGAACTCATCAAGGAAACTAGCAGATTTACCAGCACCACCTGACATGCTAAAAATAAGGAGACAATAATATAGTTTAAAGAGATTTTTACACTTTAAAAATTCATATTCTATACTATTATGAGGAAAGATTAATTTGGAATTTGAAGTGTTTTCCAAACCCAATTCAAATTAAGGAAGCAATAATGATTACAACATGAATTCTAAAGAGATCCAACAGTACCTCCTGACACTATTGCTCAAAATTTCACTGAATCAAGCAGTGCTATGTTAAATTTTGTCCCAGGCTTGCAAAATTGAGTCGAAGTCTGCAAACGAAGCGTCTGTCTTGCAAAGGCTCTGCCCACAAAGCCACCATGGACCCAAGTCCTGGGATGGGTTTACATCACCTCCTCTTGTGAAACACCCTCATTACATGAATCTACCAAAGGGCAAACATTTCATCTGATTCCACATTCTTGGATTAGCAAGCTGCTTTCCAGTTAGAAATAAAACTCAAAGCATCATCAAGATCTGGGTTACAAACAAATTGGAAATACAGGCTTACATTGTGATGGGAATGACAATTTATCAGCTGCTATTTTTTCCAAGAGATGTTTAACACTGTCACACTGGTGTTTATGGTTTCAACTATCATTTTCACATCTGCCAGTGTTTCTTTAATTTACTTCCACTAGCTCAGAAATAACTCTATATTTACACTGAAGTTGCCCACAAGTTAAAAAAGCAGCTGATAAATTCACATGCTAATGAATTTTCTTTGTCAATTTTGCATTTGCACTGTTTCACTGTGTAAACATCAAATACATTGATTTAACTTAAACCAATATTTAAGTTACTTGGACCTTTAACTCACCATGAAAACTAGATTCTGTTTGTGTCAATATATTCAGAAATCCTCCCAAAAGGTGTTTAACAGCTCCCTGTTGAAAAGAATAGATAAAATGAGTATCTGAAGAATACACCCCAGCTCAAAGAACTAAGAAATAAATTCTTCTAATCAGTTCCTACCTATTATCGATTTTAATGATAATATAGATTACTTGAAATTATGGACTGTTTTTATATTTGCCAATGAACAATCTTTCGTGTTCTGTATGGTTCAGTTACAGAAGAGAGACTTTGAATTTCAAATCATTATCTTTTGCAGGAAAGATACCCAATTCAGTTGTTAAAAAAGGTAACTAAAAGAAACTCCAGAGGATCATGAGGGCATGACCATTTGCACAACTAATTTCTAATACAAAGTTATGAAAATAAAGGCATGGATAATTTTTCAGGTACATGATTCCGTTTCTAAAAGTACATATTCAATAAAAAGTTTAGAATGTTTACATATACACACATACAAGAAGATATCTGCCCTTTTTTCCTTAAGACCTTGACAATAATCAAATCTATCTGTAGGACTGAACAGTCTTGATAAAAAAACAACACCTGCAAAACTCAAAAGCTATGCAGGACAAATACCTTTTAATAAATTGCTTAGCCCCTGGTAACTTAAATGCAATGCAGTTGACAGTATCAGTCATTTACACTGTTTCACATTTTATCAAATCCCATATAAAGGGAGGATATTCAATATTGTTATTAGGTATGATAAAAGTAAAGATACACAACTGCTAAACTCTTGACTCCGCTAATAACATTTTTACCTGTTCTATAAGGACAGTGGCATTTCTCTCTTTCTGATTGACGATATTCAGGCAGCTTTGGAATACATGAGCAAGCACATCTAAACTTGCATTACCAGCTGAGAGCAAGTTTAATTCTAACATGCAGATTTCAGGATACATTAATTCTCCTTGATTGATGTTTTCAGCAAGGCCATTAAAATAACCTGAAGCACCAGTACATCCTGATTCCACCTTTGTGTCTGCTCCTAAAAAGAGACCACATGTGTCTTACTGAAACTTACTCAGCTGAATACATTTTGCATGATTTAAGCAGAACATCCAAGGACATATCTCCAAACTCCTTATAGGTACAAACCCAAAACAGCCACCATGTTATAAGAAATTTTCAGAGACTACAATAATTTTATATTCTGCTTCAGATTTTTCTATTTTCCTGCTAACACAGAAGGGCAGTTTCTCCCATTACATGCTCTAAACTATCTGGCTTCATTTCCTGGGAATTGGACACAGACAGTAATGGCAAAATATGCAGTTCATGAAACACAACATTAAAATAATTGTAACAGAGCCTCAAGCTTCTATACAAACTTTGAGCATTCCAAGAAAGGAGACAAATTTAAATAAATTTATATTAAAAGGTAGATGAAGCAATTTGTTACTTAACTCTGAAAATGCACATGACAGAATATCTGCATGACAATCAAGGAAAAAAACTCAAACATGTAAGCCTCCCCATTACATTTTGGAGAGACTTTAAAATACATTACTTAAAATTATTTGGTACAGACATATGTTCCATGATAGATTTGCATGTAAGTTTTTCAGATTCATTTTTAAATTCAGAAATGCTTTTAAAATATGAAAAATCTATTGATAAAGCCTAGTCTCGCACGTAAACAGCAGCAGTTCTATTAAAGGCTGTTGCTGTTCATGCTGATCTCATATCAGAATATAAGCACCCAGGTGTGCTCAGCACAAAGGAAAAAAATTAAAGCAAGTTCATGTTTAAAATTAATTACACAAACAGAATAAACCAAGATATGTGCATATCAATTGCTTAGAATAATGAGATATGTTGTATAACAAGGGGGCTATCAAGTCAAATGAAGATGTGATTGGGAAAAGCCAAATAGTGCTTGACAAACCTGATCTCCTTCCACAAGCGAGAAACATGCTGGGTTGATATGGAATGAGCAGTGGATGTCTACCTGGATTTCTCCAAGGCTTTCCAAAGTTTCCCACAGGCTCCTCCCAAAGAAATTGATGCATTAGGATGGAGACAAGGGGTCTGTGCAGTGGGTGGGCACTGACTGCCTGGCTGCACCCAGAGGGGGGTGATAAATCCTTTTTAAACTGGACATTGCCACCAACGGAGTCCCCAGGGGTTGATATTGGGCCCAGTGGTGTTCAATATCTTCATGAGTGATCTGGGTGATGGGATCAATGCACCCTGATGGAGTTTCTCAGTGATACCAAACTGAGTGGGGAAGTGGGCACTTGGGAAGGGTGCTACCCTGCAGGAAGACCTGGGTAGGCTGTAAGAGTGGGCTAGCAAGAACATTATGAAGTTCAGCAAGGACAAATGTAATGTCTGCATGTGGGAAAATAGAATCCAGGAGTGCAGCTCAGACTGAGATCTGCCTGCCTGGAGAGCTGGGGTCCCAGGGGACAGAAAGCTCTGCATGAGTGAATGTGTGCTGCTGTGGCAAGGAAAGCCAATGGGATGCTGGGCTGCATCAACAAGGACATCTTCAACAGGGATAAAAAACCTTCATCCCACTCTATTCAGTGCTTGTCAGGCCACACCTGGAATATTGTGTTTGGCTTTTGTCCCCACAACACAAAAAAGACAGGAAGAAAGCTCGAAAGAACTGGGTTTACTCAGCCTTGAGAAAAGGCAGCTCAGAGGACATCTTATCACCAATTAAAAGGTGTCTACAAGGAAGGTAGACTCCCCTTTTACAAGAAGTCACATTGACAAAGCAAAGGGTAACAGGCACATGTTACTTCTGGGGAAATTCCATATAGACATATCAGAAAGTCTTCCCTCATGAGAAATCATACATTGGAATAAATTTCCCCTGAGAAGTGGTACATTGGGTACTTTAGATTTAGATAAACAAGGTGCCAGACTATCTTGTCTAGTTCGTGCTTTTGTGAAAAAAGGTTGGACCAGATGATCCCTGTGGCCCCTTTCAATTTCGCATTCTATAAAAGAATTAGACTATTTACAATTAGACTATTTACAGATAGTTACAATTCTAAAGAAAAAAAAAATTGAGCACTGATTTTCAAACAAACTACTGATACATATCTCTGGAGTTTCTAGATCACAATAACACATTTGAGCAACACAACTTTAGAGCAAGACTCATATATACCAAAACAAGCAAGACAGAACCATTTCTGTAACACTCATGAGAATACTGATCATCTCTCCATCCTACCAGAAGTAAATAAAGTTAATTATTTCTTTGGTACATCTCAAAAGACAAACAAGCTTTGCTATAACAAAGACAGATTTGCATATTCAGCAAGTTCCCATTTACCTTCATTCTTGGTTTCACTATCATCAGGATTACTTTCACTATCTGCTTCATATCCTTCCTCTTCAGCAAAAAGTTTAAGACTACAGCACTGTAATTCTTCAGTTTCTTCAGAAATTTCTCCAGGCTGTGACACGGGCTCCTTCTCAGTGTAATGGGTCTGTACAATACAACCAAACAGACTGTCATTGGTCAGAAAAAAAATATTTGGATCGGAAAAGCAAGTAATTTATAACCGTCCAAATGCCTATTTTTTTCCAAGCCCACTGGGAAAAGAAACAAATTCATCCTACATTTCCAAGAAGCCTGAGATACATTAAAAATACTTAATTCTTTTGTAAAAAACAGAAACTGCAAAGAGGGATTTTTCTTACTAACTATCTGATCAAAGTTTTAAGAAACAGCATAAAAACTGTTTCTAAATCACTATCAGCATCAGCATGCACTCTGACATTCACTCAAAGGTGAAGATGTCTATAGTCACTAAGGTCACTCAACATTCCCATTTGAAGCCTTTTCTTTAAGAGTTCATCACACTGATGAGAGATAAAAGAGTAAAAAGAACAGCAGGTTGAGTGAGCTTGCTATTTTTTAGGGCATGACTCATTTCAGAGCAGTAATTGTGGGGACCATACAAAACAGCATTCCACTTTAGTATGAGAAGCAGATATTTCATCTTCAACTGTCATAATAATCAAACATATTTAAATTTCCTATCAGGTTTAAAAAGACCCACAGAACAAATCTGAAAAATTCTTGTATTATTCAGAATTAGACTGTTTAGCTGGTGTTTCATACCTTTTCAATTTTTTCTTCAGAATGATCCAGATCAGCAGAAAAAGTGCCCAACGCAACACGAAGCAGTGAATCAAACAGAGGCTTTGCCAAGTCAGTTTCTATCACTTTTGACTGAGCAAGCTGCTCTCTTATTTCAAGTAAGATATCATCCACAGAGGTATTCTGTGTTTTGGCGAAGAAAAACATTTTGATCGTGTTACTATTTCAAGCTAACAGAAGTTGTCTAGCTTTTCCATTTAAGAGCTTCTCCTTCTGCTCTACCTACACTAGTCTGACTTGTCATCTAAAACCACCAGATTTCATCTAGTCTCTTGAAATAAGAAAGATTCATCCTAAATGTCATGACAGATTTCACTGGAACCTGCACACTGAAAAAATCTGGCAAAATGCTGCTATCTAAAATTTGAAGGTGAAAGTGCTGTTTCAAAAATAGACATTTTTGAAACAGTTTCAGGTACACTGTGCATTCAAACCACACCACATTACTAGTAGCTGACAGTGTGACATGTCTAAGATCATAAAAACAGTGAATGTTCAAGATAGAACTCCAGTTTCGAGTTCTTTCCTGCACTTAATGCTTCCTGCTTTGCAACAAATTGCCAAGTAAAATTCAAGACAGTAATAAAACATTAAAGAAAAGTCAAGGTGTCTTCTGTCAATTTACAGCTTCTTGTGGAATACTGAATTAGTCTACCTCTAAGGCCTAAGGAATAATTTTTCATGTGTCCTTTCAGTATTTGTGCCCTTCAGTAGTCCTTTCTCAAGCACCATGCTCTGGTCAGAACCATCCTCAAAAAACAACATGAGTCACTAGGTGTAACAGTCACATCTTGCCTACACAGCTTTCCTGCAGCATCCCTTTCACACACATTCTACACTGAATACTCTTTCTGAAAAGAGTACTACTCAAACTCATTATTTAGCTCTACACTTTCAGTACCATACAAAATATGGCACCATAATAACTGCATGAAGTTTTCACCTAATTTTTGACTAAATTATTGTTAAAATAATATTGTATGAAACAAACAAATAGGAGCAAAGGAAGCTAGGGAAAGTTGCACAGTACCTGGTGAAACATCTCTGCTTCAGTCTTCTGCTGCATGGTGCTTGCACTGTGTAGGCAGATGGTCAGCAGAGCTTCTAGAAGTCTGATACCTTGA
Source organism: Chloebia gouldiae (assembly GCA_003676055.1). NCBI lineage: Eukaryota > Metazoa > Chordata > Aves > Passeriformes > Passeridae > Chloebia > Chloebia gouldiae. The sequence goes on along the minus strand of QUSF01000002.1, from coordinate 64,287,661 downwards.
AGTGCCCACTCAGTCTCTTCTCTTGCAGAAGTCATTACCCCTTCAACATTGGCAACTGAAGTAACCAAAGTGTGTTCCATATTCACAGGGCTGTCACAGGAGCCAGAGTCAGGCACCAGCTGCTCAGCACCAGCAGGACTGCCAGAACTATCAAGCTCCAATTGCATCACCTCTCTGGTTTTAGCCTGCTGAACAGAGTCATCCTTGCTGAGAAGCTCAGTTTGAGGACTCCCATGTGAACTTCTGCTGCTATCACTCAATACTCTCTCCCTCTTTTCTTGCTCTTTTTCCTTATTTTTTGCAAGTTTCTGAATTATCAGGATTAGTAGTCTCCGGCATGCTTCAAAGCCTCCAAGTCTATGGAACTGTCTCTGGAAAACTGAACTATACAAATAGATGCAACGACACATGGACCAAATATCTGCAGCCCTGTGAATATGTTCCAGAGAGGGCAAAGTAAGGCTTTCCAGGGACAGATATGGTAATTTGTGGCCTAATGGCTCACTAGCTGTACTGTCATATCCTGACGTATCTTCACATTCATTAGCTGAATCCAGATCACCATCTGCTTCTTTACTTATACATAAAAAAGCAACACAGAGGAACAGGTTTATTGTGTTGACATGAATGTCTTGGCTGGCAAACTTTTTCTTTTTTGGGTAAGCCTCTTTCAAGCCAGCATAAAACTTGCTCAGGCTTTGAGGAACTTCTGAAGCAGCATGCTGGCTACAAAGAGAAGTGGTTACGTCAGACATAGATTCCTTCAGTTCGCTGTTCAGGCCTTCCAGTTCTGGTGTTGCTTGGTCTTCCTGCTGATCATCAAGGCAGAGTATCAAAGTCTCTAACACCTTCAAAGAATGGCTTCTTAATGTATCTAAGTAATTTAATTCAATCATTTGATTCACTCCATTACAACTCAGAAACAAGTCTCTAATTACTCTGCAAAAGAAAGCATAAGAAAGTAACTTTATAAATCACCCAAAAATTAATGCAAGTCAGCAATTGTTATAAATTACTGTAAATTAAATAGAAGAGGAACTTGTCTGCAGCACTCTAGGATCCTAAGTCAGCATTGTCCAGCTGGTAATGGAAAATTCAACTCCGTGACATATAATGTAGTAAATACCTCCCTCTAAACTGCAGACCACATAAATATAAGATGTTCAAAACACTGAAGATGGTTAATTAATTTATTACAATTGCTCTTTAGTGGTATTTCCTTGCCCCATTTTTTTATTAGCAATTGAAGCTAGTAAGTATCTTTTTTTCTCTGTTCGGTGATTTCACCAGAAAGCAAATACTCCTTCTCAATAAACTTCATGACATTTTCCTAGCTGTCTCCCAGTTGCATGGAGGATGAATTTCAGATAAATTCTGGAGTCATCTTTCAAGGTAAGTTTTTGTGCAATTGTTATACCAGCATGTCCAATATCAAAAAAATTTTCCATATATTTGCTACCAAGTCTATTTTTCCCTTCTACTCTCAAAGTATTACATTAAGTTCATACAAAATTTAGGGTAAGGATCTTGAAGTATTTTAGCATACTACGTTTGCTTGTAGATATCCATCTTATCCCCATTTCCTTCCCACAGGATCAGATTTACTCTAACCAAGTTACTCTAGAATCAAATAGATCATTTACTTATTTATTCCCACCTTTAAGCCAGTAAAACAAATTACATTTTAACATTTTTCTTCATCTAAGCTTTATTTCTCTTGCCTTTTTGCCACTAAGTACACTTTCAAAAATAGCTTCTAATACAGTTTAGGTTAGGATAGAAGTTAGAACTATATTAGATGATCCCTTTACATAAACTGGAGTACTAGTCTACTCTTTGTCTTGGGTAACACCACTAAATTCACTTCAGGACTCCAAGAGAAATAAAATCAATATTTCCTGGACAAAAGGACACATTCATATTCTGAAAAAAGTTCCACATAGTTATTAAAATTTATTTAATTAATTTAACAATAAATAAAAAGTATCAATTTTATGCCTTGGGACAATGCTTGTGCCTCTTTTGTGTTTTGGGATTGTTGTAGTTCCTGTTCTTAAACTAGGTTTAAATGAACCGGATTTTTTAAGGTAAAAACCAGTTATTACAGGAAAAGTAAACATCAAGCCTTATTTTTGAAAGGCGGTTTTTATAGTGACATTTCTAGAAGAAAAAAGGAAACAGATCAGAAAACTATGTATTCTAATTCCTATAGAAAAATGACGTATGAATCTGTTTAACATTCCTGACTAATTTTAGAACAAAGAATGGAGAGGCAGAGAGCATGTCACACTGGACAAAGATTTAACTTGTTGCTACAGAGTTTCACTTGTTAAAGACCATAATTCATGAGTAGAAAGCCCTCGCTTCTGATAGTTTATGAATCTAGGCTTGTATCCTGTTACTCAAGCATTTATCTTGTTGCCACCTGCAACAGCCAAACACCACCTAGAGTCCAAATAAAACTTACATTCCAATCCGTAACAAATATACAAAGCTCTGTATTAATAGCACTAATTAGCACTTTTCCCAGTAATAAACAGAAAATCAACCAACCTGGATTTTAGCAACAGAGGGAGCATCTGCAAATAAACCTGAAGCACTTCAGAAGGCAAATCCTGGTTATGGTAACTGCACTTGAGTTTATCAGCTGTACTTAGTCCAAGCTGCTGTTGAGCATGGCAAGCTAGTTCAACTCCTCTCTGAAGCACAGGATTATAGATACAGTTATACAGTTTCCATTGGACCACTGCATTTCCCTTTTGAATTAACTGGCAAATATGGTTTGCAATCTGTGTGCCACGTAGTTTGTCTTCTTCGAAAATGATGTCCTGATAAGCCTCCAGTGCATGCCATCTCAACAACATATCTTCAGATCCAGTGCTAGGCAGAATTCCCTGACCTCTGCAAGAGGAACTAGATGCAGGACTGGCATCACTGGAGTTCCCCTGCAAGGCATCTTCCAGTTGAGCGAGCTGATCACAGTCAACAGTACATATATTGCATGATGCCTGCATAATTTTTGGAGAGACTTCTGCTCCACCCAGCTGATCCAGTATAAATTTGTTAAGGATGTTCAGTATATGCTGTTGAAAATTTTTTAATATTGGCAACTTGGAAGCATGGAGCAATGGGACAATCACAGACTTTGGGTCCATACAACAACATATTCCTACATTATGTACACCTGAGAGAATCTCAGCACAGGTACTACTCAAAGAAACTTGCTGCAACAAGTGCAAACACTGGTGTGCACAAACAGCAATGCAACAGCATCTCTCAGGATAATCAACTTCTCCATCAGCAGTTTCAAAAGGGTTTTTGGAAGCTTGGTTTTTAAAAGCAGATACAGAGAGCCCAGAGAGATCTCTGTGGTGATTCATGAAGTGAGAGTACTCACATCGTCTGTGCCTCTTTCTTGTACACACTGATTGATGGAGCTGCTCCGATTTCACTTTTTTGACAGTGCTGATTATTTTCACGATGCTGTTGATCAGGGCTTTCAGATGCTCCGAGGCTTCCCCAGGTACTCCCTCATTCTTCATACACAGCCATTCCATTTGAAGCACTGTTACTTCAAACAGCTTAAATCCCTGCTGCTGTATGAACTCATGAACCAGATCTATAGCTTGGCTAAAGTAGAATGGATTGGAGGCTGCACTTTGTAAGCAGCAGATCAAAATCTGCAAGACCCCTTCTATAACCTCAGGTAGAAGCAAAGCTCTGTGACGATATCTAGAAAATATATAGTCATCCTGAACCAGCTGCTGTAGTGTTTTCTTGTATCCTGCAGCAAAAGGACCAGGTTGATTTTCCAAGCAAATTCTGATTTTCAATGCTGCTTTAAGTAAGTCTGTTAAATTTCTTCGTAAATTGTCAGGCATTGTTTCTGTACTGCTGATGTCTAAAGACATAAGATGTAGAACTGTTCGAAAAAGCATCCTTTGGATCAAAGCCACAGGTTCTTCCGTCCACCCTGCAGAAACGACTTCATTTTCTGTGTTACTACTTACATTGCAGGAGTCCCCAAATCCTGATAAGAACTCTGTCAATGTGGGCACAACACTCGCTGAAAGACCAGAGCTGTGATTCAAAGTAATATCAAACTTGCACACTTTCTCTAGGAGAGACAGTAAGACACAGCATAAGTCAAAAGGAGAGTTATTCATGTTGCTCTCAGACATTCCTGCAGCTGGCTCATTCAAAGTCTCATGTGCTGGAATAACTTTGCTGGAACCTTCTAGACTAGGGGCATCGGTATTAGAACCCAGTACCACTTCAGGAGGTTGGCAATCACTTCTACCTCCAGGGTAGCTGTCCCTCACAGAAGAGGTTAAAAAGGGCTGCAGTATCTGGGAGCGTCTGTGTTTTGTTATTACAGCAGTCTTCTCATCAGAATTGCCTTCAGAGTCTGAAGTGGACAGCTGGCACCTCCTCGCATCCCGCACAGAGTAGCGGTGCGTGGTTTTGCGGAGACGGCCGCTTTTTCGAGATCGAAGATTGACTTTTACAGAGGTCTGAAGAGATGATTGAGCGCTTCCATCTAAGTTTAGTTTTTCCTGAGTAGATTTCACAGAACTTTTATTATTCTCTTTGGTCAGGCATATGTCTACTGTAAAGGGTATATTAAAATCTGTTGAAATGGAAAGATAACAAAGGAACATTAGAATATGTAAAGCATTTTTCCTAATTTTATAGTTAAATACTTCCAGATTTAAAATACACAGCAAATTTCTATCTTAATAGGTCATAGTTTTGCATGCACCTGTGTCAGACATTTTCAGTACAAAACAGGCAGCAACAACTGATGTTTAGGGGCCATACTGGCAATTTTTAAAGCCCAGACAAATGATTTTATTTTCCCTTTAGGGTTAAACAACAGGGTGCTAAAAGTTTTCCTAAAAGTTTTTGTTGGCACAACTCTTCTCAAAAAACCATTCTCAAAAAAATATGTCGTCAAGGGAGGTGAAAGGACTTCTTGGTAAACAAATTAAAGGGAGGAAAAAAGGTCTTTTTAACTTGATGCCCCATTGTCACTTTTTGCAACTCAGCTGGGTGTGCTAGCTCACAGTCCTCTTAGCATGCATGAGGACATTGCCAGTGTACTAATGGTAATAGAAAAAAATAAATTTCTCTAATTATTATCAGTGCAAATCTTCAAGTATACAGACCTCAGTCTTTTTACTTCAGCATTAATTATTCCAAATACAAGCAGCAAAAATAAAAGTAGGGGATTTTAAAATAATCAGGAACATTTCTATCAGTAAACTCCAATTAAACTATCAAAAAAGCAAGCAGAGAAACAATTCTGCATGTTGTTGGATTAAGTCCATTGTTATTTTTAAGAACTGTAACTGGATGATTTGGGCAGTAAAACAACTACCATTAAACAACTGCAAGTATCCTCTACCCCATAAATTCATTATTTAGAAAAATGTTATTATAGTTAACAACGACAGCCCTCATCTCCACAAAGCCCCAGAACTCCACATAACAACTATAAACATTATTTAAGCTGAAAGAAAAGACGCTTCCATGTACAAACACAACTGTGCCATGCTGTTTAAAAAGTCACTGTTGCGATACTTAAGGAAGAAACACAGTCTGCTTTGAAGGCAGGAAATTAATCAGGAGTACTTTATCAAACAAAGGATACTACCTGCACTGAGAGAAGAAAGCTACCTAATACAGGAACTTCCTGTCCACAAAAAAACCTGACTACTTAGTGCACAACTGGATACATCATGTTTACTCTTCCAGTACTAAGAGAGGGTACTTTGTAGAAGTAAAAGCTGTGCATTATGTAGTGTATAAACCACAACATCTTAAAACCTATTTACATAACAGCCTTTTAAATGAACCCTGGAAAAGTCACTAAGCTATCACAGAACAACCAAAACATTTCTTTAATTCCATCATGCTTACAGAAGCATGAAAGAATGATGCATCTAGGCAAGCAGGAAAGCTTATTATATAAAAGCTCTATGAAATTGGCCCTTTAAAGACTCCAAGTCCATAAGCATTAACAAAAGCCTTCAATTTGAAGCAGTTGCAAATAGCAAAAAAAAAAAAAAAAGCCCTGGAAGAATTTCGGGTATGAATCCTTAGAAACCCTCTCAAACAGTCAGGTAATTCCATTACTTAATTCTCTTTGTTTTACCCTCTGGGAGGGGAAAGAATGCATCAGACAAATAAATATAAGAGCCCAAAATTAAAAAAAAAAATCTGACTGATATCACTGCCATTTATTTCCTTGTTCAGTTTTTACACAGCAACAAAAGCATTGTCTTTCACACTGACCGATAGTCTTTACCTTCTTTGCACAATTGTTTTCATTTTTAAAATTTAAATTCTGTGCAGAATCCATGTATTCATTTAATGTTAGAGGATATGTACTACAGTGAACTGCTCTTTAGCAGAGTCCTCAGCTCTGTAGTAAAACACACATCACATCTGTTTTGTGCTTAATACTGTAAGTGATAAAATATACCTATTGCTTTTTCTTCCTGGACAGGGATTTTCCATACCAATGGCAGAAGGGACAGGAGGAGGGTCAGAAGTTCTTCTCGACATGTCAGCTCCTGTGTTAGGAACAAAATAAAAAGATCTTGTACTTTTAAAAATAGCTTAACCTTCTTTATTTTACCAAGATATTCAGCATTCAGTTCCTATGCCTTTCTGTTGTTTTAAGCACTGAAAAAATGACCCATCTACAAAGAGTATAATCATTAACTAGAGCCAATCAGAAAGATCCAAGATATTTATTACACCTCTAAACTGTTTCTATACAAAGCTCTCCCAATCCGCCTTGTAGAAAGAATTACTCAAAAAAGAAAACCAGTAAAGTCAAAAGCACAAAACAGTGATTATAAAAAGTCAACATGAAACTTTGTTCCAAAAATGTAACAGAAAAAAAAATCAAAACCACAGAATAACCACTAAAAAACCTCCACTCCTACTGAGATTCTAACAACTACATACCAAGAATTTCAGTGCAGGGAAGAACGGTAGAAAGCACAGAATTCAAATACAATTTTTTATGGGATGTTTTGTAGCACTATCAGAATGGTCTCAGTCCTAAAGAACAGTAACTTTCAAACACAAAGCTGACTCAAGCATTTTGGCACTTTACATGACTCTGGGACAGCAGCTGAAGTCTCTTTCCTCCCAGCTATTGCACTTGAACTTGACACATGCCTTAGTCAAATATGAGCTGGCAAACAGGTCTATGATTATCTAGTTTTCCCTTTTCTGCTCCGGCTGAAGGACAGAATGCAACTACAACATACCTTTTTGAATTCCTAGTCTTCCCAATTAACTCACACACTCACCACAAAAAGGAAAGCAAACCAGTACCAAGAGCCACACAGTCAAAGCTCAATACAAAAACTATAACCCCTTAAGAAAAGCTATTACCTGATCAATTATTGAGTTCAGAGTGGTAAGCAAAATAAACCCACGGCCTTGAACTAAGTATTGTCCCAGGGCTGCCATATGAGTTTCTTCTTCTTCATCTTCCTTGGCTTCTGTCCTCTGTACCACTGCACTGCACAGTCTGTTGACATCAGTCAAGAATTCCCGTGCCAGTGAGTTACTGGCACTGCTCATGTCTGAGCTGTAAACAGAGGAAGGGACAGAAATTAACTCCATCAGAAAATACATTCCTTAGAGACAAAAGACTGGGGGGCAGAAGGGAAAGATAAAGGAAAGATTCTTCCCTGTATCTCACCCCCTCCAAAAGACAGCGTCTGCTGAACTAAGGAATCAATATACCCATGTAGGATAGAAGAGAAAGAAAAGAACAAACAGAGAATTTCAGTGAAAATTTTAGCTAACAGCCCAGGACCCCAAACACTGATTTCATAAATCTAAAAAGCAAAAGACTGCAAGAGAGCATTCCCTCCCACTGCATAAATGGAAATTAATGACATTGCTCCAGCTTTTCTTTGTAACCTCTATGCAAGCTTCAACATTTGTCTGCTACTAAAAGGAATTTGACTTGAAGCATAAGGGCAAAACACACAGCACTTACACAACATTGTACAGAAATCCTATTCGTTAGTAGTTTATTTGAACAACACCATATTATGTATTCAAACAGTGTGCAGATTGTTTCAAGGGGAAAAGAAAAAAATTACAGAGTTCAGATAATTTTGGGAGTTGCAAAAGTACAATGGTTTAGATTTACAACTAAACCAGACAGTGTATTTCTTCTGGCACAACTGAGGGGGTAGCAGTCACTACTAGTGTATGCTTAATTCAAGAGACAATTCTGCTGCCATTGTTGAGGAGGAAATACCAAAAATATTGGTTCTGCTTCCCAGACTGATTAATTTTGCTTTGGATCTCAGCATTAGTACATGGAGAAACATTTAACTCAAACAAGACACAAAATGGAAGACTCAGCTGTAGAAAGCTCTCAAGAGGATCACAGAAGAAAGCAAAATGAACAGTAATCAGTGATGGCAGCTATGGAAACAAGATCATTCAATCCACATAAACCTCACTTAATGAGTGCTACTGCACATTTAACTCCTTCTATTTCTGTATAAACGGCTTATACAGAAATCGAAGGAGTTAAATGTGCTGTAGGACTCGTATATTTCATCATATCCAAGCACGGAATGTGCAAACAAAAAAAAAAAAAGGCCAAATAATTTTCAGTGTAGCATTTAAATATGCCAGATGGGTTAATATGTAATTATTAGGTAAAAAATAAGACCTTGGAAGTAAAAGCAAGTTTGTTTGCACTAATGATACAGAAAGCTCCTTCTAGTAGCAAAACTGCAAATACTTATAATGCCATTCACTGTAGAAGTAGCAAAAATTTCTTACCAGAATCACTTTGCCAGCTTAACACATTTATCTCCTATGTAGAAGAACAAGCAAATATATTCTGGAAATATCAATCTTGGTTCACCTGTTTTTAAAAACAGAAAAATATCATTGTTAATATGATTTAAGTTATTTTATGACAGCTGTTTGAAATTTAGGAAGAGTCCTTGAGGTTTTTTTGATCTTTAAAGCCCTGGGTTTCACTTCTGGCTTAAGATTGTGCAAAACTGAAATCCTATTACAGAGAAAAAAATTGGCATACATGAGTTAAGTTAACATAATAAAATCCATCAGTCTGTCAAATGCAAAATGAGCCAGGTACACAGGTTTAAATAATTCCCTCCAGAAACAGTATAAGCTTTTAGTGATCACCACCTGCATATATAATATTAGAAAAGCTTGCAGCTCCAGGTACAAGTGAGGGATATAAGGAGAAGAGAATTATGCAGTCAGGTGTTGATGCAAATGCATCCTAAATCTCTCCTAGTCTATCCTGACAGAATACAAATTCTCTATTACACTAAGCACTGGGGAAGATGTAGTTAACAAGAACTGAAAATTTGTCACTGGGAAACTCATCAACTGAAAATTTATCACTGGGAATGCAAAGGGTAAAAACCAAGAAAAGCCTAAAAAACATTAAACTATTAAAGGACTCTATGTGAGCACTCAAAAGATATTTATTACATCCACAGTTAATTGTGAGAAAAACAAAACACAACAGATGGGGACAGGAAAAAAAAAGGAAAGAAAAACACTAAATTAATTGGTTTAGCATTCTCATATAGGAAGTAAGAAAAAATTTCAGCTTAAAGTTATGATGAGCATGAATGATACATAACAGGCTTCCTTAAGGAAAGAGACAAACACTATATGTTACCCAGGCAAGCACCTAATAATTGGCCTCCCTTTGACATGTTTCATCCATACATGTTTCATCCATAGCCTCACAAAAAACTAGCTGACACATTCAGCTAATTGTCACAATTTATTGAAATAGAATAGTTCAAGCAGCTAGTGGTTTTACAGTTGCACCAGAGTAACAGAGATAAGCTGTTCATCAGGCTGTGTCCTTCCAGCTGAAGCTTCAGTCTCCAGGTTTCTGCACTGCTTGCCTGGTTTCATGGATTTAACATACATTGTCATATTCTATCAAAAGGGTGGATTCCCAATATCAGTAGCAAGATAAAGTATGATTTTGTTGCCATTAACACAAAAAGACATTAGGCATATATTCTTAACACAATGATTTAATATAGGATGGGTAAGGAATTAAGATGCTCTGACTCTATAGTGCAGAAAAAAAATTGTAAAGAGATACCATGCTGGATAACGGGGCACTTCTTTTAGGACTTGTTTCACCAAGTGCTAGCTAGTTCTGAGTTGTACCTATTTCTTTTCCTGCAATGAAGTTTTTAAACAGACTGACCACATAAACCTATCTTTGGAAGCAGATGATGATAAAACCTAACTAAGCTGTTTGAGAGCAGAAAGAAACCTACTAGAACATTGTACACAGTCCCAATGAGACATCAACAGTTTTACAGTTCTGAAATACTCTGTGTATGAAGGGTTCACATAGCCAGCTCTAAAAAAAAAAAAAAAAAAAAAAAAAAAAAAAAAAAGAGTAGTTTAATTTGCTAGAAGAGTAGGACTACCATATTTCATAAAAACACCTCTACTACATGGTATTTATTTATAGAAGGAAAAAACCCCACAAGTTAAAAGAAACCCCACTTAACTGTAGATAATCTGATATTCTCCTGCCCTTTTCATGCCTATTTTTGCATCATGCTCATAATTCAACCTGTATCATGTCTGCTTTTGGCCTCACCTCTCAAGGGAGTTATTTCCTATTTATTAGTGTGGTAGAAATCAGTTTCTTGCACCTGAAAATTGTATTTTCTGAACTACTTTCCATTTTTATGAAGTTGCTAATCAACTGAGCACCTTAAAATGTAAGACTGTTTTGTAGTTCACTGGACTTTGAAAGAAAATACCAAAATAGAGCTTCATCCTTGTAAGGACAAAGACAAATTTAGCAATCTTGAATACTGAATCATTAACATACTAAATTTGCACTGTGATAATTATTAGATGTTATCGCTAACAACAGTAGAATTTATGGAAAGAAGAAAATGCAACAAAAGCAAAGAGTCAGAACTAGTACTCTGTATACTAAATTGAACTGGGCCTTTTCCTTAGTTATGTTTTCAACAATACGTTGCCCAGAAAGGCCTGGAATGTCCAGTAAACAGCATAATGATAAAATACAGTACTAATTCAAAAGCCCATAATACTAGCTTGTTGCTTTCAGAAACTGTTGCCCAACAGCTATAGCAGGAGTAAAAGAGAACTAGGTAACATATAGCTACAGGAAGTTGTTAATTTATTTACCTTCCCTAGTTTTCTGTTTCAGGTGAGAAACATTGACCAGGCTACAAGGCTACAAGGGCTTTTAAGTACAGACAGCAATGAAGTTGCTTTTTCAGAACTATTAAAACCAATGCTTTGAAAAAACCCTTAGTTTCTATAAGACATTGTGCAATCAAGATTTTTCTGGCCTCCAGTTCAAACCTTGTAGCCTTTTCACCCATTCTCTAGAATAAAGTATATACACACACACACACACACATATATATATATATATAAACATACACAAGTAACCTCTGGCCAACAAACTCTACATTTAGTTTATACATTACTCATTTCAAAGAGCAAATGCTTATTCTAGCCTCATTGCTTGTACCTAATGCTCTGGAGAGCATGCTTGTTACTTTTTCAAGGATTTTAACATTTATATATCTATAATTATTTAATAAGATTTAGTCTGGGGTTCAACTTTCAACTTAAGCTCAAGCTTCTGTTAGCAGAGGACACATACATAATGAAGAGCATCAGCATGTTACTAAGAAAATCCACAAGAGGCTTCAGCTATTGTAGCAAAGATTGTCAGGGTTGTTGCAGAAATTAAGTTGAGCTTGTTAGTAGCAGACAGACAGCAGGTTAAAGAAAATCACTAACAATTAGAATGAAATCCTCCGTGCACACTGGGGAAGAATAGAAAGTGCATGAGAACATGCAACACAGTAATACATATCTAGTGCATCCTGGAATAAAATGGAAAGTACAGTGCTGCCTTGAAATCTGTACGCAGTGAGAAAATGCAAATGCAGGCTCAAAGTAATGCATCACCAAAATCAGCATTCTTCATTTGCTGTTCTTTTGGTGTGATTCAACACTTTACACAAGCTGTAAAGAAATGCCCAGCTGACATGGCCAAAATAGGCTACACAGCAGAAGCAACACATAGACAGAAAGAAAACAGGAACCTGTAGTTTGAGCAGAGACTCTCAGAAAGCCTGAGAAACTTTGATGCTCTGCATTACTGATGCAGGGCAATCAGCCAAAAGAATAGCTTACAAAACACAGCCAAATTTGCCAACCATCCAACAACTTGGTCAAAAACATGAGCAAAGAAGAGCAAAAAGCAAGATCTTTAAAGTTTGATTCATTCTCAAAACAAACATACCAGGCAACACTCCAGCTCCACAGAAGACCTCCTGTTTAATATTTTCAACCACTTTCTGCGCTGTCCTCCGCGATTATTTATTAACTATTTGCAGTTACAGAAGCAGAAAACCTATTACATACTAAGGCAGTGCTGCTCCAACCATGACATTGCACATGAAAATATAACCTCTTAACATACAGAATCTATTATAAGGCTGCAGGAAGCTGTCAATTTTTTTGGCACAGTGCTACTTCTGACCAAGTCCTTGATTTCATCAAGGAGTTCAGTAACCAGCTTTAAGCATTGCACATAATTCACTAGGTCAATATTATTTCTGAACAAGTCATTCAGAGTCTCTCCCCCAGAGCAAAGAAAAATGTGAAAACCAAAAATGCTTGGTATGTTTGGATAAATAACACATGTGCCACCCTTTTAACAAGTCAGGGAAGTATGTCAAGTGCACAAGACAGTAAACAAGTATTATTTTAATGAACCCTCAAAAGTATGGTAAGACTACCAGAGTAATGATGTTTCAGAATACACAAGTGTGTTTATGTCTGTATAATCTTAATATTGCCACATCAATTCCCATCTCACGTAAGAGGGATGTTTGTCTTGCAACACCTGAGGTTTGAGAGTCCTGCTTCTCCAAGTATTGTAAGCCTTCCATAAGTATGTTGTTTACTTGTGTTTTTCTGCCATGGTATTAAAAATTTAATTCATGAAGCTCAGTGCTTATACAACCTGGGAATTAGAAAATTGTTACCTCTTGTGGATGTGCAAGCTTACATTGAAAAAAAAAAGATTTAAAGGAATTATCTGTGCTTACTGAAAAAAAACAATCCTTAAAGAAATAAAAATCCATATTTTCATATTGTGTATGGTTGGGGAATACTGACATGATGGCTAAACTAGGCATTCCCCATGTAAAATAGGAAAGCCAAGGGGAAAAACTAAATGAGCTTAGACAAGTAATAAGCCAGATTTGTTCAAAAGAAAAAAAGAAACAGGTGCTTTCCAAAATACCTGTTATATATATATATTTATAAAATCAAGTCAGCAAACATACCCAAGGCTACAGACACTTTGAGATACACAGAGGCACTGCAGCAGGTGGTCACCTTCTCAGAAACAGTTTTAGAGCTGTCATCATTCTGATCAAGACCCAGATCTCTGGTGTACCACACAGCAACATAAGAAAAAGCCAAACCCTTGCTTACCCACAAATTATAATTTTCCATGGATTTTCAGGCCTCAGGTTTTTCTGATAGTTTGAAATCAAACGCATGAGTGATGTCTTCAGGCACAAAGATTTATTTCAGACTACACTTCCAAAACTTGGTCAACGTATTCTTTCAAAACATAACCTATAACGTATTTGCTAGTGTTTAATCAGCTTCCTGCCATATATCCTGACCCATGAGTGTCTGCTCTCCCTAGCATAACTGCTTCAAGAAGTACTGTTTCATGAATTTCACTTGTCTAGCGTAACTATTGGTGAAACCAGCTTTAAATGTTAGAAAAATAACTCAGAGGTATCTCAGATTAACATGTGCATGTTATTCTTGTTTACATAGAACAATACACACCCCCCAGTTCATGTTTTTCTCTAACAGTTCCCAAAATGTCATCTTGGGACATTTTTTCCTTGCTAAAATTCAGCAGGTTCTCAGCTTCTGCCTTGAGTTATGAAGAACAGCATTCCTTTACAAATTAACAGATTATCAGTAATTTCCTCCTTTTGAATCTGGGGGAAATACCAGTGAGACAGGGCTAATGGCAAAGAATGGCTAGCTGTGCATTAGACAAGTGCTTTAAGACGGTTTCTCAACTTCATGTGGAATTTTATTTAGTCATCAAACAATATGAAACATCTGTGAATACATTCTTGTCAAGCCTGAAATCAAGCAAAACAAAGAGATGATTCATCTAACAAGATAAAAAGTACAACACTAATGAAAGACAGGTTCTCAAACAACCACCTACACTCAAGTTAGACATTAGCCCTGTACATATGCTATACTCAAGTTTATGCTAAGATTGTGGTCTTCTACTACCCAAAATCATTAACTACAACATAGTTGTTAGACAAATTAATTCCATTCCAGTTCATTTAAAATTTTAATATTTCAGAACACTGCATACTGGTACTGAGAGTAAGCATTCCTTAGAAGAGGCATGGGCAAAGCTGGGGGCCTTCAAAGATAATCATTGCAGCACTAACTCTGTCAAAAACAAATATGCCTACTATCATGGACATCAGCTAAAAAGCACTAAAGAACACAATGCTCCTACCAATACCATGAAAATGCTGGTGTCAAGCTTTGTTAGCAGGCTTGAAGACTAGGATCTCTTTCAGATCTTCTCAAAAGTGTCAGAGGCAAACACCTCTGCAAACACATAGTACTAAAGGGAGGAACTGACAAATACTCCACCACAAGGTGGAATCTACAAAAGACCAGAAGTTCTTTCAAATGAAAAATGAAGAATGAAGATCGTCTGTAAAACAGGAGCATTGCCTTGCTACTGCCAAGTAAGCGAGCCTGGTTCTGAACACCAGTCAGAGTGCTAACAAGTTCTTCCCTAAATTAAAATATATACAAGTACTACTTCTAAATACCTTCTTCCATACTTTAGGTTTGATACTTTAACTGCAGACCAGACTACAAGCAAGCCGTAACAGTCACAGCTGCCCAGTAACAACTAAACCTAAAGATCAAGACTCGCACAAAATGCAAATTGAAATGAAAGCAGCAGTCTGGCACAGCAGGTAGGTCAGAAGTTCAGTGCCACTGTCTCCAGTACTGAGCCAACAGAGATCAGCCCTGCATGACCAGGCAGACTTTCTGATATGCTCTTACCTTAATCCACACTACTGGAGACTGTGACTATAGCTGGGGCCACTTTACAAGTATGCACACCACCCTGCATTTTGAACAACCTATATCTGCTCAAGTTGTGGTCTAGAGGATCATACAAAACTTTTTGTAACTTATAATCTTATACACTTGGCTTGTACCCATGCTTGGAGAAAGAGAAGTAAAGATTTGAGCACTCTTGCATGCTTGAGGCACTGTTGCGGAAGCAATATGAATGAGTAAAGGGCTATCCTAAATGAAAGCTTAGTAGTGAGAAGATTAAAACTACAAAGTGCTTAAGATCAGTTTTGACATTGTGACTAAAGTACCCACTAAGCAATTAAATAAGAGGGGAAGATCTGTTATCAGATGGGTTTAAAAAAAAAAAACAAACATTAAAGGGCTGAAGCCTAGTTACACTTCTGAAGCTTTAAAATTGATCAGTAAAGTTGGTATTTTCTATCAGCTGGCAGATGCAGACAAAACAGTAGGTAAACACTTCTAAAGTGGCAATTTAAAAAGTTACCCAAATATCTGAGAGTGACATATACTGCTACTCCTGTAAAGAAGCTCAGTATTCCAGCTTCTTTACAAAGTAAAAACAGCTTCAGTGGTGTTAGGGAAGCAGACCCTGTATTCCTTCCAGGCTTTACAGCAAAGAGGCATTTGATTCACCGGCCCCTGATCTACTACCGGCCCAGATGACCCAGTCAACATTCCAGACAACTACAGACAAAATGACTCACATCATCTCACTTGACATAGCTTTTCTCCAACGGGAATGCAAATAAGGAACAGCTAGGATTTTTAACTTATTTTTGAAGTTTAAACAGCACTCCAAATCAGTCAAGGACTACAGACTCCAACAGATAAATTATAATAAATAATTACAATACATATAATAGTGACCAAAAATATGACGTTTCCTGATATACCTATTATAGGTAGCAAACATTTAACAAAATGCTGAATCACCAGAGTAAACCTTTAATCCATCCACAATGCAAAGAAAAAATAGTGCCAAAGAATGAAGTCCCCAATTATAAATGTGTATCAGTCATGAATACTTTGGTAGAAAGATTTTATACTACTGAGATGCACGAAGTATGCCAGATGAAGGTGCATATGGAGCCAAGTAGCATTTTCAGTAAGCAAACATCGTATGATAATTTTTGCTGCAAATGCTAAGGACTTAGCGGGACTCAAATAATCAAATTGGCTTTGTAACTGATGTAATTTAGGCTTCTAAAAATAGTCCTGGAGTAATTAGGAGTACCTTCTGGAGTGAAAAACACTCCCACACATCCCCCTCAGCATTTCCGCTAGATATTCAGACACATGAAGGAAGTTTTCTGCTTTCTTTTGATCTCTCCTTAATTGAAACATGCAAATAAAAAATGAAACTACACATTTCTCACTGACTCAAAACTCCCTGTATCATTGAAAGATGCAAGTAATACAAAGAAAAATTATAATAATCATGTAGCACACAGTTTTACACTGGAGGGATTTTGCTTTGTCTTCTCTACAGCAAATCATAATGTTCGATCTCAATTCTTGGAAACTACGACTGTTAAACTCTCTTGCCTTCCAACAGGAAGACTAGCACAGCTTTGGTTAATTTTAAGACTATTTCAGTGTCTGTTTAAACTGGTGAATCAAAATTGGACAGAGGTCAACTTTTGAAATATTTTAACAATTATTATATTGCTGGATTTTTATCAGGTCCTGCAACAGTTAGAAACTATCAGGAATATTTCTTGATCTACATCTTAAATGCTTTCCTTACTAATTCACATTTTTCCAGAATTAAGGTATTGAGAGCTTTTAATTCCTTCAGATTGCTGTTTCCATTACTCTTTCTGCATCTTTTAGTTAATACACTAAGGTCTATCAAATCAGTACCTTACTGAAATTAACAGATCTAGTTACATTTTTTTGTCATTTATTCCCCTAAAGAACATAAATCTTTGGTAAATGCCTCCACAATACTACAGAAGAATAGATGATGTCAAGTGTTTGCTGAAATAAAATTGCACAGAAGTTAACACCAGTTTTAGTACTTCAATACTTCCAACAA
This sequence comes from Chloebia gouldiae, assembly GCA_003676055.1. Lineage (NCBI taxonomy): Eukaryota > Metazoa > Chordata > Aves > Passeriformes > Passeridae > Chloebia > Chloebia gouldiae. The sequence goes on along the minus strand of QUSF01000002.1, from coordinate 64,270,377 downwards.
ATCCTTGCCTTTGGTAATAACTGACAGTAATTCATCCTAACATTTCATCTTTCCAGTTTTCTCTTGGGAGAACAGAAAGGTTTTTCTCTAATGTCAAAAGCTGAAAAAAAATCAGAAACTCCCTCCTTCCACATCACAGTTAGTACTTCATGCTCCCAATACTTCTCCATGGAGCACGATGGTAACTTCCAAGTGAAGCCAAGGAGCTCAACTTTCAGGTGCAGGAAAAGAGAGGAAAGAATTCATAAACATGAGAATTAGCTGAGATTGTCAGAGTGGTTGAGCAAGCATCTGACAGACACAGTCTAACAGGCACGAGTCTTCCACCATCTTTCATAAACCACTATTCATGACTTGCCTTCCACTTCCCACCTTTTAAATTATCCAGGAAGAGCAGAAAAGCTCTTTCACAACATAAATGAGAGTAATTCCCACAGTTCCTCAGCACCCCCATACAAACACAACTGTCACAGGGCAAGCCCCAGATGCCTGCAGGAAGCTACACAAGCAGAGAAGTGCAGAAGACAACCCTTTCAGTGCTTTCCACGGCATGGCCACTGCAAAACCTTACCCACAGCAAGAGCAAGCAGTATGGACTTACTTACGGGGGAGAAGCTGACTAAGAAACAGAAGACAGAAGCAGAAGAATAGATACCCTGGCTCCTTTGTAACACACCAAAATAAAAAAATCCATGAAGCGCAGAATATGAGGGAAGATTAAACGTGTAGTAGTGACTACAAAAAACAAACAAACAAAAAAAAAACTTAGGGGAACTTTAGAGAAATATCCAAAACAAAGATACAACAGAAGTTCCAGCAGGTACAAGCACCAAGACACAGCACTATTCCAGGACTTCACCATCACATGGACAACAGTATTACACACCTATCCCTTTCCAACATACATAAGCTAAGGAATTTCACAGGGTTTTTTCCATCTTGCTCTTACTCAGCATCAGATTTGTTCTGTATATTCACATAACACAGTTACCAAAAAATCACACTAAGAAGACTCACACTTCTACTTAAATAATTGGAACAAAAAAACTGACTTCCTAGAAAGAGATTTTAGTTAGACCCCAGGCTACAAACATGAATCAAAGAGCTAATAGCTTACAGCAAGAAAAAACTCAAGACTTACACATAGTCTTCTCCTTTCCCATCATACATTCCAGTACCACTTCTGCATAGAGTGCTCCATCTGGAAGCAAGACTTCACCTTGCACTAATTTCCAAGTCCCTGAGAGCCATGATCAAATGCAAGACCTGAATGTAAACAGAGGAAAAAAACCTGATCTGGCACATACCACTCTGCTTTATTAGTTCTTCTCAACAGCCCATGACAGCTGAATCAAAACACTGCTGAACCTCAGTAAAAGCCCCCATCTCCCAAAATCAACTAGGGTAGAGTTATACAAGACAGCTCAGCCCACCTGACAACACAGGACTAGCAAGAAGGTGCTTCTGTTCTTCCCCAGCAATTACTCTCTTCCTTTTATCTCCAGCACTGCACTCATCCACCTCCTTCTTGGTGTGGCCCACCTTGACAGCTTTGCAGAAAACTAGCTTTTTCAGCTGGATTTGTTGTTGTTGACTTGCTATATTGAGGGGTCAGGCAGCTGTCTCTGTCAGTGAAGGGAACGCTGCAGGAGGAGATTTCCTCCTTCAGCAGTAACAAGCTGCTCAATCAGCTTAGCAAGCTCAGACAATCCAATCCAAATCACACAACAGAAAGAACCTCAAGTCTCTTCTACCTGATCTTGTCCCAGGTATACCATCCTCAGATCAGAGCTGTCACAGGAACCAACAGCTGTAATAACACCAGCTCAACTACTTGATACTATCTAAAGGCCCACAAACCTTCAGCAAGCAATAATTTGCCAGACTACCTGATAGTCTCATAACCATCTCTGAACTGGAAAAGAAAGCAAAAGACAAAGTAACCCCAGGCATATATACATAAAGGCCTCTCTCCACTGCACTCCTTTTCTAACAATATAATCCAATTTTCCAACAATCATAGCAAAAAAGATGGAGTAGCAATAATTCAAGCAATAGCTACTACAGTTCTTAGCTAAGGAAGCCCATCAAAGCCCGATAATTCCCCAAAAAGGAATAAAATGGGTATTAGTGTGGTCTTGTCAATGACAGCTGTTCACTAAAAAGAAGTGAAATTCACCCACAGAGGACAAGCAGGCATGTTCTGCACATCACTTCTGGCTGCAGCAGAATCCTCTTACAAAATAATCATTTCACCCCACATTCCCTTTGCTCTTTTCTGCCCTCAAAAGCATCAAAATTAGTTTTGCTTCTGATTTCCTCCATAGGCAATATTTTCTTATTTGAAAAGAGAGCACCATGGCAAAGGCAAAATTCTGCAAATACAAAGGAACTATTAAATGACCAGCTGTAGGAGTGTATAATTTCATACTAATAAGTAAGCGCCATGGTCTATTACAGAAATCACTGACAGTAGAAACATAGAGCTGAGCTTCCTGAAGCGCTTGTACACAGAATCACAGCATTGCTTATGCTCTTTGAGCTTGACTGCAGAAAGAGCTATATGAAAACAGCAACTTACTTTCAGTAAGTGTTAAGAATGCAGTTTCTTTTTTCCAGTGTTTACATATCCAGTGTCTAACTTTCCAACACATCCTATACTATTGTTCAAAGTACTCACAGACTCTTTCCCTACTATCTTAAGCTGCACCAACAACTGATGTGATGACATGAAAAACCTACCAGGGACTACAAGAAAGAAGGAAGCAAAAGAAGCATCAAAAGAGAATCTTAATGAAATTGTTATTAACCTTACAGAAAAACTTTTTACAGTCAAACATTCTTGATGGAAATCTGTCTTTGAGTATGGTTAAAAAAATTCACGGGGCAAGGAGAAAGGGAAGGCAGGAAATGAGTGACATCATAAAGCTCATCTTAAGAAATCTGTATACAGTCTTATAAACCAAGTGACAACTGACTTCCCTTGGCAATTGGCTTTGATTTTAAAAGTAAAGCATTAAAAGCTATATGTTTCTAGCTTGCAAGAGTCTCTGTCCAAAGGACAACAAGGAAGAACAAACCCCCTAGAAAAAGATGAGTTTTTTTCCTTATCTATGATAGCATATGGAAACAGTATTATTTTTCATTCACTCAATTAAAAAAATCCACCAGAAACTCAGAGCCACTAAATCACAAATTTTCTAAACCACCTGAGACGATGCCTTCTCCTTTGCACTATTGGTCTGGGAGCAAATACAGGCAAAAAGGAGACTCAAGAATATTTTCCTGAGTCCTTATCACACTGTAGCTACATTATGATAACAGCTCTATGCAGGCATGGTCTCTTGTCCAAGCAAGCAAATCTGATCCTTCCTCAAGGAAAGGTTAAATGTTCCAGACACCTTTTTTCTGATACCTAGCACAAGATTATGATACATATGACTAAAACAGATAGTTGTCCCACCACCTCATCAGCAACAGTACACAAGCTTGTGTCACTAGCTCCAAGTTTCCTGTAGATCCTTATAATGAAGTCTTATTGATTCACATGGCACTACAAGCAAGAAGAAAAAAAAAAGGCAATAAAAAAGTCTGCCATCCAGATCTTCTTCTTTAGCCAGTCCCATTAATAACCACATTAGATGCTTTTCCAACTCCTAGGCCATGACATTCAGTCCTCTGATCTTCATTCTGAATTTCTTCAATTGCTCTGCTTTCTCTCTTACCCAAGAAGTTTTATTTTCACTTCCAGTGATGCACTTGCTTTTCTTGCCTTCTCCTTTCACTGCAGATGTTAGCAAAACGTAGCTCTTTAGTTCTTCTGGGGATATCAAACAATATCCAATTCTTAGATTTCTGCTTTTCTCTTGGAGAAGCATCTTTGAACATTCTCCCCACACTCAAAGAACAAGTAGAAGAGTTTCCATCGCGCCTCTGCCCACTCATTTGGATGCATGTTTGTGAAAAAGGCCAGTAAGGGCGCTGAAACGCTGCGACTCTTGTATAGTCCACGTCCGCCAGTGTTACCCCGTATCCGTGCACAGCCCTCATTTGCTTTTCTTCAATCCTTATCTGCAGCACACGCCGCGCTGACAGCAGAGGCTTTGTGTTCGCGCTTTGCGCCAAGACCTCGCACAGCGCTGCCCACCGCAGGCAGCGCACACGGAACGGGCCCGGGGTGGAAGGGACCACAGTGGGGCATCTGCTCCAAGCTCCCTGCTCAAGCAGGCTCATCCTAGAGCACGTGGCCCAGGATTGAGTCCAGACGGTTCTTGAGCATCCCCAGTGAGGCAGACTGCACAGCCTCGCTGGGCAATCTGTCCCAGTGCCCGGCCACCCGCACAGCAGCCCGGTAACGCGGGAGGGCGCGGGGGGGAACCGGCACGCACCGCCTGGACACGCACACGGGGAAAACGCAAACGCCGCCCTCCGGCAAAGGCCCAGGCCTCACGTCAGCGGGACCGCTCTGGGCCGCCGAGCGCCCGCGGCCGGCCCCGGCACACTCGGGCCCCGCGCCCGCGGCGCCCCTCCCGCCGCCGGGAGCCGCCGCTGCCGGGGAGCCCCGGGCCGGGCCGGGCCCCGCCCGCGCCACCTCCGGCGGCTCCTTCCGCCTACCGCGACCGCCGCCGGGCTGCCCCGAGCCGCCCGCGGCACTCCGGGCGACAGCGGCGGCAGCGCCATTGACAGCCCGCCCCGGCTGCCGGCCTCGGCCCGCCGAAACCCGCGGGCAGGGCCTGTGCTGAGCGCCCTCCCGCGGCCCCGAGCCGCCAGGCGAGTCCCCCGCCGTGCCCGTCCCGCCCTTACCCGCTGCTCTCCCCGCCAGAGCCGACGCGCCCGGCCGCTCGCTCCGCTCTTATCCCGCTGACAGCGTCCCGGCAGCCCATGGCGGGAGGTTCCCGCCCGGCCCCGCCGCGCCGCCCGCCCCCGTCTCCCCGGCAACACAGCGCCCGCCCCGCACCGCCCCGCCCGGCGGCCCGCGGGCGGCTCTGGGAGCGGCGCGGCGAGCCCGGCACTGCCGGCTGCCCCTCCGCTTGTGGTCGGGCCGTGACAGCGCCCGGCGAGTGCCGCACGGACAGGCGGCCGGCCTGCGGCTCCTGCCGGGGAGCCAAGCTGGCGGCAGGTGCCCCCCTAGGCCGGTTCACTGCACCGCCAGCACCGCCAGCTCCCTGCCCGGCTTTAGCGTCACCATTAAAAACGCCCTTTCCATGCGTGTCACGTATCCGTGGCCATCCGCCCGCTGGCGGCTGGCGCTGCCGGGCTGCTGCGAGCCGCTCTCACTGCAGCGCTGCGCTGCCTCGCGAAGGGCTCCGCAGGGTTTGCGCTCTGTTCCGGTGTTCGCCCAGAGTAAATTCTTGGAGCAGGTTTACGGCTGCGGAGCCGGGCTTTGGCACGTGGCTGGAATGCCCAGAAGAAACGGTTGTCCTGAATGCTGTTCGTACCTGACGGAAGAGGTTCGCGTAGGCAAATAAATGAATAGTGAGTCTTGACTGCAATGTCAACGTTCTCGCCTGCTTCAGGACTTCACCTTGCACGGCCAGGACACTAAGTAATTTTATGAAAGTGAGAGCAATACGGTACAGGCGATGTTAATAAGAATATGCTTCATGCATGCCTAAGTTTGGCATCACCATCCTGATTCTTGAAATCAGAAAAAATGTACATACAGAGGGTGCACAAGGGTATCCTTCTCACATCCTTATGCCTCTCTCTGGTGCATTGGCCTCCTACTCCCTGACCTTTGCTGCCTTTTCTGGTGAGGACTGTGTAATTGCATTTCGCTTATCATCCCAGGGCCTGCTGGCTACCTTGATGTCATATTGGCTTTGTAAAACTTAAGACAGGCTGCCTGCAAGGATTATACGGATGGACAGAGATAGATCTTGGGAATGCTTCAAGCAGCAGGATCCCAGGATCCATCTGCCAAAGTAAGTTTAGATACACACGAGGTAACAGCAGTTAAGTCTTGCAAATATAAACTTCAATCTGCCGGTACACCCTGTGTCTTGTGCTTTTTCCCTTGGCATCTACTTATGGCCACCTTTCATATTTTTCTCCCTTAGCACCTGCTTTTGGCTGTTGTTCATGTTTGTGCTCACCTTAATGACAGCGAGCAAGCTATCCCTGACAGATGGGTACTGGGCTAAACAGATTTCTATTCCAAGCCAAGGCAGCAACTTCCCTGCAAGGACCAGCTGTGCATACCCCAGAACTGTTAATTCCCAGACCTCTGGGAATTAAGCACCTAGGAAACACTTCTGCACCCAAAAATTACTTAAATCCCTCAAGAAAAGCAGTCCTAGGCAAGCACCATCAGTATTACAACACCATAGAACAGGAAGGAAGGGAACAGATCCTGACACCACTTTACTGCTAAGCAAGGTTACACAGCACAGTCACAGAGCTCCCAAAGGTGTGGGAACCCCAGTGGCACCCCATGTCCCTGCTTAGGTACGCACCCTTGAGAAGCTCAGAGAGATAAGTGGTTTTCAAAGGCACCCAATCCTCTTCAGTGGCCATAGAGAACTTAGAGGAAAAGTGGCTCAATCGATGTCCTGGAGTTTAGATGACAGTTAGTTGCTAATTCAGGCAGATTAAATCCTACTTTTAAACCAGATTATTTTAAACTCCTGGAGAATGTGGTAGGATTCAGTCCAGCCCATCCCATCTGGCACTGCAGATACTGGAGAGGAGAGTGAGCCAAGATTCCCAAACCTAGACTCAAGAAGTCCTTGCCCTAATAATGCTCACACAAATCCTCCCTCCTTCCTGACGCAGAGAAGAAAGAGAAGTCTCTTCTGCCTCTGAACCAAGACTTCCTGTTTACTGAAAAGTAGAGATACCACTACTTTATCTTTCCTTCAGATCTTACAGTTGCCAGAGGATGAATGCATGTATGTGTCCCTTCTCACTGCTGAGAGCATCCTGAAGACAGAGGTTTCTATCGGCCTCTCCCACGAAACTCCTGCCTGCCAGTACCTCCAAGGCTCTTTGCTGTTCCCTCTGCTGCTGCCAAGTTTTCCTCAGAAGCAGATGTAGGACAGGACAAATGCAGTGCTTGACATTTGCACATTATCTACAGTTTCTCAAGGAGACCAGTGAGGCTAAGGAGGCTGTACATTGCCTTGTGTAATTGTACAGCAAACCTGTAACAGCAACAATGAAAATGAAGTCAATGGCCATCAGCACATCAACTCACCCTTGGAATATTAGATTTTACAGTGCAAAAGAATATGAACATTTCATATTGGTAACATAAATTTTACTGAAAATAAGTTTTCAGGAGAGAATTGGCCATCACATACAAACAAACATCTGAGTGAATCTTCACAAGGTATTTACTAAAATGTTCAGAAGGGAAGTTTGTCATAGCCTAAGTTGAGCTGCACTGAACAGTTATCATGTATATTTAAAAACTATTTATAAACTGCTTGGACTAAAAATATTGTTGCGAAAGATAAGTAGGAGCAATTAAAGATTTTATAAGATTGATAATGCTTCAAAGTACAATCTTTCAGCCATGCAGATTTTTTTCTATAATTACAATAATTAAAGATCCTGCACAGATGCAACACTATGCCTGCTCTTCAATTTCAAGTCAGAGTTTTTCAGCAAAGTACTAAGCATTCTACATTCATTTACATCAATATAAATTTGCAGCACCTCCATGAAAGTGAGTAGAATGACACGAGTTCATACCAGAGTAACTTCAAATCAAGCCTGGTTCTTCTTAGCATCACTGGTTCACTGATGACTCCCTCTATTCTACAAATGGTACCTGAATGTCACTTCAGCATCATTCTTCCTGGGTTTCTACTATAATACTTTCTCTTCTGCATAAGTGGAGATGATAACAAGATGGAAAACAAGAAAGGAGCAAGAATACAAGTGATATTGCCCTACTGTTCTCCTGAACAATAGAACAAGTCCGCAGCACTGAGACCTGCACAGATCACACTGGTACCCAAATTCTTCAGTGTGTGGTACTAATGTTCACAGAGAGCAGATTGAGATCAATGGTTCCAAAATTTTAGTTCTCAGTGAGCCACTGTCCACTCCCGGAATTTCGTAAGTACCCAATAGACATTTTTCAATAAAGGTCCATCTGCTCTCATCATAAAGGTTTCCGTTGAAAGCCTTGCAAAGGCAATGTAATGTAAGACCTAGATTTTGTTAGCCACCTTTACAGTCTCATTTTCTCTCCTTCCCTATGAGTATGTACCTGTTTTGGAAAATTTGTCTGTGTTTTAATGATATAATGAAAATAATATTTAAACTGTGGAGTAATTAACATAATATGTGATCTGTCTTAAGTCCATGATCTTAAATCAGAGTGGTTTGTGGAAAGGGCATGTTTTGTCAGCTGAGATGAGCAGCCTTTCAGCAAGTAATGAATAACAGTCTGTTTTCCCAAGGAAGCACATTACTCTTTTATTCCTATACTACTTAAAAAAAATCAAAAGAGTGAATAAAATACAAAAACAGTTTTGCACTTATGGAATCGAGGAATGGTTAAAAAAATTAGTCTTAGTGTGGGTCTATCTATATCATGGGGAGAAACAGTCTGTGATTATCTACTCACTCCTAGATCAACGTTGGAAGAGTAAGCTGTTGAATGATTTCAAGGACAAAGAAATGCAGGCTGAACACTCTTCATGTTTACATTCTTCATGTTTGGCTACAGTGGTATAGAAGGTCCAGAGACAAAAGAAAAACATTACCTCTTAGGCAGAAAGCAAAGGTGAAATGAAATGCTTCCAAAAGTGGTTTAAAGCACAGGAGTTGTGGAAAGTGTTCCCTAGTTGTTTATAATCCTTGTTTGTGTTTGACTACTCCAAGCAGGACTTGATTTCAAGTCATGCTTGATTTTTCATTGCAGTTATTCCTGGTCAACATACTCTGACATCAGGATGTTTTTGCTCATGGTTGTAGAGCCCATTTCCAAAACAGAACAGGAGGTAGCCAGATAGCCTGGTGGAAACACGTTGCATGACCCCTAAATTTGTTCAACATCTAATCTAGATGAAAGAATTGCATTATCATTTTGAATTACTTGCATTATCATTTTGAATCAGTGAGTTTACTTTGACTCACCTTGGCTTTTCCATTTAGAAGGAATTAATCCAGTTTAAAGTCTACTCAAAAACAGCAGAGGTAAATCACTGGTTGCAATGTATGTTGAACTAGAATTAAATTGCCTTTAGTGAAGAGAGTTTGGATGATTTAAGAAAACTTGATTTATGCAGAAATTATTGAAGCTAGAATAATTCCCACTACAAAGAAAGAGAGAGGCCTAATGAGAAATGCAAATGGTTTAAAAACATATAGACAGGACTTTGAGTCTCAGTTTGCAGCTACTCATGACTTGTAAATGCATTAATTACACCAGATCATAGTCTCTTACAGTTACACATTGTCATGTGTCTAACAACTCACATCTGTTCTGCAGCAAACAGTCAGGCAAAGGATGTGTTCTTGAAGTGAGTCAGTTCAAGAGGTGAAATTGAAATGAAATCTCATTAAAAATATGTCAGACTGCAGTTTTCACGTGTCCTTATTAGGCCTACCATTGTCTTTAGCTAGATCTACAGTCCATGGGAAAATACTATCTTCCTTATCCACTGCGAAAAGCATATCTGCAGTTTCTCAATAACACACATGCTTTATATTATCTTTTCCCAATCAATGCTATTCATAGAAAGTAGTATTATTTTTTAAAATCTTCTTTTTATTAGTGGAAAAGTCCTAGCAGATTTTCAATTTCATCTGTTATACACCATTTCTGAGTTTTTGCACTGCTCTTCTTGAAAAAATTAAGATTCTAATTCAGAATTTAAGATTCTAGTTCAGAATCATTATTTTATGAAGAGCAAACAATTACAAAAATAGGAAATTCACACAAGCATGCAGAGGCCCCTGAAAGTGACCTTGTTTCCAGATGTGCATTTCTGTCATAACTTGCTTATCCATTTATATCCTAATAAAGGTTATCCCCAAGAATTTGTTAAGACAACAAATTTTTTAAAGGAGCAAATCATCAGAATGGTAGCTCTGGGAACTAAGGTTCAAAGCCCATCAATTGTATGATAGGGACGATAGGAGTATATATTTATTTGGATAAAGCTTAGCCAAGATTTTATGTTGAATTCTTTCACCCTGCTTCTCACACTTCCAGTGTATCTCTCCTTTTCCCACTTGCAGGAAAAAAAAAACCTATTTATTTTGCCTGGACACAATTAGAACCATCTGATACTGCTCATTATTTTAGTGACAGCTAAACTTTCTTCATTGCTGTTTAGTTTGACACATGGGGACTGATTCTGGTTTTATTTCAGTGTTTTGTTTCCATGTCTTTTTCACTGTTTTGGTTTCCTGATGGATTCCAGTCTCACCTTCAAAATGGCCAGTCAGGGTCACAGCAGACCTGTTCGGCCCAGCATCAGCTGCCTGCAGAAGGCTACACGAACAGGACCTGTGTATGGCGACACTTAGTACCTGTTCCAGTTTGCAGCAGTCTGCAGTTCAAGAGCATCCTGGGACAGATGGGGTGTCTTCATGGTTTATAGACTTTGATTCATTTTTGTTCTGTTGATTTGCCCAGTAGCTGTGGGAGCCCCCACAAGCCTCTGGCACCCATCAAGTCCTGCAGTGTTCTAAAGCTGAATGACATGTCTGGTGAAAAGCACCTCTTTAATTTGTTTGGGACTTTTTACCTGCCCATTTCTCTTAGTTTTGTCTAGTTCTTCTGCTTTATGAAGGAGGGAGTAATGACTCCATAGTTCTTCTCTCTATGTTGCTCATGTTTTTAAAACTTGTCAAATCTCCCATCTGCTTCTTTTTTTCCACTCTGAAGAGTCCCTGGCTATTTAACCATTCACTGTGTACCATTTGTTCAGCTTTCTTGCCCTTTATAAAACTGTTTGTCATAACTTAGGGATCTCTTCTGCCCAAGTATAGGACTTCTCTTTTCAGGACTTCTCTCTCTGCACACAATGTTTGGATTCCTTTGACAACATTGATTTTTTTTTCCTGCCATTTTAACCCAATAACTTATAGCATGAAATCCTTTTTTTTTGGGCTGACTTTCATTTTTGCTACCTAGAGGATTTTGCCATCTCTTACCTCAGACTATGCTTTTTGTTTTCAGATAATTTCTATGTCAAACCAAACAATTCCAGGGGCAGATTTCTGAGACTTCACTACTTCACTGTGGACTTCTATCTCCTTCCTCTGCCCAAAAAAATCCATCAAGCCATGAGAATTTTTTTTCTATAAAAGTTATATCAATTTTTCTTAATAATATCACATATATTTATAACCTGCTAATTACATTAGATATTATATTTTCCACCAGTTTGTTTAATATTTCTGCAACCTTTAAGGCTTGACCTCTTTAAATATGGGTTTCAATATAGTCATTGTGACATTAGAAAGACTCAGCAGCAAAACTTTGTCTTTCACAAAAGATTAGATATTGATTAGTTTTGTTGATTTTTTTTAAAAGAAAAATACATAATGCAGGTCAACCACACAAACCTATTAATTGCAAGACTATGAATAAATTATGAGGCAAATATTACAATTTTCTGGCAGACTGACTATGACTTTTACCAATGTATTAATGCTACATAAAAACAAAGAAAGCTGTTTAAATATTTCTGCATAAGGCTGATACTGTGTTTCTCCCTGTGATTTCTGATTGTCAGTCTAATAGTTCTGTTTCCAGTCCAGCAATTAATTTCTTAGTTACATTACTTTGTTGGAAAAGAAAAGGTAATTCAGGAAAGATAAATGTTCAATATTTGCAAACACTTTTTTCCTGAGCATCAGGCATCTCCATCTTCAGACGACATAACCCACCTCCATGCACAGAATGCTAAGCAGTATTCAGGATGCTGGTAAAGCAGACACAGCAATCACAGGAGTGCTTTCAAATACTCCTCTGGTGCTGGGACAGCTCATGGCTGCATGTTCTCCCATGGAGGAGGTACAGGTGTGGTGTCAGGGAGAGGTGAGGGGCTGGTTCAGTACCTGTTCCCCAGCAGTCACAGTGTTTGTGGGTGCTTATGTCAGCACTGCAAACAGGACGTTTCCCTAGAGCTGCTTTAATGGGGACAGATTGTTCCCCCCAGCCCAGCAGCTCCAGGTATTTAGAGATGTTTGGTCTGCTGTTGGTACATATGCCAGCTTCATGTTCTCCATGAATGTCAAACAGGTGCTGCAATCAAGCAGCCCAAGTGGGTAAAGTCTCTGGTGTAGAGGACGATGGCTGAAATGTAAGCATGGGGAGGGCTGGCAGATCGTCTGTGTCACACTCGCCCAATCCCACGATGGCAAGTGCCATGTGCTTATGATGGTGGTGCAACCACATGAAAGAGCTGAATCATACAATGGAACTCATTTCCTAGACAACCTTAGAGATACTTGGGCCAAACAGCATGGCATTAAGTGGTTCTATCACATTCCCTGTTGTGCACCAGTCTCTAGAAAGACCCAACGATGTAATGGACTGTTAAAGACTACAGCAGTGGGTGGTGGGACATTAAACATTGGGGTACATATTCACTGAAAAAGCCACTTTGCTAGTCAACACCAGAGGGCCAATTGGGATAGCCCTGCCCAATCAAAATTTTTACCTACTGTACAAGCAGATAAAGTTCCTGTAGTACATGTTAAAGACATGCTGGGGAAAACCTAGAGTAGTCCTGCCTCAGGCAAAGGCAAACCTGTCCATGGGACTGCTTTTGCTAAAAAACCTGGATGCACTTGGTGGGTGATGTGGCAGGATGCAGAAGTCTAGTGTTCCCCAAATGGATTTGACTTTAGGTGAAATGAAACAATTAATTACAGTATGTTATAACTCCCCAGGGGTAATATTAGCACTTCTATGGTGGTTACGTGTGCATCACCTCACTGAGCATCTCAAGGCATCAATCTTAGCCACAAGCATTCTAGGGATCTGAGCCTGACTTCCCTCTGACTGCCACGTTCACATCAGTGAAGAATGAACTTTGATGAAACAGAACAAGTGCAGTAGTGCTGGAATGAGAACTGACTCAAATGTGCACCATGCAACAATCCAACACCTCACACCATCTTTCCTGCTTGAAGAACTGTTATCAAAGATGAAGTCCAAAGTCATGGAGTAAAAGAATTCAATAATTTTTTTTTTTGTGTGTGTGTGTGTGTGTGGATGTTTCATGACTATTTGATAGAGGCATTCCACAGATGAAGAGAATGATGTTTGTATGTATACCTATCAAAACAGATGAATAGGGAAGGTGATGGGATATTAGGCAGTGTGAAATTTGGCATGATATAACGGTATGGATAAGGTGTGGATGTTGTCCTGGTTTCTGTTAAGGTAGAGTTAATATCTTCTCAGTAGCTATTACAGTGCTGTGTTTTGGACTTGTAATGAGAATGGTGTTGATAACACAGTGATGTTTTGGTTTTTTCTAAGTGGTTTATCCCTAGTCAAGGACTTTTTTTTTCCTTCTGTCTTGCTCTGCCTGTGAGGAGGTAAGCAAAAGAAATTGGGAGGGAGCTCAGCTGGGACAGGTGATCCAAGCTGACCAGAGGTATATTCCACACCATAGAATGTCATGTGCAGTATATAAACTGGGGGAGTTACCTGGAAGGACAGTTGATCTGGGTTCAGGAAGGGGGGTCTGGCATCAGTCAGCAGATGGTGAGCAATTACATTGTGTATCACTTTGGTTTGTTCCATTGTTGTTTATTATTATTATTATTATTATTATTATTATTATTATTATTACTATTCTTATTATTGTATTTTAATTTCTTTTCAATTATTAAAATGTTCTTATCTCAAGAGAAAAGTTTTATTTGCATTCTCCCCATTCCTTTGGGTGTTAAGAGAGAGGCTGTGTGGTGTTTCATCTCTAGCTGGACTTAAAACCAAGACACAGCTTCAGCTCTGGCACAGTGGGGGAATCTGACAGGAAGAATTATGATCCTGGCAAGCAAAAAGGTGCAAGAGAGCTGGCATGGATGTTATGCAGGGTTTGCCCTGCCTGTTTTGGAATAAACCCGGCACATGAAGTAGCCTCCGTAACAACACTCAGCCATTGTGCTTTTCTGCTTGTCTGTCTCCAGATTAGTATTTTTGGGCAGGCACTAGCTCTGAAGACACAACAGGGAAAAGAAAACATGAAAAACATGCTCTATTTCAGACACTGTCACTTTCTCACAAGGAACAGGAGACTGCAAGGTCCTCAGCAAGAACCTCTCTTACAGTGCTCTGTCAGTTCACCGCCACACTCCTCTTACTATGTTTTCAGTTCTTCCTCCAAATGTGTTAAGAATTGCCTCAAGCCAGGGATTTACTACTACAATACAGCGATCAGAAAGAGATAATACTATTGATTCAAGTCGAGGGAGTGAGGCAGTTTTGCAGTTTTATGCAACTCATTGGAGCTCTGTAGTTATTTAGTTGCATTGAATAATTCAGTGGGTAGGCTGTCTGAAGTGCAGCAGGCTCTTTGTTTTCTGTGAAGGGAAGGGTGACACATGCTTGTAGGACTTCAGACATCTCTCCAGCAATTGGCACAGACTTTTTCAGAGTCACATACATTCAGAGACTACCTCCCAGCACCCATACAAGCCCTCTGCCAAACCTTCTGGTTTTCACACTATAAGGCAAAATCCTGTTTAGTTTTGTCAGTATTACTCTACTGCTGTCAGCAGAGTCATTCCAGAGTCACACAGGTGCAAATGGGTTTGATCCAATCTTTTGTGGTTCCCTGACCCAGCACACACCATCCTAAACTTTGTGCCCTACTTGATCAGTGTTTCTCCCCTGCCTGCTGACCTAGCATACAAGCTATAGTTTGCACAGAAGCCAAACTATAAATATCAGTCCCCAGGCAAAGACCAAACATGTGTCTCAGGTGCTAAACCCCCCTGAGTCCTCACACCAGACCTAACCAGAGACTTCCCTGCTAACCTGTGCCCCAGGCAAATGCCCCAGCCACTTCCACTCAGGTTGATTTTCCTGCACACCCTCTCACACCCCTACTACCACTCCATAGCAAGAAGGACTCTCCTTGGGGAGCTTTCTTCCTCTCAACCATCTTCCCCATTTCCTTGCAGCTTCCCTTTGAAATTAGACATTACCATAAGGAATAAAACTGTTTAAAAACCTGTAGAGCATACCTGGTTTCCTCAGAGAGTTGCTACTAAAAAGCACACACATAATTACATGGGCATCCACCTCCTGGGCACTCCTCTGTTAGCATTTGACATGGACCCAGCCAGAGATTGCTGCATCTGCACAGACTGCTGCAGTGAAACCTTGGATTTTCTGTCAGACTGCTGGATGAAATCACAGCTTCCTTGCTGGTATGCTCTGGCTCCTTTTCAGCTTCACACAAGCAGCCTGTCCTGCAGAGGCTTGGAATTCAAAAGTCGCTTTGTTTTGTTCTTCTTTGAGCTGGTTCTGCTGCTGGGTCTGCAGTGCTGCTGGAATTTAAAAAGCATTTAGGAAAGGAAGGAAAGGAAAAGGATTCCTGCAGGCTTTCACTGTCAATGGTGCAGGAGGATGAGTAAACAGTGCAGACAGCTAAAAAGACTGTGCTAAGTGGTGCAAGAGTCTAAAAGCTTTCCAGAGTGCCATCCCATTGGTTTGCTTGAGTATTGTATTTAGCCATATAAAGAGGGAACAGTGTGGCCTTAAGGCCACATTCATTAACAGAGATGGCTGAGTGAAAAACTCAAAACTCTGTCCTGTTATGCCAAAAAGACTCTCAATAAACAATCTGAGCTGATCTGCAAAAATTGTTTCTGGTCTCCAACTGATGCCATTTCTCCAAGCGCAACAATAACAAAAAATTTTTTTAAAAAAAAGGAAGAGGAAAGGAAGAGTGTGCTCAAACCACCCAATTCAAAGTCTACATACACCTTTCAGAGTCTACAGTTTTAGATGTCTCCTTTTGAATTTCCAATGCAAGGACAGTAAGGCCAGGATCCCCTTATTCTAGTCACACTAAAGAAATTAATTTGTTCTAAAATACCAAATTACTTGATGAATGTGTATGGTCCCAACTGAATAGGCATCAACTCTCTTCGGGCTAATACTGGTGAGAAGGCTTCAGCAAAATGTGAAGAGATCCAGAGCCACAAACCCTTTAAGACAGTGATCTGCCTTAGCACTGTGAGTGTGCTAAGGTTTCAAAAACACTAAAGTCACTACCTCCTGATGCACCTCCCTGAAACTGTCAATGTAATATTTATGGGTTTTATGAAGAATTGATGGTTGAGACTGCTTCTTTGAGCTTTTCTCACACATATGACTATGCTGATCTACCTATTAGTCTTAATACACTAATTACCTTTATGGCTTCTGTCAGTAGAATGTGTACTTGGGATTTACCTCAAGTATTTGCTGGACATATTAGTTTTTTACTTTCTGCATAGTCACAGCTACATCTCAGGGCACTAAGCCCAGGTGCTGGAACAGGAATGCTCATGCTTGTCTGATCCTGCAGTCAGCTGGATCAGCCCACTGACCCAGCTGAAAAACAATCTGCTATTTTTCTAGGGCAAGTTTTCCACTGGATAAGCTTGTTGATCTCTTTGATGGCACAGTCACGAGTAGTTTGCCAGCACAAGGCAGGAGGGGACTTGCACCTGCAAGATGAAGGACGGTGCCATCCCTTTTGATTTCAGTCTGCATGAACACCTCTTAAGCCTCACCATGAAGTGAGGCCTTCAAAGTTCACCACAAACTCAAACAGTAGAGATCCTGACCAAGTGCATTTCTGTCTTGTTTGAGTCTGTATTTACAGCCACTTTAACTTCAGAGGATCTACTACAAAATTATAGTTGTCTGAGGAGTAACTCAGGCAATCTCTGTACAAGGAGCACCTGGTATGAAGGAAGAAGACACAGATCACTGCCAGTGCAATGTTGTTGAAAACATGTAATCACTATTTAATTTGACTTCTCAGCTTTGCTAAGCTTTTGGAAAATTTCCAGATGTCAAAATGCTCTTTGATTTCTTCTTTTCCTTTCTTATACCAAGAGGAAGCTGCTTCTGAATTTCAAGGAGACCAAATGCAGCACAGGATGCTATGAAATACTGCAGCAAAATTTTCTGTCTGACACAGAGACCTAAAGCAATTACTGCATTGGTGCTGTAGTACCTTCAGGTGACCAGAAAATCTGTTTGCACATCTGTCTGGACATTTCTAAATATTTTGATGGCATTTAGAGTTTTGCTTGGAAATCAGACATGTACAGTAGGTAAGTGGATCTTGATCTTTATCTTACCTACAATAAATTAGGCATGCAGTTGAAATAAAAATTCTTATATGGTAAGTGGGGAGAGATAGCAACCTCCAGAAGGCAACTCAGTCCATCGAGCAGATATGCATATATGGGGTACACTGAACCCTGAAAATGCCCTCTCCCCTCCTCACCACAGAAGGTAAAAGAAGACAAGGCCTTAAACTGAAGAAGGAAAAGAACTCCTCTGAACTCACTAAAGGATGGATCTGAACAAAAGAAAACTCGGATTCATGAGGATGAAGTGGGCTGTGAGGGTAATCTAGAGCTGCGTGTGTTATGTTCTGTCTAAGCAAGGCTCAGGTCTGTCAGAAACTTGTGCAAGCCTGTTTTATTCCAACTTCTTGAGCTATCATTAACCTGTGTAACTTAGGCTGCTGGGAGGTGCCAAGGCCAATGCAGTTGTATGGGGGTGGTGAGAGGGGGTCTCTTTTCTTTGGTGGGTGGCTGTTGTGGGCAGAGGAGACACACTCTGAGCAGGAGTGCAGAGGTCCAAAGCCATTGTAGAGTTTAAATCCTGCTCACCCTGAGTGTGTGCCCACCACCCTGGAAGACAAGCACAAGCACCAGATGAAGGTCCAGAAGTCTGCAGCACTTGAAAGTCTGGAAATGCTTTTCTAGCTGAGAGTGAGAGCATCACTTTCAAGTCTTTATGCATCTTGTACAAAGTCAATTTGTCACTTGCTGGCTCTAGGCCAGGTAGGACATAAATCTTACCGTGAGTACAATTTTAAATAGACATTTCTGCTCAGCCAAGAAGGTAATTGTGTGTAATTTGGGAGCAGAAAAGCCTCAGTGCTGCATGCACTCAGTGCTGAAGCAGTACCATTTCCAGGGCCCGCGTGTGTCACCGCTGACGGCAGTGGAGCCTGAGTGATGGAAATGGCTTCCTCCAGGCACAGCAGGTTTGTTGCTATGCTATTTCTGAGCCCCCTGCTTACTTCTGTTACTGGAAAGGGCTTACGTTTGTTTCTAAATCTGTGTCTATTGATTAGCACTTGGCAACTGGCTGCACAGCTTAATATAATGATCATATTTGTTATTCCTGATGCACAGAGACTGTCCTTTCTTTTTTTAGTTGCAGGGTGTTCTTATTAGCTCAGCTTATCACTGTGCATATTTCATAGACCAGGGTATTTGGGATTTTCTTTTGAAGCATTTTATACTGGCAATGAAGAGAAAACAAAGTACATAATATTCATTTTGAATAAAGTTGTGACTATATATCAAAACATTATTGAGGTGTAAAATACCACATTACACATCAGTTTTTACTGCACTAGGTATTTGGTTAGCTCTCTGTATTACAGAAAAATCTTGGTTTTCCCACAATTATATTAATTACACTCACAAACGGTACTGTTTCTACGCGCATGCTTTGGCTGAAAAATAAAATTAATCAGAGGAGTCTGTTAAGATTTGCCTTTAAAAGATACTCATTGCAAATACCACATTATAAAATTACCATTACCTGACCAGCTACCAGATCTTCTCTGTACTGGTTTCTTGACTGGAGCATTTGTGATTATATCTCTAAATAACTTTTACTTAGCTCATGCATTCCAGCCCCTTTCCTGAGGAAACTGAGGAAAACCTGGTATGAGATGTCAGTTATTGGTAACAATAATTTGTTAAAGAATTTTCTTCAGCACTTTCTACTAACTTTCATCCTGATAAGAGAGTTCATAAAAACCACAAGTAATATTACATGTGGTTACACAAGTGATCAAAAGCAATTCTCGCCAATGTTTGCTGTAGATGTTCAGTTAGATGCTCAGCAAGACAGCAACAATAGCTCCAGTGTAGTTCAGTGGAAAAAGATTATTTGGACCATTACTGTATGCAGTGTGTCCCCTCATGTGATTTTCATGCCCCAGCCCTACCCACAATAACTCTCTAACATGTGTTTTACCACAGATCAGGTTAGGTTATGGCTCTTCAGGGCTTGTTGGGGAAGAGGATCAGACTAAGTTCCTGTTGAGGTCTCTTGGGGACTTCATCTATCAGCATTTCCATGAGTGCTGCTACTGTTCACCTCTGCTTCCAGACACTGCATCAATGCCCACTGCAGGTCTCCCAGCCACCAGCCACTGTCTGGGTGACACTGCCTAGAATAAAACAGAAGTTTCCAGATGGCCACTGCTGTGATTCTTTTCCAACTGGCAGAGCTGAGGTGCAGTAGTGCCAAATTCCTGATGAAGTCTCAGATAGACTAATTTCCCCATCCAGCAGTTCTACAGTTGCTAGTCTTCTCTGAGACCCAAGAATATCTGTTTCTGGTCAGAGTCTGTATCTCAAAGAGGTCACAAAGAATGCTTTCTGGTGCAGCATGGAGCCATCTCAGCAGGCTACTGCTAGAAGGTGTCTGATGACAACATCATGAATTTTAGAAGTGGTCTTTGAGGCTTTTGTTCTTCCTACACAGTCCTGTCATGTCCTGAAATCAACTCATGTATCTCTTAGCTATCCATGACCAGTAGGAAATGAAAGCTGATCATCACCTTCATCTGTCTTCTAAAAAAATAACCTTAAACTGGGGTTGGCAGTAGGGGGCTGAGTGGAGTAGCCCAGCAGATTATATATGCCATCTTCTCCCACTGTACAACAGGGCCCCTGTTTGAAAACTCAGAAAAAGCTACTGCTTCAGGGGCCTGGGACTGGTGTCCAAGTCACCATGACTATAGACAGAACTCATATGGACACCATGGAGACAGAAGAAGGACCCTTGCATCTGGAATAATGTCTCTACAGTGCACAAGTGAGATCAGTTTTTCTTACACTGGTGATGCCTTACCAGGTCAGCACTTGATTACATATTTTTCACAAGGTGATGCTGGAGACCAGAAGCTCTCCCCTGTGGCACGCACTCTACATACCAGCTACTTTAACACATCCTACTTGTACTGAACATGCTCAGAAAATCCTGCTCTGATACCTTGGATGTCACCAGAAGCATCACCTCAGTAGCACTAATGCTGCCCCAGCCAGCCACAGCAATGCTAGGCCCTTTAAGAAAGCTAGATGTCTGATCCTGTTAACACAAAATCTCAAAGAGATTAATGAGAAAGATTAAAAAAGTTAGAAGAAAATACTAATATAGACAGCTGATGCTCTTTAGCAGCAACATACAACAATTTTTAGTCATCTTTCAAAGGATTCTAATCTCTATCTTGGCAGGATGGTAAACAAAACCACAGTCACAGGATATAGAAATGACTCATCCCAGGGGGTTCTGCTTCTTCAGCTCCTATGTAATATTCCACCTAAAATAAAAATGCAGAATGTAATTTAAGAGTCAAGAAAGGCTGGGAATGGTACCTTTTGTTCTGTGCTCCAGTGCTCTCACCACAGCCTCCCTCCTGACCCTGTGTACAGTGTAACAGCTCCTACATTCTGCTTGCACAGCTATAAGAGAAACACAACTCAGTCACAGATGGAGGTTGTCATTGCAATAAAATGGCCAGAATCAAATCATGTTGATGATCATGCCTACATTCAGGCAGATAGCCATTTTAAAAGAAGGAAGGTTCCCTTCCTTAACTACTCAGTGA
Source organism: Chloebia gouldiae (assembly GCA_003676055.1). NCBI lineage: Eukaryota > Metazoa > Chordata > Aves > Passeriformes > Passeridae > Chloebia > Chloebia gouldiae. The sequence goes on along the minus strand of QUSF01000002.1, from coordinate 64,249,522 downwards.
CCTAAAATAATAACAAACAGCAACACATATCCTTAATCTTAATATTTAAACATTTTCTTATAAAAGAGAGACATTTTTGTCTCATTTCAGACTGATTTTGTTGTTGCTCTTTATTACATAAACAGAAGAAAGGACGGTCTTGTGATTATAATCAAAGGCTACAAGTCAGGAGATCAACATTAAGCTTTTCAAAATTTTTCTCAGTAGTTTTGGTCTCTGCCCTAGGAAAGAGTGAGTGACGTGCTTCCTTAGCTTATAGGATTGTAAGAACTTTTAAGAATAAAACCCAAAAAATGCTGGATTTATAGTCTGCTGCTTAGATCAAATTGGTTAACTAGGGCTAGTTACATTTCCAGCAGAAAAATCTGACTTAAAAAATGCTCTGCATGTGTCTAAATCAGTGTGGCTGCTTGTCTTAAAAGCAAGCTTGGAGTAAGCATTGAGTGCTGTAGTGACTGACCCATGGCTAACCTATTAGATGCTGTTTTCAGGTCATGCCCACATAAACACAAAAAACCCATTTGCCAAATACATTACAGACTGAGATTTTCTGTACCAATGTGACACAGAAACATCATGAAGTGTTACTTATGCAATCTTGTCTATCTGTTGCATGTACAGTGCAGTACTGCCTGAAGTTTGGCCTTGGTTCAGGGTCCCACTGGGCCAGGTGGGGTACAAATAAATTATCTTCTTTCTTAAAGCAGCTTTTGGAGCCAGAGAAGATCTTGATCTGCTCATTGCAGAATTATGTGCTTCGTCTGACAGTGTGGGAATTGTAGAATCATAGAACAACTTGGGTTGGAATAGACCTTAAAGATCACCTTGTTCCCCGCCCACTGCCATGGGCTTTCACTTTATGAGAAGGAGTTTATTGGGAGAGAAACAAATACAGCAAGATAAAGCAGAAAAGGCTGCTGCTTATAAATAGCACTGTTGGTCAGAAAGTAGACAGCCCTAAGAATGAATTCTGGCTGCTTCAAGCTGTTAGAAACTTCTGAGAGGGCAGGCGGTGGCAGGAAATAAAAAAGCACATTGAATAAATCACTTGATGCTTTGATTAAGAGGCATGGGACTGTGTATCATGTGATAGTTAAAGCCATAAGCTCCAGCCTTTAAGATATTATTTGGTACACGAGCAGTCTGAATGGGCAGATGGCATTCATGAACAGGATTACTATTTCTAGCAAAACAGGTCAAACCAAATCACTTAGAAATGGAATTAAAATGTAGATTGTTATCTCTCAATGTCTTCACAAAGGTATGTGACTTTTAAAAGAGAGCTAATGAATTGGGATCATTATATCTGCATCATTTTCATCAATAAAAACATTCAGTGTAGTAGAGAAAAGTTTTGCCTTTGTTTCCTTTCTGTCAGCTAACTACACACTGATTTTCCAGCATGAAATTTGCCTCCAAATAGGAATAGATTATCTGACTACTACTGACCAAAAGCATTCATTTTCTTACAGTACAGAATAAGGCCATTGCTGAGTGACATCATGGTCGTGAGTGGGAGCAAATGCTGCACAAAAAGTGTGGTTCATTGAAAATAATGTCTATCCTTACAGATAGTAGCCAGACTCACTTCTCCATGGCCTTTCTGTTAGCAGGCACCTTCATGGGTTTCTGACTGCTCTGAGCCAGGGATTAAAGCAGGTTCCATAGGCAACTAAGAGATGAAACTTTGCCTCACAAAGGCACAGAATCACAAAGATCAACCATGTGGCAGAAGTGCCCACATTACTTCTTGTGGCAACCTCTGATTGCTGGCTAGACTGAAGCACAGGGTAGGAGGAGCTGCTTTTGCAAACAGAGGTTCCAGAAGCCTTTCAAAATTCCTCACAGTGAGGGAGGAGAGTCCCCTCACAGTGAGGGAGGAGAAGTGACAGCAATTCCTGGGTAAGTGCAAGAGCCAGGCAGCTCCTTGCATGGGGTAGGATAGCAAGCTGGAGCAAGGTCCCTGCAAAGGAAAGTGCTTTGTAAAAGACCTATGGGAAGGAGACATCCTTTTCTACATGAGCATCAGCTCTCTGGGACCATTTCTCACAGACTCAGCATTCTTCTTTGCCATAACACTTCTCCAAACACCAACACTAACAGAGTATTAGCAGGAAAACATTGTCTTAATGGGCATGGAACACATGGGAATTTCAAGTGCTCTGCTTTATCTTCCTGATCTTGAGTGGTGAGACCCTGCTCAGCTCCCTACAATGTGGCCAGATGCCTCTTCAGCCCTGGGGCAGCCTCCAAAGCTCCTCAGCTGATGTCGGTTCCCAGGCAAGCCTGGGAAGGCTCACTGGAGCCCGTGCCTTGCCCAGAAGGCTGCAGACAATGAGCAGCAGCCCACGGCAGCAGGGTGCGGGGCGGTGAGAGGCAGCGCTGGCCCGGCCGCTCGCAGGCGCAGGGAAGGCGCTGCCAGCCCGCGTCTCCCGCGGCTGCTCTGGCAAGCTGGGCCGGCCGGGGCTGTTGGAGGAGGCAGGCAGCTCCCTCACCCCAGGCAGGGGAGGAGGCAGCAGGCAACAGCCTCACAGGCCAGAGCAGAAAGAGGCCACCAGCCGCAGACAGCTCTGCTGGCTTTGAGAAACAGGGTGTCTCGTCCCTGCTCCGCCTATGCCACTTCAGCATCGCCAGTCCTAGGAGTGTGGGGGAATTGTACCTGAAGCTTCCATCAAGCCTGTAAAGGCATGAACAAGAAAACACAGAGTACCTTGCCTCCACTGGCTGTTGGAGCTGCAGTGGGATAAAGCCATGGAGCTGCAGAAGAGTGAGAGGGTAAAAGAGAGAGGTGAAGACTTCAGGAAGTTTGTCGCAGAATTAATTACTCCTTGAAGACAATGCTCATCATCAGGAAGCTCCCATATGAGATGTGATTTCAGCTGGGCCTTCAGAGAGAGTAGGGGCCAAAATCACCTTGTTACATCCCCAGGACAGAGGGCAGAGCTCTCTTCATACAGTGGCTGGGCCAGCTAAGCAACACCAAAAGGGCTCAGATTGCATTGAGATGTTTGTGTGGTGAGCAGCGCACAAACTCACAGTAAGGCAGTCTTTGCTCCAAGGGGCTTGCACTGCAGGTTGGTCCACTAGTAAAAAGCAGATGAGAGGAGAAAACAGACCATCACAATTTTATCTGGGGGAGGAGAGGAGACCAAAGCTGAAGGAGGTAAACCACGGACAAAGAGAAAGAACAGGCAGTGAAACTGGCTGGAAGTGAAGGAATTGGGAAAAAGGGGTGGTAAAGGATTTGGCTTGATAGCCAAGTTGCAGAGGAGGTAATCAGGGACACAGTACAGTCCAGCAGCAATGCCAGCTAGCTTTGCCTCCCTGCTTTTGCTTTAAATGCTCTCCCTGCATCAGCCAGCTCTGCCTGTGGGGTCAGAGAGATGGGCTGGCATGTGCAGAGCAGATGTTGAGCTGTACAATCCTGAAAAGCGAGATTGTGTTAGATCAAGAGCATACCAATGTCTCTGCAAAAAGGTGCAAAACAAGCAACTATTTAGACTGACTTCTTGATACAGAAAAGATGAAACCTTGGTCACAAAGTAGGGGTATAATGAATTTTGCAGTGACACTTTTATTCCAAGCCTCAGACTCTACAGCAACTAACCCAAATGTGCTTTGTGTTTCTTCTACCCATGCCTACAGATGAATTTAATATGTGTGATCAGAACACTTGTGACAAGTGCCAAAAAGAGGACTTTGGAACGTAAAACTGTATATTTATCCACAAGAGAAACCCAGCATATGCAGGGCCTTTAATATGTCCCATTCAGGTACAGGGGCCACAGAGATGGGGGCAGAGGGGCTGCAGCAGTTTGTCTCTCACAGGCACCTGCTTCTTCCTCTCTGAGTTCAGTCTTTCAGCAATTCCTGGCAGCTGTGGTGGTGTCTTTGCACTGGCCAATGGCCACCCTTTTTAAAGTGTCACCTAAAGGACACTTATTGATTCTGTTTCTTGTGTTTTCCTATTTTTCTTTCTTTTTTAAAAAATTTTTCTTTTTTTTTCTTTTTTTTTTTTTGGATTTTATTTTAATAGACTGGAAAGCAAGGTATGGAAAACAAGAATTAGCAAAGGGAAATCAGTGACATTCTTTTCTGGGTCATGGAAACCATGCCAGTTTGTTGGCAAATATGCAAAGAACTGAATCTAAGCACATTCATTTGATGTTGCAAACAGGATTTAAATGCTGCATTAGGCTTGTGACTTCTCTTTTGACTTCTACTATTCATAATTCATTATTTGTTGCATGTGACTCATTTGTTAAATCATATGCATTACTTCTGCTATGCAGTGAGTTTATCTAAAACTGATCTGTTAAAAAGTCTCCCAGAAATATCAGCAAAACAAAACCCCTTTTGCAAATGTTGGTAGAAAATAAAAGAAAAAAGTAGGGTAAGTTGAGCAAGGATGGTTCTTGTATAGATAAAATATCTGAAAATATTTTATTTCCTTTTTCACTCACATCCTGTCAAGCTATGCCAATTCAGCCAGAGAGAGACTAGGCACAAGGGATGCAAAGGTTATGTCTGATACAGATAAACTTCTCTTTTATCTCTTTATGGTCTCAGTTTCTGAGCTGTAATTTGAACTGGAGATCAAGTCAATGTAACAAAGACACAAAACATTAGTCAGACTTCAGTAGGCACAGGTCCTGATATTCAGTTTCCAAACTTTCCAGTTTGTTGCTAGCATCAGATGTCATAAGTAGTGCCTCTATTCATTTGAAAGGGTTCAGTGGTCTGAAGGGAACATAAGAATACCAGTGATGAATTACAGTATGCAGGTAGTTAGGTTTTCTTGCTCTTTTTTGCCTCCTTCCTCCATTTATCAGATTTTACTGTACATTCTAGCTTGCCTCTTCACAAGCACCTTTATTTGACAGTGTGCAGCAGAGAAGCAGCATCTGACAGCTTTTCAGAAAGAGAGGGAGAGAGGGAAGAAGGGGGGGGGGGAAGAGAGAGAGACAAAGGGAAAGAAAGTAGTTTGGGCTTTGCAGACCATATATTCACCACCACACAGATGTACCTTCACATATACTGAGTGTCATCACCACACCTTAACACTGGAGTGATCCAGGGAAGCCTTACCTTAGTGTAAGTATGCACCAGCCACCATTCAGCAGGATGGCCAACATGCAAATGAAAGATAAATAAATGACAAACTGCTACAGCTTCAGCTTGCAGAGTGTCAAGTAGCTCCTGGAAAGTGTTTAAAACTTTCCACTTCAGGTAGTTTCCATGGAGGCTGACAGATTTCAACATAGGCAGAGCAGGTCTGTCACTTTGTACAGATCAAGGGCAGTGAGGAGCTGCAGAGCCCCTGGGCTGTGGCAGCTTTACCCATGTGACAGCTACACACTCAGTAGACATGGCTATGGCAGCAACTCTTGCAGCCCATTGTTTTTCTGTAGCAGATAAATTGAGTTCCCAGGCACTCTAGAAGCATTCCTGAAAAAAATCCAAGGTCATCTCTGTCATGCTTAAGGATTGAATTCCCATTTTTAAGTTTAGCTGTCCTGAGGAAAGCCCTCCTCTCCTCCATCTCCACAGTGCAAGCAGTGTGTGAGCCTAGAGACCACTTTTGGTATAGATAACAATGTCATGCCAATATAGTTAAGTTTGTTGACATCTACTGTGACACACAAAAGGAGAAATTTCCACTTTTTACTCCTGCTTTTAATATCTGTACTACGTTATACCGGATAGACAGGTTTCATTGAGAAGAGAAACGTTTATTAAAGCTGGTGTATTTATCTTAGTAAATATTTACATCTATGTGCTTCCATAGCAGCTATGTACATGACACACTAAGTAAATTCAGTTTAAAAGCCCAAACAGAGCACAAGAGGCAGCAAAAATAATTCTCCAGGCCTCAGCAGAACTCACCCTCCCCCTTTAGTCACTCTGATATCCAGTAACTTTCTAACTTCATTATACAAATATATTACACAGATGTTGGTGCTTTTATGTTGCTTCTCTTCAAAAGGTTTATGTGAGTGTCTCTCAGGTTAGGGCTTAACCATGTCCTGCCTGCAGATCCCCAGGGATGTGCAAAGCCTCCAGTGTCCAGGCTTGCCATTTACTTGTGTAGGAGCCACCATGGGATCTGGACTCCTATACAAGAGCAGTGAGCCTGTGAGTAGGACACTCCTCTCCCCTGCACTGCTGCAGGCTGTGACACTGACTGTGTGCAACACTTCGGGTTGAGAAGCTTGGGAGTTCACTAAATGGAATTGCAGAGAAAGGAGAAACCAGACACTAGGTATGAGGGGCGCTGAGAGAGAGAGAGAGAAAGAGATTTAACAGTGCCCAGTGGAGATGCCTTACTAAACAATACAAACCTAATAAACAGAAGAGATGCTAAATATCAAAAGGAGTTAAGCAATGAAAAGTGGCAGAAAGCCAAGCAGCAATACTGAGCCTCTTAATGCAAAGAGAAAGTACTCAGCAAACACACAGTTTGTAATACAAAACAAAGGGACAGATCATATTTTAATATTTGCATTTTATTAATAATCTTCTGTGCATTTTTTTCTGACTGAAGATGTTTCTGTACATCCAGTGCATGAAGGATGATCACAGAAGTGATGTTGTCTTAAATATATTCTTTGAAGCCAAGTTTTTCTCCGTTGGAAATAAAAAATGTCCTCTAAAATTATTTAAAAATGCAAAGGGGAACTACTTTCCATAAGTCTGAATTCCAGGGCTACAGTATGAGGAGAATATACAGATATTTTCAGGAAAAAGAGAAGGTGCTACAGAGGAGAAACATTATACATGCACACATGCACTTGAATCTCTAGCTCCTGGAGCTCCAGGATGCTGAGCCCAAGTCACTGGTCACTATGGTTACAGACAGATGTGAAAGCTCCCTTTGAACAGAGCATCAGCTGCTGTTGTTAGTGAGGCCACTAGAGAGGCAGTGAAAGGTGGGAGAGAGTGGCAGCCTTTTCCCAGCCTGCAGAGGAGGATGCCCAAACCATGCCCTGCTGATGAACTGTGCTGTAATGCACAGGCCGAGGCAGGGCTAGCACAAATAAATGTGGCACAGGGAGTGGGATTGTCCCTGAGAAGCTGATCTCATGCAAAGGCAGGGAACAAAGGAGGCGTTAATATGCAGTCACTGGCACTTTAGGCGGCATCCATAAGCAAAGAAGCCATTTTCTTCAGAGGTGGGGCTGAAATGGAAGGGATGACTGAGTGCCATAGGGCTACATCGCAGTGCAAACCAGTTCTCTTTTTTGCCTGTACTCCACATCATTTAGTGTTTACATAGCAAAAGTGTCCAATCAGCACAGCAACATGCAGAAACCTGGATGTTCCTGAGTCAAAGACTCTTTGGCACAAGTTATTGCTCTGATCCCAAGTGTGGGCAGGCAAAAATGAAATTAAATCCTCCACAACTGGAGTGACTGTTACCCCTACATTATGCTGTTTTTTGGAAGGAATCATTCCAAGTGATAATCTCCTGACTGTATTATTTGCCCTGTGAGTCAGGAAGCCTGCACTCCACTCATGCCACTCTGCCCATTTTTCCCTGGGATATGTCTGTGTATTCATGTGGATATCATACCTCATTTTGCAAATTGCTCTAGCTACATTTTTGGGTAAATAAATCATTAACAGTTTTCCCAGTCTTGTTACTGACTTGGATAACCATTAACAAAATCATCCTTTTTACAAAGTCCATAAAAAGTCCTGGTCTTCAAAGATGCAGGCAATGAGTTGAAGACTGCTGAAATGTTGTTCCATTTGCACGTTTGAACTAGAAATACTTAACTCATTGTTTTATGCAAGATTTTCAGACTACTGGGACAACTCTTTTTGTACCCCTATATAAACCCTCAGTAGGTAAAGAGGGGATTTGGGTATTATTTTTATGAACTGTATTTGTACTTCTCCAGCTTCCTGTGTACTGGTGGACAGGGAAGAGGTCAGAAAACAGCTGATCATTAGCTTTCACTGTAGAAAGCAAACTGTGGGCAAACAGCACCCCGGGCAGGCAGGCTGGTATGAAGTGATCTATCAAGAGATGACTGGGCTGTTTTCCTAAGGGAAAAACTGCTGTAGATGCAGGCAAACCCAGTGGGAAGAAGTGACGATGTCTGACTCAATTCAGAAGGCTGAATTATTTCTTTATTATAATTATGGTAAAATACATTAATTTACTATATAAAAGGAGGATACTAAAAACTACATACTACTTTCTCCTACTCTATCTCTAATCTAACTAACTTGTGACCCTGCTTGCAGAGTCCAGACACAGGTGGATTGGATTGGCCATCAGGCTCAAACAATCCTCACCAGAATCCAATCAAGCACTCACTCCAGGTAAACAATTCTCCAAACACATTCCACATAGGAAAAACAAGGAGCAGAAACAGAAATTGTTTTCTCTTCCATTTCTCTCTGTGCACCTCTATGAAAAATCCTGAGAGTGAGAGAAATGTGCTTGCCACAGAAAACCACCATGGTGGAGATAACAGAAGGTCCAATAACTAAGGAGTGATTTCAGTAATTCAGATTTTAAAGGATCCTACCATAGTAAGCAAAGATCTATGAGTAGAGACATCTAGAGGGAAAGAAAGCAGCAAGATATTTTCTGGGAAAAGCAAAGTCTGTTGCATGGGTACTCCTGCACCTGTAGACATAATCTGAATTTTGGCTCAGCCCTGTAATCAAAGGGCATTGCCAACTATGTCCAGTGAATCAACAGATGCTGGCTTGTTTGGAAGGAAGAGCTGCATCACTACAATTATTTCTGATGGTGCTATTTGCCCAGAAGGTATGTGCCTTAAAAAAGACTTCTTGGCATGTCAGTGGAAATGGGCCAGAGCTTGACTCATGGACCTTGTCTTGAGGGCCCAACACATGAAGAAGCTGCATTCTGTCTTGCTTAAGGATGTATTTGGGGAGTCTGTTTTGAGAAAAAAAACTGTGACAACTTCGTCCCTGAGGGGGAACCCAATACAGGCTTTCATATCTCAGGATAATCCAGATGCATTTCCCAAGTCTTCAAAAAATGTTTTTCTGTGTTGTGTGACAATGACTCATGGACTAACCACCCAGGGAGGGGAAAAGATTTGGGACAATCTATGTGCTTTATTGCTATGGCACTAGCTGATCTTAGAACCATCAAAATGGGGTGGAATCTTATTCCTTTCTCCAGCTTTCTCCCCCTTCCTCCTCTTCTGGCCCTCAGGACTGCCCTCAGGGCAAGCCCAGCTCCCTGACCAGTCACACAAGCAGCAGAATGGAGAGCAGGGGATTGGGCAGTTGGAGGGGCATGGAGAGGAAGGAAGCCCTCTTCTGCTGGCAGGGAGGTGTTGTAACAACTTCATCACCATGTACAGCTTTGGGTGCTGAGAAATGTGCAAACACTTTCATAAACATTGTTGTGAAACAAATAGTTGGGGTCACAGGGAAATCACTTCTCTCTCTACCTTCAGATGCCAGACTCCAAAGTAGCATACCCATTGTGAAAGAACACTGACTTTCAAGGTGCAGGCTATATTTAGTATCCAAGATGATAAACCTCCATAAATGTACTTATAATTTGCTTTCCAGAAAGGAGGATGTTCTGCCACCAAGAGACTGTCCCACATATGCTTCCTGACCCCATCTCTCTCTCAGAGGGAAAGCAGGCGCCTTTTTCATACAGTATGTATTCCTAGCCATAAAACAGGTGAGGCGTTTGTCATTCAGAAAAAAATAAAGAAGGTTGAAGGCAAGAAAAGAAAACCCAACTCATAAAGGTCCATTTTACATATAGAAGATACAGGCAATAGTCATGAGTCACCCTTAACAAATGCGTTAAATTATATAATTCACAAATGTCCAGCCCTTTAGGATTTTACTAAAAGCTATTTGCTGATTTAGAGATAGAGATAGCAAAATGGAGTGAAAAAGCAGGGCCTTTTGGAGAAAGGGAAGTAATCAGCACTAATGGATTTATTGTGCAAAAGCTCATGTGGTTGAAGAACTATGCACGTACACAGACATCTGGCTGCTTCAGTTGCTAGTAATCATGAATGCAGCTTGCGAAACAAAAATCTGTATCAATACAATAAGTTATCTGTTCATTTTTATAATGTAGATCTCAAGATATCAGCCACAACTGTAGCAACAACAGAAAATAAACAGCTAGGTTTTCCAGGAGAAAGTTAAATTTGTACAAAGTTAATCAAAGTCCACACCAAACAATTCAGCTAATGGGTTGGCAGAACTTACCTGCTGAAGTCACAGAGGCATTACTCCAACATTTGAAATGAAAACAGCCGGGATATCACTTCCAAAAGTGAGGAAAGCCTCATTCTCTTTCTGATCCACATATCTGGCCCCTGAATATAGGTCAGAAGCTTGTGTACCTTTGTTACTGCATATACTCAGCACATTGCAATGCCAACAGCATTTTAAGAAAATGTAAGCTCAGAGTTAGAGACGCATAAGGACCAAATTTTTATCTTAAAAATCCAATAAAACCTAAAGTTGTGAGTAGGTCACATGTGGTAAGTGGATAGAAATTATCAAATAGTTTCACTTTAGGTAAATAAGCTAAATCTCTGCCCAGCAATATAGACAAGTGTATGTAAGAAAACCTTTGTCTGGTGCCTGCAAGGAAAAGGAAAAATTAAGCTGAATTTTGGATGCAGGCACTTGGTTCTTGGGACACAAGGTCAGGATTCAGAATTGTCTTCCCTTCTCTCTTGTTCACTAGCACCCAGTACTTTTCATGCTCTAGGGCTGTTGTCTCAGCCATGTCAATTTGGATTGGTTCACCCCTGGTTTCATAATATTTAATTGTCTTTCATAAAACCCAGCTCTTGCATTTATGCAGTCAGTGAAGAAACTCCACTTCCCCTTTAAAAGTTACTAATTTCCTCAGAGTTGCAGATCTAAACACAGAAAATGAAAGCGCTAAAGTCTCACAAAATGGAAGGTTAAAAAATAAATTAATATTTTAATAGGAAGACTGATTCATGGCTTTTGGGTCTCTGGTATGATAAGCATAATTTTACATAACCTTCTTCCCTTGGCAGTGAACAGGAACTAAATAATTCTCAGTGTTCTGAGGCTGGTCAATATTACACACAATACAGCAGAATTTTGCACTATTATAAAATAGATATGTGCTGATGGCACATATCTATTTTATAAAAAATGAGAGTTTACCATAAATATATGATTCCTTAACAAATCCACATTGAAGAGTTTAACCTTTGGTTGGTAATTCTAAACTATAACACTCTATCTTTAAGAATCACACTCTTAAAATGCAATTTTGGGAAAGCTCTTGGAAAAAAATAGTATGTTTTAAAATTTATGTTAAGAAGGCATCCTCTTCAGCAGTTATTAAAAGTAATGATTTCCAACTAATTAAAAAAATTCCTTACAGATTGAACTGTTCTTTCTTGATTAAAATCTTACTATGAATAGACCAGGAAATGCTACAGAAAAAAATAATAATACAGTGGCAATTTTAATGAGGAAATTGTATTTTCAGTTGATTATTTGCAAGGAATGGATTAAGTGGATTAGAAACCTGTTTTTAAAGGAGAAGTGAGATCATTTTACACATTTTTTGTTCTTGCATAAATGGAGACATGTCTTACAAGCGTTCATTGTCTGGTTCTGGTAACAACCCTGGGCACCCACAGAATCTCCCATTTTTAGATCAGTGCGGTACATTTAACACAACAAGACACTCAAATGAGAAGCAGGATATATTAATCTCAGCACAGAGTGGGTAGGTTGAGATGAGTTAAGTGAGTCTCTGATTCTATACAGGGTACATTTTAACTACATGTGCTTTGAATATAAAAGAAGACCTGGTTTACCCAACATTTATGTAACATTTTTCCTCATTAAGAACTTATTAACAGTTTCATCAGCACTGACATAACAAGAAGGAGTGGTAAAAAAACACCCAAGTCCATTTAAAACCATTAATTAGTTGGGCAATCTGATTGTTCATTCACAACAGCTGTTGCATCCTTGGGGTTTCAGTGATCAGCTGTGGAAATAAATGCACACTGAAAATTACTAAAATAAGAAAAAATTTGGTTTCAAATTTTTGTGGCTGTTTTTTTGTTTGTTTCTATTTTTGTTTTTGTTTTTGAAGGAAACAATCACAAAGAGTCCTCAAAGGTGGAAAAATTTCATGAAGGCATCAGGTACCTAAACCTGCAGTCAAAATTGAGTTTAGTTTTCCTGAGGAGCATTTAGAATGCTGAAAATGTCTCCTGCTGCTGCATGATTTACTTCCCTAACAAAGACCATGGAGTACTTTTCTGAATCACAGCCATGTGGAGCTTTACTGTATACTGCAACTCTTTGTTTGATTCATAATTATCCAATAGGATTTGCAGCTTTGGCTTCTGTTCCCCCTGAAAGCAATGGGAGCCATGTTATTGATTTCAAGGAGGTGGAAGTGTCAGCAGCTTTTCCATCCATAGCAACTACGTACACACAAGAACACATCACTTTGGGCTCCAGTTACTTAGTTAGAAGTTAATGTACCAGAAAATAGTGCATCTACTCTTTACTAGTTTATCTGCTCTTCCTGCTGCCCGTGAAGACAGGCATTGACAATACTGACTGCAATTCTCTGCTTTGTCTTAAGACACCAGGTCCTACACAGCTACTGCCTCTACAGAGAACCAGGAGCTGTTATAGACCCTGTGCTACTGCCTAGGTTGAGAGGACTTTTGAACCAACAAGGTTTCAAATCTGAAGTCCTTTGAAGGATAATGACCTTCATTTTCCTTTGAACAGAGGCTGACTCATTCAATTCTTTTGCACACCATGACTGAGCAATAGTGGTAATTTCAGCCAAAAACCATTAGCCAGCTAGTGTAAATCACACAATGTCAATGCCATATCTTTCTTTTAATGTAATTTTAGAAGTGGTCTGCTCATGCAGTCCTTGCAGTCATGTCTAAGCTGGTGCAGGATGTATTGGTGAGGATAGATGTTTTTCATGTCTGTTCCAGAGGGAACGTGAGTCACTACAATAAAGACTATTCTTCCCTCCCCGCACATGATCACAATTCCAGGAAATCTTTTTTGTCATCCCTTAGCAATAACTGGAGATCAACCACTGAAAACTTCTGAAATCTCATCTCTTCAGGCAAGGCCATACAGCTGGTGAGTCACATTTTCTTTAAGTGCCCCTAAGAGGAGGGTTAGAATGCAGTCAACATATTTGAAAATAAAGTTCCAAAATCACAATCCTCACCACTGACCTAACTTCTGTGACAACTTCCACAGGGAAAATGTGTCCACTTGTTCCTCCTTCATCACAGAGTAGAAAGAACTGTTTTGGCCTTCAAAGGACCAGTGAATTGTTATGAACTCCAGCTTTTAAAAGCAATCTTATGAAAGAGTCTGATGTTTGCTGATATTACCTTATTCTTTATAAATTAAAATCAGAGGCTTAGAGAGCTTGTCAATCAGTTGCTTTTATGAACATTCATCATCATACAGGCTGAAAAATTTTCAAATAATTTTTACTATAAAAATGTTCCTAATTATTTTGAGAATTAAAGTATAAGAGCTGAATATGCTATTTTGTTTCTTTTTAAACAGAGAAATACCCATAAGCATGATTACATATTCTCTTCCTGATTCCTGTCTAACAATGTAAAATGGCTTTGATCTCTTCTAACTTTTATAGGTAGCTCTGCAAGGGAGGATGTTGGGTGTTTTTACCAATTCTGTATGAAATTTGTGAGTTTGCTTTCTGCAAAACAGAAATCAGCTAATATGATTTTACTGCTTTTCATATTTGCATGTGCTTTCAATTCTGAATTTTCAAATTTACTTGGCACGAAACACCTAGTGATACACCTATTCTGTACAAGAAAAACCCATCACTTCCCTTGTAGATCCCTGTCCTGATTCTGAGACTGTCTAGAAAAACTGCCTCATCTCTAGTCCCACTATTTTCTATATTATGAAGAGAATGGAGACCTACATTTTCTTCAAAAGGGAAATTCATCTAAAATGCAAAATATACTGTTGCTATCCTATTGTGAAGAACTGGAGGTTATTACAGTTTTTTTCACATGCTCTGATAGAACAGCTTATGTTGCTACCGTGATTCTGTTACACACTCAGTAGATTTTAGTGTTTGTTTTACAAATACATTTGCTTCCAGTTGCCAGCCTAATCCCTGAAATAGGATATTCTACAAGTGCAAGTTGCAAAGAAAGCAAAGAAAGTTAGCATTTTACTCTCAAGCAAACAAATAATGTTAGGCATGAACTAAATAATGTTAAGCATTAACTAGTGTGAGAAATTTTATCTTTTTAAAAACATTTAGTTGTTCAAAGTAAAAAAGAATAACATATAATCACAAGAGGGGATACAATTCTTTGGAATATTGAAGAGAAGGAATAAGATGTATTATTTTTCCAATAATATTTTCTTCTGATAGGGCCCAGTAACTCTTGCCTGTGAAGGTGTCTAAGGAGTGTTAAGTGTACATGCACACATAGATGCATTGACAAGTCATGCTGTGCCTTTATATTTGAACTTTTACTGTTTATCTGTTTTATAATATGTGAATCCTGCCTGGGTCATCTGAGGCCAGATGACTCAGGTAGCCAATGAGACCACAGAAGTTGCTCAGGCAGGCATTTCATTCTGTTATCCAAGCCAAAACCCCCAAAGTTTGAATCCAGACCTGGCCAACAACAGTAGCTTGGAGTGAACTCCTACCTGAAGTCCTTAGGTGGAAGCAGCATTGAAGACAAAGACCCTGCTAAGGTACTGAGAGGAAACCTAGTCAATAAGAGAGACAAAGTGTGAGCTTTTCCTTAAACACTCACTTCTGTGAATATTTTAATATATCCGTTAGCAGGGATAGATACAACCCCTAGTAAAAAAAAAAGCCACAGAATAATTTTCAATGAATGATGCAAAAAATAAACATCCATTCCAGGTATGCAAGCCTGTAATAGTGCCATCTCCCCTTGAGATTGTTGTTAACTGGGTAGAAGGAAAAAGAAAACTGAGCAAAAGATTTTGTCAACCAGGTTTCTAGAAAATTGTTGATGAGGTAGGAAGACCTTTGACTGTGAATTGTGCCTTTAAGCCCAGCATGTGGATAATTCTGCTCTCCTGTACACCAGCTAAACAGAAAGTCACTCATTTCATTTCATTGGACTGATTTAGACAGCCTCTGCAGGGAGCAGGAGTTGATCAAATGTGAGTCAGTGCGTTTGCCTGCTGCTGTCAGCCCCAGAGGAAAAGTCTCACAGCTGCTGAATTTCCTGGAGCTTCTGAAGAGCTGTGGTTGGTAAAAAGTGGCCAGCCCTAGAGATGAACACAAGGTGACTAATTCTGGGATTTCACAAAAAACAGTGCAAGAGAGGGAGTACAGTCCAGAGGGGCGAGAAATACAGATATGCTTGGAATGGTCTTTTGACAGGCACAGGAACAGCCCAGAATATAGCAGCTCATCTTGCAACTATCTATGAGTTCCTAGGCTTGTCCTCACTGACCTAGCAGGCAGTGGTTCCATCACCAAAACATGCAGCTGAAGAGGTTTCCAGCACCTAGAATAATCCCTTCCTCTCCTGTAGAAGGTGATGCTATCACCAGTATAGGTTCTCTCAGACACAGTTCAGAGTCCAGTCACACAACCCGTTGAATCGGCTGCAGTGGGGAGGGAGAGAGTAAAATTTTAAGGCAGATTTGTCATCACATGCTTGCAACATGAGGGTACAAACTGAGCTGCTCTGCAGTGCAAATCCATGCAGCTCTGGAGTCTTACTGTGCTGACATTCACACTTGACAAGCTAACTCAAGGTGAGTTGTCATGGACAGCAGTTTATTTGGATTAGTGCTGCGATGGAAGCAGGTTCTGCTCTCTCTGAGCTTTCATTTTTGAGCATGAAGTACATTGTGGGGTGTTCTGGTTTGAAAGCAAAACCAGTGAGAGACTCCAAGTCAGAAATACAATTTATTGGGAAAAGGGGAAAAGGACAAAAATACATGCAACAATACAAAGGGAAAGACCACCGACAAAGTCAGAACGCAACCTGGCCAGCGTGCTGGCTGCAGTCCAAATTGGAGTAGCTGCAGTCCTCTTGGGATGGCAGATGTAGTCGCTGTGTCCTCTCGGAGAACCTGTGAAAAGGCTGGCTCTTCTGTCTAGAAATCCCCAGTTTATTCAGGTTGGAATGCCTAGCTCCTCCCCCCTGGGCAGAGCATCTCACAATGGGTCATTATGAGTCTCAAGGTGTGTCCTTAATCACCTGCTCCTGGGCAGTGTTATCTCTGGTTCATGTGGTAAGGCATTGATGGGGCTATTAACAGCAGATAAGGAAGACTGCCCCAAGGCAACTCCTGCTTAGATGGTAAATAGGAAAACGTTTTTTTTAATCTTGGACATGGGGACTACACCTATTTTATTAAAGCATAGGATTTCTTCTTTCTCTTCCCATATTCAGTGAAAAGTACTTGCTTTGTCCACAGGCTTTGAACTCCATTTTTATTTACTGTGGACTATTAACACTTCAGGTTTTAGACATTGCACAACAGGTGGTCCTATTAAATGTGTTATGCCCAACAGCCTGAGCACTCATAAATTAAATTAAGAAGGTCTCAGACAAAAAAAAAGAAGTTAAATACATGTGGTAGGTCATGATAGTAAACTTTTGGATGTGGACTGATCACTACACATGGAGTTACAAAGAACATTTAAGAAAGTAGAATAATAACCTGATTCTGCTAATCAGTCAATTTCTGTGATACATGGAGAGGCTGCAGCTTTATACTGCTGCTTTATAAAATAATCACTTCGCAAGACATACTGAAACCAAAGATGTCATACATATTGATGCAAAAAAGGAAAATATGATGATATATGACCATGTATAATTTGACATGTGTCATGGTTTGACACTGGCACAATGCCAGCGCCCCCATGAAAATGCAACCTCACAGTTGAATGCTGTGAAATGTGATCAAGAACAGAGCAAAGCAGGCCCAAACTTAATAACAAAGGAAAAGAACTTTATTAAGCTACTACCACTATCACTACTATATAAGAAAAAAAGAAAGGAGAAAAAAAAAGCACACACAAGATCCAAAATGAAAACCTTCCAAAACATTCCTCCTCCCACCACCCAGCTCCAACAAACCACAGGGAGACACATTTGGACCCTTCATCACTATTCAATATAATCAGTACTAAGTCCATCAGGGGAGAGAGGAGTCTCCCTTGCACCACAGACCCCCCAGGAAACACAGCTGCCACTCCCTGTGTTTCTATGTCACACATGGCACCGCCCAGAGAAAAAAAGTTTGCCAGTGTGACCCTCTCCTTTCCATGCACAGTGCTCTCACCACCGATGCATGGATGGACAGACTGCTTTTAGGATTTTTCCTTTCAAGGATACTCTGCCAAGAGGGAAAAAACAACAGTTCAGTTTTTTCATTTTTTGGGACCACAGTCCCCCCCATTTTCTTCCTCCCCTGGGGCCAAGGGTCTCAGGAACAGAGATCTCTTCTTCTTCTCTGAAGAAAGGGGGCACCACCACAAACCTTCCCAGCTTTTCTCTGTTCGCTTCACTCCTGTTTTCTTCAGCTGCTGAAGCAGGTCTCTTGGCTCACCAGCATCCTCCTAAAATACAGTCTCTCTCTCTTGGAGGAGAAAATCAGTTCAGTCTATGGCTAACAAGAAAAAGTCCAGCCAGAAGCCACTCCATCATCTCCTCCCACCCAGAATTTCTCCTTCTAACATCTCAGGTCCCAGGCTGTCTCTCTTCCTCTCTTTCAAGCTGAGGAGGAGTAAAATTTCACAAAGCTTTCATTTCTCAAGGAAGGGTTACAAGTCCCGACTCCCTGGCTGGCTCTCTGCCTGGATCTCCGGTCCAACTCCCACGCTGGCACCTTGCGGCCTTGGGCCCCCCCACTCTCCTCCTTCCCGCGGTACTGCTGACAAACCGACGCTGTCTCTTGAGAGAGAGAGACTCTGGGGGGGGGGGAACGGAGACATCCCAGATTTCTCCACCCTTCCATCTGCAGGGGCCAGCCCGGTTCCAGTCCCTCCACCCTTCGGCCTTACCTCAGCCAGGCCGAGGGCCTTCCCCTCCCCCACCCAGCCATGGGCCGGGCAGGGGAGAGTCCTGCACTGCACCCTGATGGGAACCAGAGAGAGCGAGATCCCCTGGGAATTCTGCTTTTAACCCCTCTGTGTTCTCAGAGGCGTGTCCACCCTCAATTGGTCACCCCAAGTGTCAATATCCAAATTGACCTCTTCCTTCCGAGAAGATTCTTTTTCCGTGTCAAACCACGACAACATGCATTAGGAATATGTGATCTGAATCTAAAATGAATAGCTTCTATGCATGACTCCTGTGAATAGCACTTGAAATTATGACATGGACTGATTCAATGTGCATGAAATCCATCACCAGATCCTAAGTGTTGCCTTCTGTCTCTTTTCAACCAGACAAATGTCAGACCATTAGAAATCAGTGTTCTCCTGTTCTGGTGGAAGCACACAGAGGCTGTGGCTCACAAAAAGAGGAAAGCTTCTTCAAGCTCTCAGCCATGCATTATAACATAGACGGAAAAAGTTTCAAATGCATAAAAATATAAACAAAACCCTGAAATGCTCGGAAGACTTTGCTTTCACAGGTGTTACATGTTATACCTGCAAACATAACCCCCAGTACTTAGCCAGATGTCTGTGAGAAGGTGCAGTGACAATGGAGAGGAAGTCTGATAGCTCTAGGCAGATCACAAGGGCTAAAGGTGACATTATTTTTTTGGTCTTAGGGGTGTCCAAATTGAGGAGTAATCTAGTTCTGCTTAATCTAATTACTGCATCTAAATTACTGTTTAGATGTTGAATAAATCCTTCCCAGCAGAGCAAAAAGAAAATTGTGGGTATTTTGTACAGAGCAACAAGCTCCCTCCAATTCAGTAGAGTTAACTATGTAATTTTCTTCTGGCCATGATATTTCTGTGGTGTGCACATCTGCATGTTGACCATGAACTCGTTTTGTGTCATTGAACAGCAAAAAAGGGGTAACAGCCCTCTGCTTTTTCATGTTTTATCTCTAGTAATGGGCAAACAGAGTTGGATTATCTGTGAGCCAGCTTGTTTTCAACCACAAGAGGAAGCAGAATGAATGGTCTAATACTATAAAGCAGGAAAAGAGAACACATAGATAGCCAACTTCTACCAGCCACTACAGGCAATTATGCCTTGATACAGGAGCATGTTGCTGAAGAAATCCCCCAAGACCACCTTTTAAATAAAAACGTGTGAGTTTACAAATAGTAACTCTTCATCCCTTTGTTTTCCCCATACCTGTATATCACCACTGACATCTCCTCACCATCTGCAAGTAGATTTGTATGCACTTTTTAAACTGAGGTTTCAGATTAATATCAAAGGAAATGTGAATTTTTAGATTTGAGGCAACGTATGAAAAATCCTGAAACTTCAGCTACTGACAAAGCACGATACTAATCACTAAGAAATTTTTTCCATAAGGTACTGAGCCAAATTTTTAATGACATTCATAAATAAAGGAAAGAACCCTGGGATTCAGTACATCATTATTAAATGTATATCTGACAGCATATATGCAGATAGACATTATAGATATATATTGTTCAAACCCATGATTTCTGTTTAATATCATGGTTTTCTCCAAGAAAAAAAATGAACTCTAAAATATTTGATTCCTGTTACAGACTCAAATATTGAATAATTTTACTTAGTAAAAGTCATCCAAAGCTAATAAAAGCCATTAACTTTTTCCTCCCTAAAGATAATAAGCAATCTATTAATATTTGGGACAGTACAAGGTAAATGTCTGTTTTCTTTTAAATATTAGAAGGATAACCCTATCTCTGAGGATTTCTCTTTTAAAGATGGTGGTGACTTCATTCCTGAATATTTTAATCATTTCTCAGAGTTTCTTAGAGGCAAACATTTTATTTAGAGACAAACTCTCTTTTCATAAGTAGCATGACAGGGAGCAGCAACATGAACAAACCCCTAGCTGCAGCACAGCAGACTGTAAACAGAGGAAGCTGTTGGCAGTGGCTGATCTGACCTGAGGAGAAAACTCGTGAGTCATGGAGCCTTTGTTCATTTGAAGATTAAGTCTGTACTCTCCGTGAGAAGGATTCTCCCCCATCCTTTGCCTCAGGAGGAAAACTGAAACATGAGCCTGTTGGAGCGTGAGCAGTGAGAGAGGTCCTTATGCAAATGCTTGTTCTAAGAAGAAATTATACCATGTGAAAGTGGTTGATTGCAACATTTTTTTTCATCTAGAAATTGTTTTTTAGTGCTCAGCTTGGCACCTCCATACACTTTTTGAAACACAGAGATTTTGATTTTCACTCTTGCATTCTACGTCTTGATCAATGGCTGCTTGGCTATTTTGTACTGAAAGTTCCCCAGTTTCATTCTCACTGAAAATTACAAGCTCAGTAAATTACCTAAAACATCACTAAAATTTATAAGGCAGAATAGAAGAGCTTTCTGATCCCTCCCAGCCTGTGGGAATTTTGTTCTTTCTGAGAGTTTGCTATCACGTTGGCCTGGGGGTCAGTAGCTCTAACAGACAAAGCCAGCACATGGAAAATGCTGAATTACCCAGACTAAGAAGTAGTGACATTTTTTACCCTTTCCACAATTTTACTGTTAAATAAAAGCATTTAGAGTAAGACAGCAAAAAGGATGTGGTCATTGCAAGTCCTTTCAAAGACAGTCAGGGACTGTATGTGTAGCCTGCTTAGAGAAACAAGTCTTTACAACATGTGTCCTTCCCACACCACAAGAGAGTGCTATGTGATTTACCTGCTGCCAGGTCTTAGGATGGAAACTTAGTAACAGGAGTAATTTTGTTTCTACACAGAGCAAATACCTGGTGATACTTCCACAACTGTTAAAGGGCTCCCAGTACCCCAAAGCATACATTTTTGGCTGCTTCCCTCTGGATGACTTCAGAAAGGTTGTGTCATGGGCAAGCAGATTTTTACCGTACTACCTTTGAAATAAGTGTTAATATTTCCAATTTTCTCTGTGTAGAAATTACAAATAGAATATTTCTACTAAAGTGTTTAATCCCCTCTAAGTTGAATTAAAAAAAAAATAAATGCCAGAAGGTGCAAAAATCAAAAGCCCCCCATGCTTTAGGAACTAAACCAGTCTCAATTCGTCATGCTTAGGAGAGAAGATTGTAATGGAAATGAATCACCCCTATCTATCTATTGCTGCTCCCCACTGTCAGGGGTGGAACAATGGAATAAAGGGGCAACAGGATTGCACTCAGTATGGCAATACTTAGCATGTTTGTGAATTATGGTTTCACTAACAACTGATGCAAATCAGTGTCAGTGACATCATAGAGCACTAAACGATGTCCATCAGGCGGCCTGCTTTCCTGCAGACACACCATCTGTTCCAGCCGAGGGTGCTAGAGGCTCGAGTCAAAGCCTATTGAAGTTACTGGAAAGATTCCCGTGAATCTTTGCCTCTGTGACTCATCCAGAGCTTATACAATGCACAAAATGTCAGGCTCACAAACTGCACTGTGCAAACATGACAGCTAAAGCCTAAACAAAACACAGTGAAAGCAGTCAGCTCTCTCACACCAACGTATGCCAGGATTTGGTCTGCTAAAATCATCACAGCTGCAGACCTGTACAGCAGGAGCACACAAGCAGAAGATGAAACTGAACTGCTGCCTGTTACTGAGAAGGCTTTAGGAGACAAGAGAACTCTCTTACAGACAGAGCCAGAAGAATCAATTCTGCATCTTGAGTGATGCTGCTATCAGTGGGGATGATGTGCCTAAAAGGAAAACATGGGTCAATGGGTCACAGTCCCTGAGGAGATCAAACATCGCAGGAGAGGTGGGAGGAAAGAATCTCTGATAGCAATAAGTGAGGGAGAATTCAATGAGCAATAAGGCTAGGCAGAATTCAATGGCTGTGAGTAAAATGGGAGGATGACATAAAAATAGTCAGCTGTATCTATAGATTCAACTTGTCTTCTCTAAGTAGAGACGACAGCATTTTTCTTTCTCAAGATTACATAAAGGCACCCACTGCCCTGCACAGAGCTTCCACTGAAGTCAGAGTGAGTCATTTGTACAGGCTGCTGAGAAACAGATTCCCAGGAGAGCTAATTATTGCATATATCATAACAAGCTTGCAGAAGAGGCTTTATAAACATCTGCCACTTTTTCATTAGCTCCAGTTGAGGAAACAGAACAACTGTCAGCCTAAATGACATGGTTTGGTATTTTCCACAAATTTTGAAAATAAGGCAGTGAAGGGCAAGTCCTGATAGCACATTCAGTTTTCAAATTACTTGCAAGTAAAATACGTATTTCAAAAAGCGTGCTAATTTTATCTCCAGTCCCCTATCAGAACATGCAGTTGTTAATACATCTCCTCTACTTTATGTACAAAAAAAAAGAGATATGCAAAAGGCCCTCGCAAGCCCTGATTTACTCTTGCACTTGCACAAAACAAAACTCTACCTGTGTTAATTGTTCAGCAGAACTCAATAAGGTGAGAAACAAAATTTGAATGCATAAATCCAGCAAAACAGAAATGAGGTTTTATTAAGGACAATGTTACTCTCCATAGATTAAGTCTATTGGCCTAAAATTTATGGCCTAAAAGTTTACAACTAGAACCTCTTCTGTCTGCAAAGATTTATCTTTATTATACTTATAAACCATTAAAGCTTGTGATTTAGTCAAGATCTTTAAGTGATCAAATTGTATTATTGATCAAGTACTGAACATGAGCCTTATGTATGGCAACTGAGATGTCTGTCCCAGCATTAGCCACAGTAGACGTTCTATGGCAATTCCAAGCATTTAGATCATGGAATAGATACAAAATTTGTTCTTACTTTCTCATTCCAGGAGGAAGAATGAGAGGCTGCAGGCAGGAAAAAGGAAAAGGAGTTCAGAAATCAGAGAGATGGAAAATTAGGGCAAAATCTCAAGCAGAACACCTAATCCTGAAATTAAACTCCATGATTTGCAGTAGAATCTTCCTGGATTAGTGGTTCTTTATATGCCTCATACTCAACAAATTCCTTCTCCTGAGGCACTTTCCTTGGTGGGTGAGAAAAGTAGTTTAACACTATCTCCATATCGTTTGCAACATACTGAGGCAATAACATCTCTCACTAGGTACAGCCAACTGAAAAATAGGGTTCTGATAAAAACTTGCACTCATCTTTATTATGTATTACCAGACAGCAAGGGTTCAATAATAATTAATTATAAATATTTAGCAAAAAATGAGAAAGGGAATGAGGATTATGTGATTTTTCCCAGGCTGACAATGTTTCTCTTAGCTCATCAGTTGACGGATGAAGGCCTTCCTTGTACACACTTTCCTGATAATTTTTCAGAGGAAGATGCAGCTACACACTTGTCCCCTGTACAGCTTGCCTTTTAGGCAGTGTAGCCTCACACAAGCAAAGTAGCCCTTATTCAGCAGAGCAAGGCAGCAGAACAGATTGACTGGCTGAACAGCTATTTAAAAAATAATCAAGCTGGTTTATTTAGCGGTCATGAGCTTCAGCATCTGGACAGCTTTTTCACCTTTTTAACACTTCATTGACTTATACAAAGAAACAAACAATTCAAGAAAGAAATGCAGCAAATCTGGAACATGATATGTAAAAAGAGCAGAAAATAGACTCAAATACTAAAATAGCTATGGATGCCGTATTTTACTGATAATTGCTTTGGACTGAGCCACATTACCTTGAAAAAACATGGAACAGAACAAAATAGACTATTTGCTTTTTGTTTTGTAAAAACACTCTCTGGAGTCCTTTCCATATCCCTGTATTCTGACAGTGTACTACTGTAAGTGAAAAGTTACTCCAAAGGAACCAACCAATATTACCTGGCACAGGGAAAATGAGAATTAAGTTCTAAAAATCAATAGCTGTATCTACCCCTAGGGCATCTCTAACACAAGAACTTATGGTGCCCTTCCAAACATTCTTTATAGGAGAGAATTCCACTCTATTCCCATTTTGCCACAAAGTAAGACTCCAGCAAATACAGAAAGGCATTTTCTTAGTTCTAGTAAGGTTGCTAAGTTAGAGTAGGTTTGGGCACAATTAAGATCTGTCTTTCTCCTTTAAATAACATTAGTAGGCCTAAAATGTTCTCATTTTTTAAAATGCTAGAATAGAAAGTATCATTCTGCACTGTGTAGCAGGTATCCAGGACCCTTTGTTTTATTTTTTACTGGTTACCAATCCACATGCTTTAAAATTATGTGGGAAAACTTTGTCATCAGGCATTATCTGGCCAAAGTGGAAGAACTCCAAATCCTACTAAATATATACCACAGGCTGCACCTAGTATTTTACCACTATATTTATAGAACAGGGACATGGAAAGATTTAATCAGGGGAAAAAAACACACTCTTCTTATGGCTTGACCAATTCAGAAATTACAAAGTCTATACTCACTGCTCAAAGGATTGTCTGACGTGTCCTGTTTAAGGAAAGATGCCGCAAGATGAATTTCCCTTTTTTTGCCAGTTCTTTTAATTCTTTTTCCCTGCAGTTTGTTTTCTCAGCAGAATGAATGTAAAGACACAGGACACTCAACTGAGCTGGGCATGCCTGTGATGATGGATGAAGGGATTAGCTGCCAAAAGCTTGTACGCAGTGCAGCACTCCTAGAGAAACCCTGAGTGTGAGTGCCATGCTGTGAGGCACTACCTAGGTGAGGGTTTTCAGGACAAAGCACAGCATCCTGGGTCCCCACGTTCAGAAAAAACCTAACTCATGTTGGAAGAAATGCAGACAAAGATGCTGCAGATTTAAAATTATAAGAGGAGACTAAACCAGCTAAACTGGTTCAATTTTAAAAAGTCTGCAAGGGCATATGATTGCTTTTTGTAAAAAACACTGGAAAGGGACACAAAAAGGGGGAAAGAAAGGCTTAAAAATGGCATAACGTTAGCACAAGAACACATGGCTGTAAACCAGCCACATACAAATTTAGGCTGGAGTTTGGGGATTATTTCTACTCATCAATAAAGTGATGCTCTGGAACACACTTCCAGTCAGGAACAGTTACTGGAAAAGGCCTAATCAGTTTTAAGATGAAGCTTAATAAATCCTTTAAAAGTGTAATATGACAAGGCTGCCTACAGTGGCAGACAACTGGATTCCGTTTTGGAAGATTTCTCCAAGTGCTAAGCTCCCAGACAATTGCTAAATGCTATATCAAATTTGCTAAAGTCCATGCAATACAAAGCCTAGAAATGTGTACTTAATTCAGTTCTTGGCTTAAAAATATTGCTATTTCAAAGTGTCACATATAAAAATTATTTTGCATAGAGAAGGAAATTGAATGGCACAATAGTGTAGAGGCAATCTAAAAAAATCTCTAATTTTCTTAATTTGTATCATCCCTTATTTCCAAATACTTAGATGATCCTATTGTAAATAAACTTTCCATCATTATTTTGCAAGTTACTAGTAACTACCCTCATTATTTTGTGGCTATAATACAAAACACAGAAGGGTTAATAATTAATTCATTAATTAATAAAGAATGTTGTAATGACCAGAACTACTCCATGAGGAAGTTCTTTTAAATCACTATGCTCAGAATTTGGAACCTCTCCCTGCAACACTGGAGTGGAAAAACAGCTAGGCCATCTACCTCAGAATTATTCAAACTGTGGCTCAAGGATCAATGATGACTCTCCAAAAGAACGTTTTCAAATATTTTGTGTTCTTTTAACTACATTGGCATTGAATTGGCTCAGCTACATCAATAGCCTGGCAATCCCTGCTTGATAAAGGAAGCTGGATGAAAATATTGGGAGACGTGAAAGGCAAAGACTCTCTAAAGGTGGGAAGACATTCATTACAACATTCCTGATAGGCGCAGTGGTCAGTCCTGAAAAGGTGCCACAATTCCTATCCTAAGGAGGATTTTGGATTTCTTTCCCCCTATGACTGGAAAAAACAATAGGGAGATAAACACAAGAAAAATATATTTTGCAAGATTCAGTGATATCAGATGAGTCACAGACCTGAACCTTCTCCCACAGTCCATTCCAATGGCCCCATTGTGGTCTGGCTGGCTGATGAGCACGTGCTCCATGCTCTGCCAAGGCTGGGGACACGTTGGTAACCCAGGACACTGATGGCCTGACATGGTAGCTGGTCCCAATAGGCTGCCAGGCAGATGGAATGACTGACAGTCAGAGAGTGTGCTAGGAGAAAAATCAGTATTTTGGGGTTTGCTGTCCATTTACTGGAATCAATTTTCACAATAGGTTGCTTTGTTGGAACTTTGTTTCCACAGGGAGCTAGTTAATAAGAGGATCTGCTGGCAGATGCTGGTACAGAGCAGAGCAAAGTTTTTTTCACAGGTCTGAGTTCCTCTCTGCCTGTTTGAGTGTCTCAGCTTGCCAATGTTAAGGTTTATTCGTAATGTCTTTGTACAAGAAAACTAACAGCAACTGCTATAATATATATTACTGATAGAAATGAACTAAACTATATTTCAGTTCAGCTTTTCAGAAGACTTTTTTGAAGCACAGCACTCTCCAAGGAACCATAAACTAAAGACTGCATGGGGCTCAGATGCCTTAATGCAGAGTCATTTCAGTAGCATGATAGCTGCTGAGAGCTCTAAAACAGATTAATAAAATGATAGCAGCTTCCTCAGAACAGCTTTTTTGCGCTCACCCACAAAGTCATTTAGGGACAGTGCCATCCCAAGGGGTACCTCATCAGTATCTTCGGTCAGATTATGGCTTGTCTCTTTGTTCTGCTGCTCTTTTATTGGCAATGGGAAGAAAATGGTTTAATTCACAGCTGGTTGTTTATCTCTTGTTCTATATTCTACTAACATTTTACTTTCTGAACTTTCTGTACTTTCTGATGTTATCATTCACATTCACGATCACCACAGATTCTGCAGGGAACGCGCGTAGTTACATTCCTTTGTAGCCAAGGAATCACAGCAGAACTTCTGCGGGTCCAAAGCCTGCCCAGCTTCTCCCTGCTCCAAGCTCAGCCTGGCTGCCCCTGCTTCAGGTTTGGCAAGATCCCAGCTATGGAAAGGCATTCTGTGTCCATTGCTACCACCTAGTGGTACCTACTGCTCCCGCACGGAGTGCCGCGGGACAAATTCCCGCAGCCTGCTGGGCTCCCAGGCGTTATCCCCGGTTCATGGGCGAAGTTGGAGAAAAGGCGGTGCTCGTGCTTTACCCGGGCATCGCTCCTGCAGCACCTTCGGCCTGATGGGGGTGATTCCCTAGGCCGCTATGAACAGCAGCATCGACTCTCACTCTCAGATTTATCTAATTTTGGATAAATTGCTCTTTCATCAAAGCTGGTTGTCCGTCCTGCTCTGTCCAAACCATCAGTCCCTCCTGCAACAGACAGGGCTAAATCTGTGTCCGAGCAGAGACCTTGAAGCGCTGCCTCTGTAGAACCTGCTGCTCTCTGGAGCTCAGCTGCCCAAAATACAGAGGTGAAGAACCTCCTACAAAGAGCAAGTGTTTCAGTAAGACAAAATATTACATATTATATTATGTACAATATTATTAATATGAATAATATTATTCTTCTCCCTGATTTGTCAGTGTGAATATGCCATTGCAGAGCACTCATATTTCATGCTGAGGTGAGGCATCTGAGTGCTGACCTTAAATATTTCCTCTCCGACTAAAATTCACCCTCTTTGCTTTTTGTTTGCTAGCTAGCAGATTTTAGAGTTGAAAGTACAGAAGAAATGTTAATTATCCTACCAGCTTAAATAAGTGGTGAAACATGCAATAGTGCAGAACTCTATCTAACCTCAAATTTCCTTGGAAGAAAAGCAGACAATTCTTCACAAAAGCTCTTGACATTTTGTTTCAGCTGATTTTGCAACTTAGCAGCTTTTCACCAACAAAGGATCACAGCCCATCAACTGGGGATTGTAGTGAGGTATGGGATGATTGCCGTTTAGCTGCTCTTTATGTACCGTATTTCTAAAACTTCCTGTTGCCTGCCTCTACTATGTATTTCTTATCCTTACTTCAAAAACATTCACAGGCTAGTTCTATCCTAGCAAAAGGCTGATTTTCTACTTCTCTTCCCGTACTTTCCCACTGCCTCCCAGGTTACCTCAGAATAACCTTCCTCTTGCAAGTCACTAAACCCACTGCTGGTACTATTTAAAGGAATGCCGTTCCCTAACACATCCTACTTACAGAGGTAAGCACTGAAGACAAGGAACAAATTTCTTGCCTGCTTTTTGTTCATCTGGCCCAGCTCCAGCCTGCTGTTTGGTTTCTCCTACCTATCACCCTCCATGGATGGTGCTGTAATTTTTCTGGTTTATTTATCTCACATACATATACATATGGGCTAGAATTTAAATCAAACCACATCAGACAAAGCTCCTCATTGCCTTAAGTTTGAGAACCTTTTTCTAAGCAGTGAAGATATGCTGACAAAGCCTTTTCTGAATCATTAGTTTAGAGAAGGGCTGTGAAGTGTTTAATTTGTTTAAAATGCAGAAGGGCCCAAAAATTTCCCATCTCCTGCTCCTCCATCTTCATGACTCAGGACTTAGCCCCACAACCTGTGTGAGAACTTGTTCATTTGGTGTCTAATTGAGGAACAGACAGACTTACTGAGCAGGCAGCAGAGCTGTGGCTCATGACTGTCCCTGACAGTGGAGCAGCCATGGTGGGCAGATCTATGCAGCATTTCTCCTCCTGAACCTCCTCATGTTAGACCAAGGTTGCACCTGCCTGGTTCTGACAAATGGCAATTCTGTAGCCCTTCTCATACTCATGGTTAAACTTGATCCTAGCAACAAACCTATATGGTGAGGAGCTATTATTTTCCCAATGTTAGAGCAAAATAAATGAGCAAGTCACATTGTCTGTCTCAAAATGATCAATGTAAAAGATTTAAATGCAGAGCTTTGTGTTTAATCTTTGAACATGGGATGTTCAGGACTCTCTTCCACACTTAACTAAGACACATAAAATTTTTGAAACTTCCAATTATTTATTTTCAAGCCTGTAGAAGTTTCACCATGCACAGCTTGCAATTCTGCACACTATTCAAGCAGAAAATGCACCCAAAGGAGACCACAGGGCAAAGCAGAGGAATCAGACAGATCCTGATCCATCCCCCAACAAATGCTGAGAAACTTTAACCCATGTGATGACCCCTTGACCTCTAACTCTAACAGGCACTAACCACCAAACCTTTCTCCTCTCCAACTTCTGCTCAGTAGGTGCTAATACTCTTAAATTCAGACTGGCTACTTTTAATCCATAATTGAACTATGTTACTCGTATTTCACACCTGTGCCTTAAAACTGTTCCCACAGGGCTGTTAGATCTAATAAATCACAGCTTCCCATAAATCCCTGTTCTTTCAAATAACAGGGATTGCCAGCAATTAAGCTTCTCAGCCAAAAGCAGCAGCAAAGAAAACTTGCTAGAGCTGCACAAAACCAGGCAGCTGCCAGCAGGATAATGAAGGGAGGATGGGTTTAGGGCAAGCTTCCTGATGTGGGGCTGGAAAGAGAGAGATGGTGGTGGCTGGGTGTGTGAAAACCTGCAGCTGTGTAAGACTGCTGGTTTATTGATACTTCCTAATGTAGAAAAGGCCATTCAAAGTGCTGGCAGCAAGTCTGGGTACAGTGCTGATGCGGCCCCTGTGTAGTCCCACAAGGACTGGCTGAGGATGGGCTTTCACAAGTGCCTCAGGAAAAAGCAAGGGAACAGCAGCATTGGGATGTTTAATACTTGATGCTGCAGATATTTTGTTCCTAGTGCTAATGGGACCGATTAAACCATTTGTGTTTCCCGTATAAAGGAATATAAAAGTATGTTTTAAGGCTTGGAATTTTTAAAATAAATTTATGCTTGAGCTATACTACATAAAGGTTTTAAATTTAATACACTAGCTACATGGATCTCAGTTTTATATGTGGTTCATTTGAGACCTTGGATAAAGCAAGACTACATTTACTGGGATTTCTCATATAGGATTGTTGATGCAAGATCTCTCATTTCTTCTGCTTTTATGTGCATAACCTGCCTAACACATTTACTTCAAGACAGAGGGTTATGTCTCAAGTTTTCTGTGTGAAGCCTAATGTTCTGGTAAAAGTTAAGGTTCTTTTCATAAAAGAGAATGAGATCCAGCTGTGAAGTTTCAAATATCAGCCCCTCTTCAAACATGGAATTTGGACTGGGGTTCACAGTTCCTAAATTGCACTTCCCTGTTCGGATGCTGTGAAGTAGCTGGTCTGTTCTTTGGGACAGCTCTTTTTTGTTCTCAGCAGCTCTGCTATTAAATGCCAATTTAAGGCATTTAGGCTTCCAAGCAGTGACCTTGCCTTTCACTTAGGTCTTGAAGAGAAAAGGATTGTCATAAAATGAAGTAAAGGAAATACATTACTAACAGGTGACATCTACTTGTGCTGGGAGACAGGTCCAGTGAGAAAGGCATAGACTTCATATCAGCTTCATGTACATGCAAGAAATACATATTTTAGAGAGGAAAGGGACGAGTTTCAATTTTACTATTCTTCAGTTTTACCTTATTTTGACAAATATTTATCCCTGAGACCTTGCAGACCTCAGGAGAAGAAAGTACCAAGTACTGTTCTCAGCTTTAGTAACTACTAGCAGTACATAACTCTGAATAATGAAGGCTGAGATTTGTTCCTTATTTTTAGATTAGGCTTTATTATGCTGTGAAGAACCCAAGACAAGAGATCTACACTATCAGCCAAGAACCTCCAAAAATCATTGATTATGCTGTGATAGCCAACAGAAAATTTGTTACTCACTATCCTATTTGCAGTACAGAAGTAAGTAAAAAAAAAGTACTTTCTTTACAAGATATGGGCACATGGCACTAAAGCCTTAACAAATGTCTGTTTGCATAAACCATATCCAAAGTAAACACTGAGTTGTCGTTTGCTTTTTTAAGACACTGCACTCTCCAGTAACCTCAGAACAACTAACACATGAAGTTTGAAGCAAATATTAGGTTAAACATAAGCAGTACTTTCCTTGCAAATTTGTTCTAAATACTGCACTCGAATAATTCATGCTTTTAAATCAGAGCTGACAAAAGAAAAAAAAACCAAAACCCCACACCAAACCCAACACCCAACTCACACCCAAACAAAAATCCCATGCAAACTTAGGAGTCAACTGGTTTTAAATGCTTTACTGAATTCTACAAATCAGACTACTCCTAATCAAGATCCTGACTGATCACATTCATTAGAAAATAATTTCAAATGGTAAATACCCTCGTGAAGGCTGCAAATTACTAATAGATTATTTGACAAGAAGTTGACATTTAATTTCCTGAGTTTTTGAGTCAGAACAAGTAAACTTTTTGTCTGTGGAAACAAAGATCTTCAGAAAGAACCTTCAGAGCACTGTGAACATTTGAATAAACCCCAGAGGAGGGATCAACATGATTGTAATCAGATTATTTTTGATCTTCTAGATGGTGTCTGGTTACCTGAGCTGTAACCACAGCTGCATTAATCAAAAAACAACCTTCAGAATCACTGAATTCTTGCGCTTACTGCTTTTGCTGATGTTTTGGGTAAGGTATTTTCATGGGGGATTTGGCTTTTCAAGTCTTACTTTTGATCTCTGTATGGTCTTTTAAATGGGAAAAGATGAAATCTTTGATGAGGATTCTTGCATAAACAGAAGCAATGAACTACAGAGCACCTTAACAACAACCAAGGAAATGTGAGCCGGGCTTCAGCAATGCAAAATATCTTTTCTAAAAGTAAGGCGGCGAACAATAAGGAGAGTAATGCAAAGTCCAGAGGGCAAAAACCATCACCACTGTCCAACTTAGTAAGCATGAAAGAAACAAAAAAGTCAGTTTGAAGAAAAACTAAACCCTTCCTGTGTGTGTTGTGCAGCTTGGTATTTGTGGTGTTTTACCTCTGCTTTGAGAGCTACTGCAGAGCTGTTGAGAGGAAAGCTGCAAGAAAAAGAAAGAGTATGAGAGCACGGAAGAAATGTGGGGTCCAGGCATGAATGTGTAGCAGCAAAGAGCATTATCTGTTTTACCCGTGTAATTAAACACAAGGACAAACAGAAAACTTCAGTGCTTCGCTCTGTTACCAGATCTGCTAATAAATAAGGCACCAGGGGGCCTCAGCCATTCATGAGCAAGAACCATATTAACTCTTTACTTGCTGAATTAATATACTTCAAAGACTTCATTTAAGCAAGAGAGGCAAGAGAGAAGCAACAGAAAAGGAGCATTAAAATTCAGCTATGTAGAAAACTGCAGTAAAATTACTAGAAAAGTGACTCGAGCTCAGTCTTACTGTTTGCATGGCAAGTTTCAAAGTATGGCTTCATGTTGGAAAAATAACAAATCCTGCTTCCTGCTATCAAAATGGGAGATGGAGTGATTTAAAATTGAATTTTTAAAAGGTGTGTTTGAGACCCTTTGATCAGCTCAAGTGTTGAGGGTGTTTTGAGCTACCTGTGCTGCATGTGAAGGAAGTCAAGTCAGTGATGAAACTCATGAGTTTAGGGCTGTTTAAGAGAGTCCTCTGAGTTTTTTCTCAGTGATACTGCACATACAAGAACAAAGCAGACTCTTATTCTATAAGAGTATTACAAATCAGTGTACCCACCACAATTTGTTTTCACTGATGTCAGTCAGGTTGCATGGAGTCTCTCCCACACATCTGGAGCCTGTAACTTAGCACACTTGAAACCATTCAACAGCTGCCTGGCAATAAGATTAATTCAAAGTAACATTTTCTGCAGAATAACTTCAATTTTACTTTTTTTTTCCTCTAAAACATAAGAATTACAGCCATTTGAGTGATGTAAGGAGACTGCACAGCAAAGTAATAGGGTTTTGGGATCCAATTACAAGCAGCCTAAAAAAACCCCAAACCTTCTCTTATGTCCAATCTATTTTCCATTTGGGGCAGCTGCAGCTGGATGCATCTTGGGAGTTCAAGGCAGCACACTGATCCAAGATACACAGAATAAAACATTGTTCTCTTGCACAACTCTGGGAAGCTTCTCAAGTCATGAAAACAAACAGAAAACTGTACTTGAAGGCTCTCCCTTTGGAATTAGTAACTTGCCTAACCACCTGAAATGTTGAATCAGAAATTACTGTAATTTAAGTGATACTGGGCAGTTTTGCATTAAGAAAATTATACCTGAGCCATGTACAATGTCATGGCTAACTTGAGGATTATAAACTGTAGTTAGATGGGTATTTAGCTGATTATACTAATACAATACTTTAAAACATTACACGTGTTTTACAGCCTGATGGCATACATTGGCAGTAAGGAATAAATTCTGAGGTTTGCCTGAAGGTATACTGCACTCAGAAGTATTTTGCTTCTGAATGTTTTGGCATCTCATGACTGGACTCACTGTCTTTTAAACATTCCATAGGAACAATGACAGCCTAGAGCAGAACAAATGCAGAATCTGAAATACAGAGAGATACAGAATATGAGATCTCATCTCCAGAATAGCCGTGTGTGATACAGCAGTAGTTCTTAATTTTCCAAACCAATGATTATACTTCAGATTTCAATATTAGAATAAATATTTTGTTCATATTATGCCTTGTTAGTAATTGAAATGACAGTCTTTAATTTAAACGTGTTTTATAAGGCTCCTTTTCCTGTGACAACATTAATCCTGACTTCACTTCAACATAACATAAATCTTGTGGATTAAGGTTCTTCTTGTCCTACTGATTTAGTCCCCATCCTGCATTTGCAGTGCATGTATCTTTGCAGCAAATTCTGAAGGCTGTGCTCTTGAACTTCATGATTCAAGCCTGCAGCCTGACAGGTGAGCTGCTCACCTGATACCTATGCTAATAGCCTTGGCTTTTAACCACCTAAATTATGTAAATTTTCACATCCCACTAGTGAGTTTGAAGCTGCTGATATCACCTTGTGCCCAAATATTTATAAGCAGACAGTAATTAGGCACAGAATGTCTCTTGACACTGAATAACACTGTCAGCCATCAGTGCTCAGTGAATTGCACTAAAGGAATGAGGATACAGAAGGGGTCTTAATTATCAAAGATGTGGCATTGAGACCCTCATATCCCCTCCTGCACAGTCAGTCACTACAAGGTCCAAATTTCACCTGGTGCATACCCAGCTCAATAACTTGACCCTGTCTAGGACCCAGTAGAACTTCAGAGCAAACATGTCTGTGTGTGTCTCACAACACCCTTCCCAGTGAAGCGCCCTCCATGTACTCCTGCCTTACTGTATGCAAAAGCCTTTCAGCTGCACTTTGACAGTGGGAAGACTCCTGTGTTCATGTCAGTCCTTCTAAAGTTGCAGTTTGGTGCATTAATTTCCCTCTCACATGAGGTATGAATACAGCTCATTTTCCAGGGCTTCTCTCACTCCTGGGCTGTTGCCCTGATTTTTAAGATTTTCTAAAGCCTTCCAAGTTTACATTCTTGTAGAAAACTTTCTCACGCAACTTTCTGCAAACAACCTATTGTTTTGCATTCCTTCGTGGAGGCAGAGAGGTTTGATGTAGTGGTAGTTTGTCCAGTGTCATTGGAGAGGTGGCACGTTCACCTTCCAATCCACTGTCACCTTTGGAAAAGTATAAAGGTTGGAGTCAGAAATAAAACTTCCTCTTTTTTACCTTTGCAATTGCAGCAGCTCGTGTCATGCTTTTGCATGTCCTATAGTGACACTGGGCTTTCAGGGTAGAGGGGTTGTAGTTCTAAGGATTCTTTAGCTCTAAGAATTCAATCCAGGACTAGCAAATGTACAGATATTTTGTGTGCTGGAATAGGGCTCCTACAAGACAAATTCCAAGAGCCATGAAGAAAAATATACTTTCAGAATGAACAGGAAAAGAAAGATACCAACTATGCCAGCTTCCAGTACATACTCCAACACATACTCTAAAAAGGCAAGCTTAGTGTAAGTCTTCTACCACCTAAAGAAAGGGCCTAGAACCAAACCCTTTTGGGGAAATGACAAGAAGCAATGGCCACTAGCCACATTAAAAGAAATTCCCATTGGACTTGGACTTCAACACTGCAGTGGTTCAGGGCTGAAATGCTGTCCAGAGAGGCTGTTGCATCTCCATCTTTGGGGATTTCAGAAGACTGCACAAGGTCCTAAGCAATCTGTTTTATATGGAAGTCATACCAGCTTTGAGCTGAACACTTGACATGCTCCAGAACTTCCTCACAATCAAAATTTCTCTATGAATTGTCTAAGAATGCATATAGTTAACAAACTTGAGAAATAGTATCATGTGTGTTGGTCATTTTATTTGCCTTTTGAAGCCAAGGTTATTGAGGGTCATGTCTATAAAAGCTATGGTTCTTGAAGAAAAAATTATTCTGGATAAAAATCTGTGAAAGAAACTCTTCCTATATGTTTCTTAACTGTTGAACATTTGTTGCTTATTAAAACAATGTCTGAAGGAGGGTTTTTTTATAGAAGAACATGCTCATTCTCCTTTTAGGATTCTTCATTAAAGTAAAAACCAAGCTCAAAATGAAGGAAATAAGAATTGCATAACTGCAGGAACATAAATTTGTCACAGCACCAGAGAATGAAAATGAAGCTAAATTTTCTTGCTCCACTAGTAATAGAATACTATTTCATAACAAATGTACAGTTTAGAGAGGTTTTCAGACCCTAATGTCATTTCTCACAGGCAGTCAATCTAGCAGATAAAATAAGAAACAGAGACCAATATGACATCCACCAAGTTATCCTTGAAAACTTGGATTCTGGGGAACACCCAGTGAGGACTGAACTTCCACAGGGAGAACATAAATCCCACAAGAGAAGCAATTTCCTGCTTTCTGTCTTGATTAATGGGTAACATTAAAAACATATTTACTGGCAAATTCCAGGCTCCAGGTCCATAAAATTAATCAGCAAAACCTAGCAGAGAGATGGGTATCACACGCAGCTAGGGTAAAGCACATGAAGACCACAGATACCTGTCATTACTGAAAGTTCTGCCATGAGAAAGCACAGACATGTCTGTCTGGAGGAGATGGATCATGCCAAATGTTTCTGGCCCAGGACCAAATACACTTTATTTAATAGATACAAGAGGCCATATCAGACATCATCCTCTGACTTACTAGTTGGGTGTGACAGTACAGAATCTAGCAGACATGCCAGGATTTAGGCTGAAACACCTATTAAGCAAAACCCACGGGTTTCCAGGTTAAGGTCAGATAAAAATGCTGATGTGGCCTGTCAGTACAGAAATCTAGTAACAAGTCATATAAACACAGAAATTAGTTGCAGTATATCAGTCTTTTACTGTTGTGAAGAAATCAGTGCTACGGTTGCATTGCCACTTGGGAAGCAAAAGTCTAAAAGGATACTCTGCTAGAAGAGGATGCAATATGTGGTTTGCCATCTCCCATATGTTTGAAATTACAACAGACCACTAAAAGGAAACTATTAATTACAGTGCAATCCCTTAAAAATACATGAAATACATTTTCTCAATTGTTAATCACTAATAAGGCAACCTGTAATACAATGCAAGGGGATAAATCTCATGCTTACAAATGCATCAACAGGGACCTCTGGATTCAAGCTGCTGGATAGGTTTACCAGCTTCTTAGCACACTAGTACTTTGCTACTGTTTTTGGTATTAAAGGAGGTTCCTGTAACACACTTGCTGTACATATTTAATGTGCACAGTCATAGCTAGAGGACCTAGTCCTGGAAAAGGTGGTGCAGGTGGGTATTAAAATTGGGAGTACCAACTTGAGGGAGCAGCTGCACCATGAAATGCCAGCAGTGGCTCACCAGGGTGTCTGGGGCTGTGTCAGAAATAAGGGAAGTTATGCTCACCAGTCTGCTCTCCCTCTGTTTGGGAGCTGGATGGACTATTACTGTCGTCTGGCTTATCTGGTTAGGTGTCTTACCTGCATAAAGCGGGGAACAGATGTGAAAAACAAAACCTTCTGCTCTTGGGTTTTGCCCTTAAACAGAACAGGATCTGGAATAAACAGTGCCTGGGATAGCATGGTTCTAGCAGGAAAGGAAGAGACCGGAAAGGTTTCTGAAATCCAGCGCGACATTTTTACTCTGCCTCTTAGTCTCCCACCTGCTGAACTGACTAAAGACCTCAAATACACAGTACAACCATCATCTTGCTGATTGCTTACCCCACCTCTGAAACTTCACACACTTCTGTATCCACTGCCATAAAACCTTCAGCTGCCTTCAATAACATTTCCCTTGCACTATAACCCTGGGAAGCTCCTGGAAAGATTTCCTCAATGCTGCTGTGCAAGTTACCCAGTAAGATCCAGAGGCACCATGTGCCATGGCCCACTGACATCTGTACAGCCAACCAATTTCCTCATGCTGAAGGCCCTGCACTACACAGCTCCTCTGTGTGCTTCCTGTGTGTTCCAGACACCCCATAGAGTAGGAAACACTGCCTGCTTGGAGTGAGCAACACACCACTGCAAACCAAATGGATTCTGGTGAATACTGATGACTAAGGCGGCAAAGGCTGAAACACAGCATATCTTGGTTATTTGTGGTAATGGCACTTTGTCCCCCACTCATCAGCTCCAGAATACTTCAGGTCAAAAACCCCATTAAGTTACTGCAGTCCCATCTGCTTTGCCACAAAGCAGCAGGGAAGGTCATTCACTGCATTCCACTCCCAGCTTAACCTTTTGTACGTCAAGGAAAACTCCAGTCATCAATGCGTACATTTGTAGGATGCAATATAGTGACCTTTCACCAATTTTACTGCCATGCTCTCCTAAACTTATAAATAAAAGGACACACTTCAATTAGACTAGAATTTAAACAAAGAAAGTGATTCAATCACTTCATGAACAATCTCCTGCTACATCCTCAGCTGGGGACTCAGGTTCTGAAGGTAATTCATTCTTACAGACAGGCCAAGCAGGGGTCTTCTCACAACTGTGTTCCTTTAGCCATACATATTTCACATCCTGTTGGCTTTGTTTGTTTTTGTTGTTGTGTTTTGTTTTGCTTTGGTTTTTTGGTTATTGTGGGGGGTTTTGTTTGTTGTTTTTTGTTGTTGTTGTTGTTGTTGTTGTTTTTTCCCCAGCAAATTCTCCAAGGAATACATTATGAAATACTACATAAAATCCCCCAGTTTGCATTTAACCATAGGTTAAACTGATGCATTGTGACACTGCCATGGTGGGGCCATTATCATTTAGTAATCATCTGTCATTCTTAATCATATGCCAGCAAGTTAAAAATCTAATATGTTGTGACAAAACTGTGCTAGTGGATAACTGCAGAGTAAGCAGTTTGTCAGCCTGGAACAACACACTGGTCAGGATGCTGAGCTTCAGAAAGCCACACTGGATTTTCACTGTGAGGAAGGTTATTTGCAAGTTAAAAAGTGAGTGAAAATTGGTGTTTTCAAACACTCTTCAGAAGGAAAGGTAGCCAAACCATCCAGTTAAGCCAAAGGAAGCCACCCCTACTTTCAGTAGTTTCACTATTCTGCTACTTATTACAAGATTAGTAAACATCATTAGTAATCTTACAAGTAACTATTTTCATATGTGCTGGAAGATCTGAACAGACATTTAAGAAAACATTAACTTACCTCTGGAATAGCTCTAGGAAGTATTTTGCCTTTTCTTTAAACATTGAAGCATTTGTTCTTCATTCCAGGAAAACCTGGGAATCTACAGATTTTTGTAGCAAAAAACCCATGAACTTAAGTTACACAGAGACTGCAGTTCAACCAGAGATTGCGATGACTACCAGTCCCAGTCTATAATAATAATATCATATTTTCCATTATCTCCTTAACCTCAAACATAATGTAAAAAATATACTTGACATTTACTTGCTCCTGAGGTGAGTCTAAAACAGTCAAACAAGCAACAGTTAGAAAAAATAGAGAATAGGTGAATTAGACCCAGGTCAGCAGGAGAAAATCCTGTCTTATAGAAAGTTACCATTAACTCTCTAGGGTTAGAAGAAGGAAACTGAAAATTCACATTTTCAGCATCCAAAATACTTGTGAATTTTGAAGAGGAAAAACATGATAGACACAGGAAGAATATCCTCAATTGGATAATGCTATATATGTCATCAAAAGTTGACATTCCTGGACAGACTGTGATTAAAATAAGGAACTCAACACCACTGATCATTTTTAGAGGCCAGAGATTTAGCAAGATTCAATAAGAAAGCAAACAGACACAGGAATAGGGAACTCTGGAGTGCCATCACACAGAGACCACCCAAGCACTAGTAGCTTAGCTGGCTACTAAAGACCAGCCAGTTAACAAAAGGTGGGAAGAAAATTTAAGGGAACTTCAGCAGTTACTCATTTCTAGGAACTGGAATGCTGAATTTGTGCAAACTTTGAAAGTTTTGCAAACTGCCACATCTACACCACTGATGTGGATCTGCTGAAGCTTCCCCTCATTTAGTGCTACCTACTCCCAGATAGGATACTGGAGTTCCCAAGTCTAAAAGCTCAGTCTATGTAATACTGTTTCTCTCTTTGTGCTACAGACTACTCAGAAGCTCACACATCAACACTAGAAGTTCTGCTGAGGTATATTTTCCTTGCCAGCTATATAATTGCTGATTGATTTGCATAGAATTATCTGACTAGTCTT
This sequence comes from Chloebia gouldiae, assembly GCA_003676055.1. NCBI lineage: Eukaryota > Metazoa > Chordata > Aves > Passeriformes > Passeridae > Chloebia > Chloebia gouldiae. The sequence goes on along the minus strand of QUSF01000002.1, from coordinate 64,209,821 downwards.
AATAAGTTAATAACCATCATAATGCATAATGCATGAAGAGAACATTGTGCTGATTCATATTTAAAAAAAGACATAAAGCAATGCATACAGTCCAATTCTATGTGCAGACCCCAGAACAGATCACCAACAATCTCCTGCTGTAACTCCTAATGCCACCCGCTTTGGATCCCAGTAGTATTCTCCTTGCAAAGCACCCTAGCACCCAGAAACCCAGTAACAGGGTATTTTTGACCATTCTACCCGTTTTTATTCTTGTCCTTGTTCTATATTTTCATCATTAGAAGTCTGAACTACAGGATAATGGAATTATGCTTACTTGACAAAGGTAAACAAGAATTTACAAGCAGCAAAATATTCACCCAAAACAAAGAAAGCCCTGTGTTCTTCAAGCACTCTCATATGTATTTGTTTTGAAGTATCCTACAGCTTCCAGAATACTAAGCCCCAACAGTGCTTTTTTCCCCGTGATGCTGCATCTTGGAAAAGAAGAACTATTACTACATATGAGTTAGCTAAAACCCAGAACACAAGAAAATATATTTGAGACACCACATATCACTTCCTTCTGCAGGCATGACATTCTTTTTTATAGAAAATAAAAACGAACCATTTTTATTGACTATACTGTAGATACCTGTACAGAGTGTAAACTTTAATATTTCACCAGATATGTGAATACTTCTGGAGAAAGAGTTATCAAGCACCTTCATTTCAACAAATTTTTGATATTTACAGTAAGACATACCTGATTAAGTGTATGAATAGAATGAATTAAGAGTTATAAAAAGTTATACAAAAAGATCTTTAAAACGTTTGTATGTTTTGTTATTTTATGATAAATATGCAATTAAAGAGGAAGATGTCACACTGTTAAGACTCAGAATTGGCTCTGTTTAAAACTGTCACCATTGTGTCTGAAGAGGGAGTGAGGAAATGGGGATGTTAGCTTACTGCTGTGATCACAACACACAGTGGAATGTGCTCTGGCAGGAGCCTCACAAGCCCTGTTTTGCTCTGCTACAGGTTGATTTGCATGCAAGCTTCCTTCCTTCCCACAGTGGGGAAATCAAACTTCACTTCCAGATTTATTCTGCTAATTTGACATATAAGTATGCATTTAGATTTTCCCTCTCCAAACTTACTGGTGGTGATGAAAACATCAACTTCACTTTGATTTTCAGAACACCATTTTTGCTGTTACTGAACACTGGCACATAAATGGGCATCACTATATTTTTTTCTTTTAAGCACCAAACCAGAGGTGAGCTTTCTTAAAATCAGATTTTAACTGCCATGGTTTCTTATGGCCTACAAAAAGGCATAGCATAGTTTGCTAAAGAAGAAAGATTGCTAAGATAGAATTCAGAGACCACTTTGAGGCTTATAGAATCAAACATAGAAATACTCCTTTAAAACCCCTCAGAAAACAAATGTGACTATCCCTTTAAAACCACTTGTCTCTCAACGAGTCAACATCCATTCTTTGATCACCTATTAGCAATTGTTCAAAATACCTAAATTTTTTAAAGTGGATTTTAGGGAACTACTCAGGAATCCACATCAAACAGAAGAAAGATAAATCTCTTAAAACCTAAACAAAAACTTCAAATATATCCACTAAACAATGTTGATTATCTATAACAAATCATGTGCTGTAGGAAAGGATCATATGAGCCAGGGTGAGAATTATAATCCTTACAACACATGGATAAAGTACTTCTGTAGTACAGAAGTCAAAATCTGAGATTCAAGTTTTTGAAGTGGAAGGACTGGTAGTGAGAAGGAATGTGGTTGGGCAGTAAATACGTGCTGTTACTGGGTATTCCCCCTCATCTGTTTATGCTTGGGACCCCCTGATTGTTTCTCAGCTAGAGATAAGCCCAGCCACATGTATGATGGGCAAAGCATACCACTTCTGCAGAAAACTGCTGCTCACTCCAAGGTACAATTCAGTCTCAGGATTTGAGTAGTTCCACTCTCTTTACTATGTTCTGTGTTTTGTTACTTCAATTTTGCCAAGAGACACATCCTCCTTGTCTGGGACAGATGCAACTAAGGCCTCCACATTTACCTTTAAAAGCAAAGAGATAATTTTAGAAGGAATAAAGTGAAGTTGGACCCAACCTGGGCAGTTCTGTCTTACTTAACTGCTACAAAAACAGCCTCTGCCTGTGTGCATGTGCATGTGTGTGTGTCTGCATATGTGCATTGTGGCTTGCTGTCAGCAGCATGGAGCACTTATCTTAAGGGCCTGATTGTGTTGATAGGAGTGAATTGTTTACAGCACATTTCCAAAAGGTGTCTGCTGCTCTAAGGATTATTTTAATGCTCAGTTTCTTTCTATACAATCTACTCCAACTGTGTTGTCAGGGCAGCGGCAAGTACGGCCTCCCGGGGTAGCCAAGCAGAGGTGAGTACAGCCACCATTATTCACCGTACAGTAGTTATGTCCTGGAAAAAAAAAAGATGAAAAACCTGAGAGAAAAACAAATGCAAACCCACAATAAAATCTGAAATAAACACATACAAGAGACATTAAGATTTATGGCTACACTAGGGAAACAAGCCATAATGAGATTAGGAGTGGAAGAAAACTATGCTTTGGGGAGATAAGAGTCACCATATCCCTTGTGTCAACTTGACATTCACATGAAAGAAACATCAAGATATCAGAGTGAAAGAGGCAACATGAATCAAGTGGGCTGTTCCTAAAATACCCTTCATAAACTGACCACATGGTCACAGATATTAGAATGAAGAGAAGTGAGTGAGTAAATAGAGAAGTGCAATGCGGGGACAAAGTCCAAAACATCATCTTCAAATACCAGCTGCACAAAGACGGAGGAATGATCCATGAAAACAAACAAACACAAATAAATTAGGTGGTTGGGAAAGTGTTTACATTAAAGAGTGAAATGAAAGAGAAGCCAGTGCTAGAGGCAGTGGATCAGAGAGGAAAGGCATCCATCCAGAAAATCACTTGAAATAGGCATAAAACATAGAAAGAAATTACACCAATATTCTGATTATAGGTCTAATCAGAAGATTATAGATATAGGATTATAGGTATAAGCATATATTCAAGAGCACACAATATTGTTAAATTTTACACTGCCTACCAAAATAGATCAGTGAATGAACTAGTAATAACAATATAACCGATTTCTTAATTATGACATATGTATGTATATTTAAGCTCTGACCCAGAACTTCCACTAAATTGTTTTTTATTGCATATGTTAAGTAATTTGAAGAGAAACTATCCTAAGGAGTTTTTATAGTCCCAAAGTAAAAATAGCACAACTCCTATAATTCCAGCCATATTGGAATAAAAACCAGCAAATGCTTCTCCTGTGATTTGCCAAGAACACACAACTGCTTGACAAAAAGCAAATTACGTATCATGGGTATTAGCTTCCTCTCTTCCTATTTTCAATAGCATATCTGGAAAACTTCACATTCAACAAAGCAAAAGGGCCAGCTCACTCTACCACCTGCTGTTTTCTGAACATTCCGTTTTGAAAAACCACTGGATGTCATTAAGGACATCTGGAAGACCATAATATTTCTGTAGTTTAAACTTAATAAGTGAGTAAGGCCCTAGCTATGAATATAGCATTCAATTTAGGAAATGATACATAAGCATGTCTGCCAGGTCAGATACCTATTTTAATCATACACATGGTTTTGCAAAGAGTAGAACAGGTGCCTTCTCCCCCTCCAGTTTTGGTTTCACGTGGCAACTACAACAACTGCTTTTATGGAAAAAAAACTAGGGGGCTTTTCATTTCTTACTAAACAGAAATCTAAGCACTAACCTGAATTTTCACTACCCAAATCAGTTAGCAGCTTATAAATGGGAGCTGCTACTAAGTTCATTTAGACAGTAAGGTGTTACACAGCTGGATAAACTCAAGAATCATCTGGATTACCTCCTGGGCACTGAGCAAAGGCTGTGGTGATTCCGTAGAGTCGTGAGCGCTTGTGAGGCTGGAAGTTATCATTTTCTAATGAAATCGTGCGATCCACTGCTACAACAGCATCCCTGCCACATGCAGAAGAAAATATACAGAAGTGAGATGAAGGTGAAAGTATAGGGAAAAACACAACAACACAACAAAAAGCCTCCCAAAAACTCCCAACCAACCAGTCAAAAAAAAACAAAACAAAACCAAACATGGAGAAAATTTGAAGTTGCTTCTTTTTTTACATTAGGAAGAGATACCAGAAGTAAAATCCCCTAAGTCATCACCTTTCCTGGGCAAACCTAGTATGTTATGACTTTCACTCTAGGCAGCTAAGAAATTTATCAAGGAGAAACCTTAATAAGGTACTTCCAGTACAGGACACTGTCCCTCTACAGGAGGGATGCATGTGTTGGTAGTTATGGTACAATTTTCACATTCTTCCCCCTGACAAGTATTGTGGTACAGCTGATATTGCAGCTATTAAGCATAACAATTGTGGACAATGATGTGTTTTAGGTGGAGCCTGATCTCCAGAAGGAATATATCTAGTCATAAGCAATCCTTCCTTCCTAAGTATAAAAGGACAGTCAAGTGACAGACTTGTAGCATGCTGCTCCTCAAGCCTGTTCTAGAATAGCACTTCCCAGATGTTAGTTTCTAACTTGGAAACTCTCACACACAGTAATAGCTACTGCTGCTGCAATTGATAGAGGCATTTGGGTAAGACTTTGTTGACAGAGCTCATAAAGCCATTTACCTCAAGTAAAAATATTCATTTTAAAATGCAGGGACTGGATTTTTCCCCAGAAGTTAAAGTAAACCTCTAAGTCTTGTTTGTATGGCAACATTTTAGAGCATTTACAATAAAGAAAGTGTCATCAAGATAGTGAACACTTTTTTTTTTCCCTTGTATTTGATTGAACATTCATATAATATAGGGCATAGAAAGCCAAGAGTGATGAAATGTCTGCCCTCCACAATGCATCTGCAATAAGAGGAAAAAAGTTACTGCCTACTCCTTTCCCAAGAATATTCAGTGTTAAAAGCATTTTATTCAAGGACAAATTACTATGCTAAAAAGTGAAAACTCAGTTAACTGGCAGCATTAATAGGTCAACTCTACATATCCACTCCACCCTGAATCAGCTATTGCCAGGAAAGCAACAAAACAGAAATGTGTGAGAGGTCAGGCATGAGAAATGAGGTATATACTTCAGTTTCTACCAGAGAGAAAAAAAAATATGAAAGTACTCCATAATTTCTTTAGCAGATAACATACCTTCTCCAGTCTGTATAGTATAAATTCTTCCCATAGCTTGTTACACCAAAAGGATACTGAATCCCTTCAACAATCTTTCGCCTACCAAGCTGATTAGGGTTCATGCATTCCAGCCTCTTGGTACCTGGATGTAGAGAAACAATTAAGCCTTTGAATCAGAACAAGAGTGCTCTCATCAGGAATGAAACACAAGCACAAATATGCAAGCATGAACAGGGTGTAAAGTCCTGGAAATCTTCCAGCTTGCTGCTTAGTCGAAGCCTTCCTCCATGTTACATGTGTACATGTGCCAAAAATTGAATGGATAAATATGCTGATGCTAATGCTACTCAGCACACCACCAAAGTTAAAGTCCCAGGCTGCCATGGCCAATGCTCACAAGCTGAGGTTCCTGCTATGGATTCCAGAATCCTTGGGCTGGTGCAGAAACTGACAGAAGGCCTCCTCCATTCTGGAGGGATACTTCAGCCGTTAACTGGTTCCACCTGCTCTGGACAACATTTTTGCAGTTTGTTTGGTGAGCATGTTCCTGAAATGTTTGCTGGATTGAACCATGAAGATGAGACTGCAGAAAGAACATTTAACTCATAGATGCAAATAGGGTGCAAAAGGGTCTAGCATTAAAGCCATTGCAAGCTGGGAACACTGCTAATGGATGTAAACACCTGTAGGTTTTTCCTAAGTAATGTGTTTTAGAATTAGACCAAAAAAGGAGAAGATGCAAATGTGAGAACAAGACAGGAAGACAGAGAAAGTAACTAGAGATAGCAGAAGGAGATACATTTGAAGATTGGAGAAGGTGTTTTACAGTGAAAAAAAAGAGCCTGACCATTTTAATTTATTCAAAATTTGAAAGGTAACTTGAAGTGTAAAAGCACCTCCACAGGAAGACATCCCTGCCAGAGTATACAGGGTGAAAGACAGCAAGATGCCAAAAGATAAAAATTAAATGAGAATTAAAAGCACACTTCCCCTCCACCCACTGTCACAAAACTAACAATGGGTTTGTGGCAGAATTTTGATCCCTTGATCTTTGGGGTGCATTGCTTTTTCAAGACTTGCTTCAGTCAAATATAAGCCAGACACAGCCTCAGGTTACAGGCCTTAAAACAATAGTGCCAGGACGACATTCTGTAAGGCAGATTAGATAAATCTGTGGTTTTCCCTAGTCATAAACCAACAACTACAATGCCCTAAGCACCACCTCATAAAACAGCCATATACAAGACATACACAGACATAAATCTGTTGCATTCCTAGAAGGTTTTGTTATCAGAATTGAAATCCTTCAGCTTGCACACAGTCTTGTGTGAATAGCAATGAATAAATCATTAAAGCCAAAATCTATGGCTGCGCATCATTTCAGGACTGGACATACTTACACTACTACTATTACGAAGAAATATTTTAGCCCTCCTTTACCTGCATCTACCCAGCACAGCATTGAGGAATAAGGATCAAATGTCAGTCCATTTGGTAACCCAAGATCATCTTTAACAAGAATTCTTCTGTTTGTGCCATCCATGTACGAAGTTTCAATTTTAGGAGCTTCTCTGTTCCAGTCAGTCCAGTACAAATTTCTTAGGAAGAAATAAAAGGCTAGAGTTGAGACAGGGACTTATCTCAAAAGACTGTTGTAATTAAGAAAATGCTAAGAACACAAAAGTAATGCACAGCCCTAAATCATTTAAATAAATAAGAAGGGCCATATTGCACTTTGATATAGAAGTCAAAAAATGTAGTAAAAATTGAGCAAATATACTTCCATTAAAAACAAAAGGAGCAAGCACAGACATAAGAAGAAATGCTTTCCTTCCATTGGTTAGCTTATGCTAGCCAAAATTACCTATATTGCAACAGTTCTGAAGGCCATTCAAAATCTACATCTACATTTCAAGTTCTTCATCTCACTTCCCATCATATCTGCTCAGGCTAAAGCAAGAGTATTTGGCATACATTTGGGACCCATTTGAAACAATATTTTTCTTTTCAGTGTAGCATGAAAGCAACACACAATGGAATCAAAGTAGTTTATCCTCAGCAGAGATCCCAAGAGAGGGCCATTAACTCTCTGATGTTTTACTATTAATAGCCATTTTTTAGTGATAGGATTTTTGCCTTGGATGTACATTCTGTGCCTGAGAAAATGCACGGCCCCTTAATGACACCCATGTTGTATGCTCCTTAACACACACACACAAAATTTACTATAAGATGGAAGTCCATGATGCTTGACCTAAGATTAATCCATGATGCTTGACCTAAACTTAATCCATGATGCTTGACCTGAACCCAGAGCCTTATTCCATCACCGGGGCTCTGCATGGAACACAGTTCATTCAATAACCAGGTAAATAAAATAAAGCTTTGCATGTGTTTCTTGACAACACATTCATACCCTCTCACAGGATCCACGACAATTGCCCTGGGGTTCACCAGACCGGTGTCAAAAAGGATGCGACGCTGGCGCCCGTCCAGCCTGGCCACTTCTATTCTATCCAGCTGAGAGTCAGTCCAGAAGATGTTGCGACCTAGATGATCTACAGCTATCCCTTCAGGGCTTCCCAAGTCTGCAGGAGAACAGTAAAAAACATTCCTAGGCATTATATTTATTCCCAATACACTCCACCAGCCTCAGCGCTGCATAAGGATAACCTTTAAGAGAGATAAGTTTTCTTCAGTGTTCTGGCTGTGGGCCTACAAAAACTACTTTATATCCTTTGGAAGAGGAACATGCATTTTACTTCAAAGTTTAAATACACATAACTCTCATAAAGACATAAAATGAAAAGTTCCATGCAGAACAAACTCGCCACACATAGAAATTATACATGCAGGGGCAAACATAGAAGGAGTTTATAACAGAAAAAGAATAGCAGATAGTGTCAAAATCTTATTCTACCATACTTAGAAGGCCATAAAATGGATTTTATAACCCTTAATATTTCTTCTTCCTTAGTACTGGCATACACAGCCCTCCTTTGACAGCTGAATTTATGCTAAGTGAGACAACAATTAAACAAAATCAAATTCTAAATGCTAGAGACAATGACATTAACTAACTGATGCCATCTAGATCTAGTTCGTTTTTGCAGAACTGTTCTTTTTGGAACACATTTTAGCACTGTATGAGCACAGTTCTCCTTGGACAATTAGTTGTTCCAAAAGCAACAGGAAATAGCAGATAATGACCTTACTGCTCTAGCATTAGTAATTTCTAACTTGGGTGCAGGATGCAGAAAAAAAAAGTATAAAGCATAATTCAGCCACTATGAGAAACTGCTCTGTTTTTATCAAGGCTCCATTGAAAAAAAAAAAAAACAAGCAGACCATGAGGAATTTAAGGAAGCCAAAGACAAGTTATAAAAAAAGAGGCTATTTTCATTCAATTTCAGTTCCAAAAGAAGAGGAAAGAATTGTACATGGTCACTCCCCAAAAGAGGCAAAGTGACCCTTTAAACCAGCCAGATGTTGAAAAAGAAGCACCTTTCAAATGCTGATCCACACACCGAATGGAATGTGGCCTGTTAAGACTTCTTTTAATTCTTGGGTTTATTCACTGACAGCCATTAAACAAACATTAGGTGACACAAGCAACCTTTCTGGAGAAAAGGCATTTGGCTCAGGATGTTGGAACATAGGACTCTCTAGATTTTGCTATTGTGATGTTGCTGTAACAATTGCACAACAGTTCAAGCATCCTCTGCTCTCCCACTCCAGTGGATTACGCTTTATCTGCACACATGACATTTTAAGTTTATATTAATTGCTGAAGAGGTGGAAAGGAACAAACAAGATGTATTTCAGTGTTTCTGACTCACAGCTCATGGCCGGATGGAAGGGGTGATGGGCAAGAAAGTAAATGTTAATCAGGCATTTCTTTACGCCCCGCGAGGGCTCTTGGGCACACTTTGACTCAGATATACTGACTTCACATGACTCCTTTATTACTCCAAGTGCTTCTGTGGAGCTAAACCTGGCAGCTGCAATAAACCACCTCCCATATACTTCAGACCCTCAAATGTTCCTACTTTTTTCCTTGCCAGTGGCGGTGTCTGGTGAGGGTGGCCTCATTTTGAGGTGACAGCAGCAACAGCCCCCAGTGTCTGGGATCAGAATATTACTGACTAAATGGTAATAGAGGAGATCCCAGAGGCTTTTAGGAAACAGAAGACAGTAGCAGGCAAAAGGTTTGCTGTCACTGACTCCCAAGAGCCCCTGCTCCCTGACTAGTTTCCTTGTTTCAATTTCCTTATGTCAGTCATATGTTAGAAGATTTAGAGAAGTCTAAAGTAAATGTCCCTTCTGTGTGGCTGATAATGAGCCAGAAAACACTATCCCCCATGGAGGGAGGGGTAAGGGAATATTTCAAAGCTTCATTTATCACCAGTCTTTCCAGAAGCACAAATATGTTCTTGCTATATTGTCATCAAGCCTGATACAGTCAGAGGCTCTGTCCCGGAGGGCAGGTTTGTACAGATATACACAGCTGATAAGACTTTAACCAATTACTTTAAGCAGAGGAAAGCTCTGCTTCCTAACCTACTGCCACAGCTGCAGGGCTGAGAAAGCCTCCACAGCTGCAGGGATAAAGGAGAACTGGACGGGGCTCCACAATTAAACAGTGCTTCTGCAAAGCAGCACAACTTGGATCACAAAAGCTTTAAAAAGAAACAACTAAAAATGTAGTACATTCCACAAAAATACGCATGAACTGAAGAAAGCAGCTGGAGCTCACAGGAGGAAAAGGCAAAGATCAAAACAAACCAAAAAAATTCTCCTAAGTCTTCTGAGGGGGAGGCCTTATTCTATTTCATTTGAAAGTTTGAAATTTGAAAGTTTCAGTTTTGGCCCACAAAGAAGATATCCATTCAAATGCTAAATATTCATTACTACTTCGATCTGAATCCTTATTGAAATGTCCATTAACATACAGAAACTAAAGTGCAACATCTCTCCCAGTCTCTTCAGGAAAAGCATCCACATCCTACGCAACCAACAGAACAACAGAATTAATGAGAAAGCTTCATGCATACAATATTTTAATAGCAGATGAGATTTCCATGTGGCATTGAAGTATCTTGAAATACCTTAAATAATCAATCAAATTCAGTCGAAAGCCTTCACAAATAATTTTCCAACATTTTATACATTGCAAGAATTTTAATTTTTTTAACAATGTCTGCAAAGCATTCAAAGCAAAGGTGACCTCTTCCAGTACCTTGACTTCACAAGTGTTCTAGGATCTTGAGGGCACTAGTGTTTAAAATGTGCCTCCAGCTACTTTTGCTGTGTATTTTTTTTAATGACATCACCCCCAGCCACTCACTTTGTTCTCTAAACCTGTCCTTCCCCTTAGCCCTTTCCAAGCAATAAACGGGTTTAACATCCAAGATACATGGGCTTGCACTTAACCCTTCTAACGAATATTAACATGGACTGCAGTAGCAGCAGTCTTGAAGGAAAGACTGTAAGAACATGATAAAAACTGGATAAGCACTAACTCCACAATACCATCTAGTATAATGCTCAAATCCTTGGACAACTACAAAGGGTAAAAACCAAACAAGGTGGCTTTACTCACTTTCCATGCTCACTTGAGTAGCAGGCATGGGAAAACCACAGCTGAAATGGTTTCTAACAACTCTTCAGCTGTTTGATCCCCAAGCCAAGGAAGAGAGAGCAGGAGTTCTCTTCAGCCTCCATGCTCACCAGTCCTTTCTCAGCAGAGCAGACAGCTAACAGGTAGAGTTCAGGAGAGAAAAAAAAAATACTACATGTCACAAAATCTCAGCTATCCAACACCTAACTTGCTTTCCAGAATCAAGGACACCCTCTGATAGTATTTCACGTTAATGTATAAACACAACTCTGAGTCAGCTCAGGCAACACCTAGGAAGTACATATTACTAAATTCAGGTCTCCTACCGCTCCTAGAGAAATACTTTTGTGCTGTTACCTGTTTTGATTATGGTTGTTGGCTCCCCACCATGCAGGCGGGCCCTGCTGATTGAAGGGCCGCTGATGTCTGTCCAATAAACCATCTTGTCCACACAGTCATAAGCAACTCCAATAACAACTTTGTCCTGTTGGACAACAGGCAAGTTAGATCAGCTTAGGATAAACAACAGTTACTCATCAGCAGCATTAACAAATTAGCTTTAAAGTTTCAAGCCTGAAGAAACAAAATTCTTGAAGAAAGGTGGAAAACGGGGAAGAGAGGCTGAGAAAATCACTGGGTAATATTGTCAAATATCTTAGAAAAATACTTTCAGTTACAAGTCCCTTTTAATTAGCAGAGATCATTCACCATTATTTCAAAGAAGCATTGGAGATATTAGTACTGAAAAGTTTGTTTGAATTCTACCGCTTCATCTGCATACCCATCTAAAAAAAGTTCATGTTGACATTTTACTGTGTCACCCCTTCATGTACCTTTTTCCTCTCATTCTTTCCCTTTAAGGGAGAATAATGACTTCCATCAAATCTGACTTGCACTGACATCCAAGTCATGAATTATGGCTACACTTCCTATGTAGCACCACTGGAATCTAAAAAGTTCTAGCAAAGTAAGGTTTTAAAATAAAAATTAGCTTAAACAAGTACTACATAAATCATTGTGGTGGAAACAATGTTCTCAGTAAAAAGAAACATTTAAATGCAATTTTTCAGGCAGAAAGAAGACAGGACTAGAGTTTGAGTTTAGAGTTCAAACTCCCTTCCCCAGGCAAATCAAAGGGAGTATCAGGGTAAAGCAACAATTGTACACGGATTCCCAAGTCTGTCACTGCTCTGCTTTTGCAACACAACTTCTTAGAAAGATGTTCCAAACCCATGAATTAAAACAGATGCACTTACTCATCACAGTACATTAATTCTGTGGGTTGCAAAACTGTATAAACACCTCTGGTACAACTTTGCAAATACACAACACACAACACAAAGTCAAAAATGCTAGCAGAGACTGAAAGTTTCCATTTAATTGGAAGTTTCTAGAAAGAATTACATCTTATCTCCTGCAAGTTCTTTCCTCAAAATACTTCTAATTAATTAATTAAAGTTAGATCAAGTAAATAATGATCGGTGACAAGTATTCAGAATCATGTCACCTTCAGACTTATTACACCATTTTTTATACAGCATTTTACTTTTTTAATGTTTTTTAAAGTGCAGCAGCACTTTACATAAAGGAAAAAGCCTTGATTTTGCCCTTACATCACAGCAATTTATGGTACTATTTAATGAAGTTAGTCTGTGTAATTTAGCCAGTATTTGATTTACTAACTGCTCATTATAATATATAAGAAAAAAAAAAAGATATCAGCATGCTACTTGACATTGACATCTATTCTAAATAAAGCAACACTGGAATTAAACCAGAAATCCTAGGCCTTGGGCAAAAGAAATGAATGTGATGAAACTGCCAGTGCAAAGGGCTGGCATGTGACACAGGTGGTGGAAAAGAGGTTCTCAGTATCAGGAATTCATTTTCTAGGAAAAAAGATTCTCAAGACGGTAGTAAGAAGCATGAGAAAAAGATCTACCACCCACTGGGCTTACACATGAGGAAGGAAGCAAAAAAAAAAGAAGAAAGAAAAATATATGTGTAGCCAAGAAGTGGAGACAACTGACTGAAAAAAAACAGGAATAGATTAAGACTCAGGAAAAACTTTGAGGGAGTAGGAATGAAAAGAAGGGAAAAAAAATCTCCATCTACTGATATTGTAGGTGTCCTAAACATTTATACCAGAGTCAGAAAGTTAATAGAAGTGTGAACAGACAGCAGTTTATATGAAGAACTGCTGGAGGCACATAAGATTAGATTTTTGTCTTGTGGTCTACTGTGAGCCATTCTTTAAAAGGAAATAATTACTTTTTCCATACCTTAGGTTTAAGATTTCTCACTAGTCAGGTCAGGAATTTTCAGTATCAAATTGGTGAGATACTGACATTTTAATGAAGAGTAAAAATTGTGTTTTCAACTTCAATTATTGAGGTATGCAGACAAACAGTAGCTTTCATCTTTGTCGGGAATCTTCTAAAAAACATGGACTTAGTATAGTAAATTACTTACTGGAATATGTAAGAGTGCTTTTGCACCATTTTTCTTCATATTGTTTCCCTCTAGTGGAACATGTTCAATTTTACCACTCTGGGCAAAAAGCAAGTGCGTTCCTGGCGGCAGAGGCACCGTGTCTGGTCGAACAGAGGGCCCAACAACAACAGGGGGAGCGGCTGTGCTCAGACCTTGTAAATAGAGAAGAAACAGATGGGCAAAAAATTAGCTTGTACAGCACAACAAGGCTCCTTATTATCTGCAGAGACACAATTACAGTCAGAATTCTTAGAAGAAAACAGCCGTATAAGCAAACATCAATAACTATAATCAGATGCAGAAAGCTTCCAAAATCTTCCTCTTGGCTGACAGAGCAGGAGCAATTGACATGACAGGTCTTTTCATGTTTCCCTCTGTAATTGCTCTTTACTTCAAATGTTTAGAAAAATCTATCTTATTTTGCAGCTGAAGTGAGGAAGTCGTAGGAAGAACATCCTTCATTTCCTGAGGCAAGTCAGCTGTTACAGCTCCCATAGGGCAGAGACTATCTGGGCCTCTCACCATTTCAAGGCAAGGAAGAAGCTAGAAAACTTTCTTGGCCAGAAGCTTACCAGAGCTGTCCAGATACCCTGGCTGAAGGAAAAGTGTGTGCTGGGATCACTGAAGGGCATGAGACATACCAGCACTGGGACAGCGGAAATCTGCACTGCTCCATGTCAGTGCTGTAGCTCAGGGAAGGACTAAGCCCCACATTCGGGAGGCGGTGCACTCAGACGGAGACACCCACAAGAAACAACCGCTTCAGCCACTTACATGGTGGTCGAACTCCTGGACCGCTTCTGGTGCCATCAATCTCATTTCCATCCCTATCCACACACCAGCAATATCCACTGCCAGCATGGCACTGAGTGGGTAGATAATTCCCATGCTCATCACACTGGGGAATGAAGTGATCAACTCTTACACCCCTTGGGAAGAAAGCGCCTCCACTGCCAAGAGCTACTTCGCGTTCATGCTGGCATTTGGTCTTTTCTGCTCCTGGGGAAAATAATGAACAGAACAAAACAAACCCCAGTGAATATTTCTGTTATAGCTAGTAACTACAGTCCATAACAGTTAACATATACTGACCCCCTATACACAAGAATTCTTACCTCTAGTGGACACATGACACTGTTCCAAACCTTGAAGGCATGTGACTTCAGAACAGCTTCAACAAGTCTGCCCTATGTAAGTGTGACATACGTGCCTTAAACTTATTTTATCTCTCACTGCCTAGTTTATAAGAGAACAAACAAGTCCCCTTCATCTTCCATCACTGAGAGGTCATAAACAGGAGCTGGAAAACATGGTTGTTCTCCTTGAAGCAAATGAACAAGAACATTCTGTTTGACTTTTGACCCTGAAGTCTACTTATTGGCAATTATCCATGGGCTTTAAAATGTGACTAATTAGACAGACCCTACAGCTGCTGAAGATTTTTTTGTAATGCTAGAAGTCGAGATTCCCTTCAAAGCCACAAGAGAAAACCACAACGTGAAGCAGATGCCAAATCCTCTACAGATCTTAGGAGGTGAAGCAATTAATTGCTATGATGTATATTAGGTCTTTGAAGTTTGGTTATGAAGTTTGAGCACTCAATTCTTCTGGATCTAAGAAAGAAATTGCAGGGGCATCTAGTCCACTCTCTGGTGAAGCACGGAGAAACATACCATGCACATTGGCTACATCACATGCATATCTGTTACTGCAGAGACTACAGAGGAAAGACTTTTCAGATGTCAGATCAGGACATTCAGGGATCTGCCTCTTTATGTTTCAGTTTTACTAAATAGTCTGAAATAAATGTACACCTTCTTATTGTAATATCTATCATGCAGTAGGGAAAGTCATCTGGATCAATACATCTTCTAGAAGTCAAGGAACATAATGAAATTAAAAGAATACAAAAAAAAATATATTTCCTTCTCCAGACAAAGAAATCTGGCTTGGTTTTACCATACACTTGAGATCCCTGGGAGAGGAAGATGTAATTATGGGAGAGTACCCTTTCCCTGTCAATGATTTCTACAGACATTTAGAAATACTTAGCACAAACTGTCTGCTGAAGAGGCTTTAACACTACACTTCCATTTACTCCTTTCCTTGTTTTTACACTGCCAAGATTAGGACAGGATTAGTTTTGCGTGGCTCAGACTAGACTGACCCCAGCTGAGCAAAAAGCTAATCCCATGCATCTACAGACTGTGGTGGTGTAAATCTCTGTTCTGTAAAAAGAAGGGAGGTTTTTATTGATGTTTAAACTAGTTATGCAAGCAAAAGCTTTGGACAAGTTTCATGCACCTGGACATAATTAGAGAAATATAAATGACTGGAGAACAGCTCACTGAACAACTGCAATATTTGGCATCGGTTTTAACGTGGGTGGTGGAGAGCCTTGAATCAACCTACAAAACCAGGTCCTGTAGGAAAGTCTTCATTATCTGTCTCAGATTTTGTTTTCATGTATTCAGTGTCCTACGCAGTATGCAGGTAAAAGAAATGTTGATGCCAGTAAACAGATGGCTTTGGCACAGGTTTTTTTATTTTATACTCTCATTATAGGCCCTGTTCATGGGAGAAATCAGGGGGAACACCAAGTATTGGTAAACTACCCCCCACACGTAGTTTTGTCCAGTGCAGAAAAAAATTAATAATTTCATTCCTATCAGCTTTGAGAAACACTATTAACTCCTCCCCAGTAGGATACAAGAAAAAAATTAGAAATTGTTTCTTTTCTTCTTTGCATCAGAAACTCATAAAAGTAGGGTATATACTAACAGGTTACAGTTTTTTAATCAATATTCTATAAGAATTATGGAAAGGGGGGTGTATACACTCCCAGATAGGACCCAGTGGTTACACATAAAATATATTAGTGTTGTTGGTGCCTTGAAATATCAATGTGTATTCTAATTTCAAGACAATATTCACAATAATATCTGCAGATTTTACTCAGGAATACTGATTGTATTTTTTAAGAGAACTTATCTTGCAGTAATCAAGACCATTCTCACAAATGGTCTGCTTCTGCATGTAGCAAAAGTCAAGAGACTTTTCAAAAAAAATTCAAAATTAGTACTGAATTTCTAGAAGGGAGAGCATATGATTGGTTCTTTGTAAAAAATCCATCAATGCTGAATATTTACTTGCATAAAAATATTTGCAAATACCCTATTAGGAATAAATGTGTAGTTTACTACTTCTTTGCTCATGAAAACCCCTTATACTAGTGATCACTTTATAAACAGTATCAAGTACAGTAAGTAAGCTATGTCAAACAGACATTCTGAAAAGAAATAAAGTCAGAGTTACCATGTTCATCTGTGCTGACTCAATAATTTTAACCCAACTTTCAACATTGTTTTGACTTCCTGATATGAATTTAACCAGTATTAAAACTTATAAACCAAACAAGTTACTAAACTAAAGGATAGCTCAACCAAGCATTTGGAATCCTTTCTCCATTTTTTCCTTCTTACCTCTGAATCATGGCCAGAATTACTATGCTTACAGTTCAGAGGCACCTAAAGGAATGCGAGTTGAAACCTACTTCAGTGTTCTGGTGAAGGCACAATAATACTGGACAAAGACGACAGTGGGTTGGGATAAATAGTCTGCTTACACTGTTTATACTGCCATACCTTTTACTCAGTGAGGTTAGGAGAAGATGCTCTGATTTTGCAAGTTTTAAATTGCATTAATTAACTCTCTAAAATTAGTCTAGCTATGGCAGAGTTTGAAAGATGAGATTGACATAATAAATAAAGCACATTTCCTGCCCCGATGAGCTAACAGCACAACCTAGGCAAAATGTGTATGAAAGAAAGGGCACATACTTAGGCAGCACAAGGGCTACTTCTTAAGCCAGCATCCAGACACAAACCTAGGAGCCAGAAAATTTCCTTCACTACAGCAGCCTAAATGTGGTTTCTTAGTAAGCCTGTCTTTAACATAAGTACTGTAGTATTTCATCCAGTCAAGACTCTTTAAAGATAGAGAACATTTAGCATTACGAGAGTCCTCTGATCTCATTATTGGCATGAAGAAAAAGTCCATTAAATACAACTGGTAGTGAAAAGAGCAAACAACATCTCCCTGCTATAATGGTGCTGCCACATCTACTACTGCACCTGATTGTAGCAAATGGAAAACAAGCCACACCTGTTTCAAGGCTCCATATACAGGGATAACTAGCCCTGATTTTCAGGAGGTTCTCATGATTCTTGAAACCCACATTTGAAAGGCTAGGCAAATTATCATGTCAATGATGCTAAAAACGGTTACAGGTTACACCAGGATTAGTTCATTCTGCCAGAGATTAAACAACCAGTAAAAGCAGGACCTAGGTAATTATTAGTGATAAAAAAAACCAGGGAGGACATCAGTTTTTCATTAACAACAGGATAAAGTTATAGTATTTTTCAGTATATGCATTTAAACATCACCAATCAGCATTTGCTATAAAATTAAGTAAACCCCCATCCTCACTGCGTTTTGCTGCAGTTGATGCTTGACTGCTGAAGGTAATACACGGACCTAATAGCTTTATGTTTTTCTACAGCACTCTATTTATGCCCACAGGACTGTTTCATTTTGGAAACTAAGCACTTAATTTGGAAAATACTTAAAAAGTGGAAGAAATTATCCGAGTCAGAATTCAAATGAAGTAGCGGTATCTTTGGTAAATTCCCATATTACCTTAGTATTGCTTGTAAATTTCCCTATTAAGAAATTTAATTCCATCATTTGGATTCCAGAGGAAGATATACAACTGTAGCTTGCACCATTTGTGGAAGTGAAACAGGCCACATGAGAAGGACAGGATGTAAATGTAAAGTCATACTTCTTGGGATAAACTGTGTAGACAAGCCTCTAAAGATTAATCTATCTTTGAAATTGCAACCCAAAAATGCTATCAGCACATCACATCTCAGTGCTGTAGGGATTGTGAGATGGTATAGAAAAGAATTCAGCACAGGGAATATACAGGCATAGAGAAGAGTATGAGGCTATGGAGGTGATTCAAGAAATACTGCATCCAGCTCTGGCAACCACAGTTCAAAAGAACAGTGAGAAATTGAATGAGCATACAGAAAAATGCTCTTAAGATAGAAGCTGTAGAGCAGAACAGAGAACTAAGGTGCAATGAAGAATTTGTGGACTGTGGAACACAGAATAAGTCAGACTAGATACACAGAATGGTGCATCCTGAACTTCAGCTAAATGATCGATTTGTATTTGATGAGTATTAAACATTTTTTTTCAGTTGATTCATGAATTACCAGTAGAAATCTGGAATTTAAAAGTCACTGAAATAGGTTATGGAATTTGTAAAAATGAAAACAGAAGTAGCCTGAATATGGAAAGATGAGATGAAGAATATACAAGTACACATTTTTCATATATCTGAAGAAAGAAACAGAATGGAGAAAAAACCAAACTAAAGCCAGATACAAACGTTCAAGGTATTTTTTAGCCATAGACGATTGCTCTTGTAGCAGCAATGTAGAAAATGATTTATGGACTTTTCTTTAAAAAGATGGAAGATGAGTGGAAGGATGAGAAACTGAGATGTATAGACTTGTCTTATTCAAAGACTTATATTGACATTTTTAATTGCTGTCCTCAGATGCTGCAGAAAAAAAAAATTAAAAATCCAAATAAAAAAGTTTCTCTTTGTCCCTTCATTTTCCTTTGTAATTCCTCACTCACAGTTTTGTCCTCGTGTGTTTCTCATGTGAAACTAGTTGCACACAGATGATCAGAGAATAGCTCTTAACAGTTCCTAGTTCCAAGAATCCAGTCTCGTTACTGTTTAGTAAACAGTGTCTGGGGTCTGCAGGGGTAGAAACACTCAGACATCTGGTTTTTTTGAAATGGAAAAATGAAGCGTGAGGAAATAATGAAGCACAGACTTCCTTAATAGCTCGGAGCAGCGGGACATTCCAACGTCATTAACTCTTTCATTAACCTGCCTGGTCATTCGTACAGACATTCCCATGTCTGTGACTCAAATCCATTTTTCTTGTTAGTCTACTTGTTTCAAGAGTTGCCATTGAGACTTAACAGTAGTTTCATACAGTAATAAAGACACCAAACAAGCAAGTAATTGTACACATGGGTTGGAACAGAGAACAGCAAAAAGAACTGAGTATTTGGATGAATGAAACTTTCCATGCTATTAACAACCAGGAAACACTTCAGTTACTACACAGAGACTTACTAGATCAAAACCTTAGTGGGTAAAAAGTGGGATACAGGGTCTCTAATTGCAGCTGAATACAATAGAGCCTCCTCTGCAATCTCCATTCTGAAGCAACTCAAATGCTAGAGTAAACAAAACTACTTTTGTGAGGCTTCAGAAAGTATAGTTTTTCTGTCCCTGGCAACGATTAACTGATGGATCCAGACATTCTAGAAGCACTAAAGCTTTAGCAACAGAAGACACCCCAAGGGCAGCTATTGTTCTATTAACTCTAAGAAGGGAGCAGTCGCTAAATTGTAAACATTGCCATTGCTGCAGACTAGCTTGGCAACACAGATACTTTGTACTTTGGTCACAATTCAGCAAAAGTGAGACTTCTTATCTACTCACTTCTTTTTTTACTGCTCAGAACATTTAATGGCCAGAGACTATTGATACACATGTTTCTGAAGCCTGTCTTTTATTGGTAATACAAAACCATATTAAAAAAAATATCAGTCAGGCATATATGAAGACTGACAAAGCCTGGCAGATCTCCACCCACTAAAACAGATACAAAGCTCTTAAAAATATTTTGTTACTGCTGTTAAAATTGTGTGATGGAAAAATCCCTATTCAAGACAATTGTGTTGAGCACGAAGTGAAAAAGTGTACAGGATAAGTAGGAAATAAAGTAACTACAAAATAATACCATGTGCTTAGCAGTTGAGTAGACACACTAACAACTGCATAAGAAAAGGTGTTAAGAATAACAAAACAACCCCCCTACTTAAGTAAATCATTACATATATTCAGAAGAAATTAACTGTGTCCCTGTAATAAAGTTAATTGGCTGACTGCAAATATCAGTCTACCAAACCACCTGTTTCATCTACAAAGGGCACACGGCAGACATGAAAGTAATGTTTTTGCTTCTACATTTCTGCCTGAAGAACTGGAAGCTTTAAGGTTTAACTTGCTTCAAATTATTCACATCAAGTTTCTCCTCTAGAAGAAATAATTTTGGTTTTATCAGCTGGGTAGTTAGCTAAATATTTTGACACGGGTCATAAACACCAGTTAGCTCCTCATTCATCTAGCACTAAAATGAAAATACACATGGGTAATCGTGCATGAAATGTTAGTTAAAAATTATATTAAAAGACTGACAAAGTGGTGAAAGCTATGCCTCAGAATTAAACATTTGAAATTCTCCTGAAATTTACCTATGATATAAAAATCTACAAGCACTGGGTGATTTCACATAACATGTTACTGTGCACATGGTCAAGTGTCATGTAAATATGATCTAAAACCAGAATCAACTTTGTGATTTTTTTTTTCCCTCTCCTCTGTACAATCCTTTGTATTTTGGTTTCAAAAGCTGAGCATCCAATCGTGGGGAAAAAAAAGGCCAGAAATTCAGAATTAGGGACTATAGAGACAAAATAAAAATACTAAGTCTCATGTAGTAATATCATGCCACAGACACAAGCGCTTTGAAGCAAGCACCTCCACTATTAAAAAATAACAAATCAACCCAACCGAAACACCCAAATCCTTTCTTTCTTTTCTTTCCTTCTGGTCCTAGGATATTCTTAGTACTTTTGACTGCACAGTTTGAGTTTCAGCCTGTTGAGAAATGCTCACCAGCATAAGAATCTTAGAGGAAGAAGTATTTGGTTTTAATATACTGAGAAGTTAGGGTTTACTTCCTGGCTGAAAGATTCACTATCTACAAAACCTGAGTGCGTCCCATAGGTTTGCCATGCTGTTGAATTAAAGTAAAATAACAAGGCTACTTTCTGCTCCAATGTTCCTTCCACTTTTTTTTTTTTTTTTTAAGCATACCTTCAAGATGAGTTTTATACTTCAAGCCTCAAAGTACAATGGAGAAACAGAAGTGTGAGGGTAAAGAACTTTGTCCTAAATTGAGAATAATCTGGATAAATACAGAAACAAGTGCCAGCTGGAAACTGTAGTCTTTCTAGACCACAGGTTCTATGTGGCATGTAGGCATCTAGATCTTAATGCAGACAAAAGCCTCATTACTTTGGTCTCATTTTTCACTTTCTCCTGTAAATATTGAATTCATTTGCATTGCCAACAATTCCAGATATTTTATGGTAAGTGATTACTGAGTATGCAAACCAAATCACCCCCACTGTCAAACCTTTACAGAAGGCAACTTCAAAAGATAGTATCAGCCTGGGGCTGAAAACCGCTGGGGATAGAATAAACAAAACATAAAAAGCGATAGCAGTCAAGATACAGTTTTGACACAAGCTCGGTGAAGTCCCAAACTTTAAAGACTTAAAAAGAATAAAGACACTAATGTGGAAGTAGTACTTTGTTTCAGAAGGGAATCAAACTAAGATATATATTCTCCAAATTCCAAGTTATATTTCTGGTCCAACTTTCAAGAACTATAGAATTTTACCTCCTAACACACATCGGAAACCATCCCCACGATAACCTGCCTTGCAGTGGCAGCTGAAGGACCCAGGAGTGTTGTAGCAGAAAGCATCTGGATGACAGTGGCCCTGTTGACATTCATCTACATCTGTAAAAGAAAAGATCAGTTTCAGATGATTGCTCCTTCTGATGGACAAATCAGAGCGATGAAATAAAGTACAAACCTGTCACGTTTTCAGCCTCCTATTTAGGGTATCTGATTAGACAGACAGTGCTTTGGAAATACAGCTAGTACAGAAATGCAAGGGAGATTAAAAAAGGGGCTGAAGAAGGGGAAGGGGTAGCATGCCTCTATTTTAGGTTCTCTGTCTCAGCAAATCCCAGGATTCTCCTATTCCAAAGGGTAATAGACATTATTAACTCACACAGTATTTTAGACATATATGTCCACATTTCCCAAAGAAATTACTTAACAAGAGAAGTAAGATTTGGCTAGCCATGTTTCCAACATATAATTAGGTAAAGCTCCCCCCACTGCACTCATACTGACATGAAATAGAATGCAATTTTCTTTACATAATCAGAGCACTTTGTTTCACCACCTTAGTAATTCAAACCAATACAGTGGAAACGATTGCAGCAGACAAAGGTTTGCAGCTGCAACTACTGCAATTCCTGCAGCTATCTCATCAAACATTGAAGAGTAAATTCAAAAGCAAGAGGAAGAAAAGAAATGCTCAATAAAAATTCCTGCCTGAGGGACTCAAGACTATGAAATTTCCTACTTGAAATGACAAGTAGTTATAGGACATGACAAAGACCAGCCCAGTAGTGCAATGCAGAGTATAAAAGCTGCACAATAAATGGTGCTACCCACCCTCACAGGCACGCCCATCTCCGGAGAAGCCAGGGAGGCAGGTGCAGATGTAGGCAGACCCTCCGGTGTACACACACTGAGCACGCTGAGGAATGTCACAGCTGTGTGTGCCCCTCTGGCAGTGGTTTACCTCATGCTCCACAGCTGCAGGTTAAATGTGTAAGAGAGGAATGAAAATCTGAACTTTCCTTCACAAAGTCTAAGCCTCATATGAGAGAAAAACATCTGTGAAAGATTACAGAAGAGAAAGGAAACAAGGAACTGAGGGGGTTTTTGCTCTCGGGATTGCAGGATTGCAATTTTTTTTTTTCTGAAATCACCCCTTTCAGTGGTGTTAACTCTTATTACTGTTTTACAATGAATTGACTGTCCTCAGCACCTCACAGGTGCTTGTTAATACAGAATGGGGCAGAAAGACTACCATAGTGACAGATCCTGATACTCATCTCAGCTTAGGTTATGAAAAGGAGTCCTGAATGAAGAAATCTAAGGCATCTCGCAGAGCTACCTCACATGTTAGCTAAGTGGCCAGTTCACTGCACTGGGAATTCTTTAGATGACCTACTACACTAACCTAGTACTGACCCAGGGCTGCTGTCATTTGGCAACAAATAAGAGCTGTGACTCACTCAATGGGAGATAAACATATTTGTCAACTACTGGACAGATCTGGGACCAGACCTGCAGTTTTCATAACTCTCTCATGTTGACAGTTGTGACTCTGAAGGCACAGCACTACTTTGCACATCAGAGAACGGGGTAAAATGCTGCAAAAATTTCACACCTGAAAATAGGGTGTCCAGTGGGTACATCTAGGAACAGAGTTCCAACTGCTGTAACACTGAGGCTGTCTTTACACAATTATGACAAGGATTTGACAGAGGGCCAAGACAAGACTCTATAATGTTCATTTCATCACAGCACACAGATGGAAACTACCAGAGTGTCAGCAGGGAAATAACAAAAAATCTTCTATCAGAACCATATGTGAAAACTCATTTTTTTCTGTTTCTCTGGAGGAAATGACATAATTGTTAGAATCATTAGTACCTTTAATTGATGAAGTAAGTTTTGAATTAAAAAGAAATTTATTTTAAATAGTATTATAAATACATAAGGTAAGAGTTGGAGCTCAAAGGGAGTCTCCAAGTCTTTTTGTTTCTCATCTTATGAATAGGAGGACAAGATTTATTTACAACTCTCTTATAAAGCTACTCAGTGAATCACACAGCTGGTATGAAAAAAAGTGCTGGTTCCAAAAGAGCTGAGTCAGAACTGGTATTCCAGAGCAACATGCAAAAGCACACAGGGTTGCTGTTGCTCTTTCTGGGGTTCAAATTCTTGGTAGGCTATAAGACCCTCTACTGTGAAAAGATTGAAAATAAATGTCATGTTAATCTGTTGGGAAACTAGAGTTTATCTTCCCTATCTTCAGTCTTAAAAATGCAATTTGTTTTTGGTTGAAGGAAGGGCTCAAACTGAAATCCTTCAAGCTGGGCAAGGAATTACTTAGCACTAGCTGAAAGTGGAACATCAGCTTCATGGGAAAGTAGTAGAGTAAAACTGGTGAGGTCATGGCTGGAGGGAAGAATGTTCCCTTTCAGGTCCAAGTCACAAAAGTGCAGTGTTGGATACAATGGAAGGAACATACAGCTGCTCTTCCACATCTCACCCTATCCCTCCCAATGGCCTTGGTAGAAGGAACTGTTTTTTCTGACTGCTCTGCAACAAAGAGAATTAGGGTGCTAAGTGACTTAGGGAACAGACATGAATTGTAATTGTTACTGGAACAGAGAAATTTGGCTTGTAACAGAGTGTAAAACACAGCATGCAAAGTCACAAACTCAAGCGAAGTAATGCAGCTCTGCTGTAAGATGAAGGCTCCTCAGACTTTGCTGAAGAACAGTCTTGGTATAATGAGCAACGACCTGGATGCATAGCTGATCAAAGGGTAGCTAAACTTCCACCACAAAGCTGTCACAACAGAAGCAAAAAGTCCTCAGCTGTTAGCACTTCTTTCTAAAAGAAAGAGGAACTTCCAGCCATACTGGAAAAGTGTGTATAGGTTTTGTTGGTACAGAATTACCGCCAGGTTGCAAATATAAAAATTCTAACAAGAAAAAAAAAATTTATCTCCATTCTATCCTGACTGTTGCTGCTCTAGAGGTAGAGTCATTATTCTGTTATTTGCTATTATCCCTCTTCTATCTACCATTTGTGGATTCCCTTTTCCAAAAGGAATTTCTACAAGTTTAGTGAAAAGTGGCACAACGAGGAACAAGGAAAGATATCCCTTGTTAGGACAAAAACCTTAGTCTAGAAAATACAGATTAACTCAGGCTTCCTCCAGAGAAAAAAGCATTTAAATTACAGAAAAAATAAGGTAGTTCAGTGACAACTACTGAGTTTGATATTTAATGGTCCATTAAAAATTAGCTAAGAGCCAAATTGCAAAGATTTTAACAGTGATCTGCAGCTACAACCCCTTTTCATCATCATGATAAATTATCACTTCAGATTAAGTCTGCAATGGCCAAGACACACTGGTTTAGAGCTGTGTACTATATTGTCCAAGGGAGGAATTTGTAACTGAAATCTCATCTGTTAAATTAAACTCTGGATGAGACATAAGAAGCAAAACACAAACCCCCAAAAAGTCAAAAGCACAGCACTTAAAATACGGAATAACCTGGTAGTCATGAGCTGCAGCACAAACTCCTGAGCTCTACTCAAACTAGAAACCAGCACAGATCGTGAAGAAGTGTTTTCTATCCCTTCGAGATGGATCACAGCCCAAAGGCTGGTGGGAAACGCTTTTCAGAAACATGAAACTCACCAACACAAGTCCGCCCATCTGCTGCAAACTGGTATCCCCCAAAACACTCACAGCGGTAGGTTCCCGGCTGGTTGTTGCAGTCTGCATTGCTGCCACACAGCCCTGGCTGCTCTGAACACTCATCAATATCTGGAGCATTAAAAGGACCTCAGTTATTGCAAAAATGCATTTAATATGGATGCCAGAAAAACAGAAACTCAAGAATTCTAGATTAATAGCAGCCTTCTGTACTTAGGCCATGGCTTGGATAGACCATACCTCTTCAGAGATATTAAAAACCTGAAAATAACTTTTGCAGTAATTGTGTCCTCAGCTAATCTGCACCAAAAAGAAGAAAACAAACCAGAAGAAGTTCTATCATGGGATAATAAGGGGATGTCATGGGAAATTGCAAAAGAAAGAGAAGCCAAAGAAAATGCAGCCTTAGGTGATTAGAAGCAATGATAACTACTGGGGGAGCATGAACTCTAGGAAAGGCTTCCTTCCCTTTTTATTATCCATACACATCTCTAATCCACTGCTGCCCAACTCACAGCATCAGAGGACTGGAAGGGATAGTGTGATGACTGTTTTCATTTGAAAGTTGATTAAAGGGTTGGAGTGGAAGGAGAGTTGTGCTTTGGATTTTAAAAGCCCCCAAACTTTTTTAGGTAATGGGGAGGACACATTTCATTAACACTTTCTTTCACCTTTTGAAAACAAGTATTAGTTTGATTGCAAGGCAAAACCCAAATACACTAGGAATATAGAGCTAGACAGAACTGGGAAATATGAGTCTTTTGGAAAAGAAACGGATTTTCAAAGTAGATAATGAAAAAGATTATTTCAATGAATTGCACATATCAGTGCTCTGTCCGCATGTGCATTTCCTATTTCTCATCTCCTTTGAGAACTTTTAACCTAGTTGACTCATTTTAACCAGAACTTGCATTACAGTAAATTTCTCACAACTAAGTTTCCACATGTTTTATAAAAAGATGAACAGGGTGGGAAAGATGCTTTGCAAGACAGGAGTACATATTCTTCAAGACAGTCAAATTTGCTTACATTGATTATTGAGATACCTGGCCCAGCAACCTTCTATCCTTAAAATCAGCCTCACTGGGCAGTCTATTTTGCAGGAATGGCTAGTCCTGAGGGTCAATATACCCCAAGCAAAAGAAATCCTACATTAGCTTTCATTTTGCAATGTATTGAAGTCTTCTGATACCGTAACAAGTGTTTCCATCTCCACGGAAGCCAATCGAACATTCACAGAAGAAACGATTCCCAGTTCCTGGACGGCACACGGCGTTGGTGTCACAGTTATGAGTGCCAGTGTAGCAAGGATTCCGGTTAATATCAGCAGAACCATCTGGAAAGAGCGACCATATTTAGCTTTGATGACTCTGACCAAGTAATAGCTCCCAGTTAAGGCCAGGAAGGAGGTTGCTCATAAAACACATTAAACAAGGAAACATATTTTTTGCATCAGGAAGAAAGGGCCTTGCAGGTGATATCTTAGATATGTATTTAATAGCATCTGTATTCCTTGTTACTTGTACAAAGGACTACTGAGTTGAAAAAGAGCCACAAGAACCTCTCTAAAGAACAAGACAAAGAAAATTAACTTTCCAGTCACTGACACAAGACTCAGAGCATGATTCCTAACAGCTTGGTTTATTAATTTAATTAGCAAAGCTTTATTTTGTAATGAACAAAAGTGAGCACAGCCTGGTTTAATACTCAGCTGGTGTGCATTTTCAAATTGTCTCTTTGCTTTCTTTCTGAAATTAGTGCAAGCTTGGGCAGCTCATTCAAAAAAATACCTTTCAAAAGCAGCCTACAATTCAAAGATAAAATATCATGTTTCAAGATAACTGATAGAAACTCATCCATGGTAAATCCCATTCCCCTCTTTTGCTCTCTTCTCTGACAATGCCCCCCACCAAAAAAAATTAATAGAGGACCTACAAATTAGCTAAAGATAAAGAACGCTCTCCCTGCATCCAAGCGTGAATAGATTCAAGGTGGTGTATTGAGAGTATTTCAAGGAATTCGACACAGACCTTGGTGAATTTCAAGAAAAGAGCATCACTTAAATACTATTTCTCAAGTGAAAATACAAATTTTCAACAGTTCCATTTCTTTCACTGGTGGATCTGGACTGCTACCAAATAATGAAATTAATTAATTCAACTCATAAACACCCAGCTAGGGCAGGCTAAAAAAAATGGATGACTGCTCTTAATTGCTTACAAAAGAGAAAAAGCAAAATTTGCAACTGATACGTACCACTGATGGGGCCGATGGAATTGCTCATGGCGTATCGCAGGATCTGCTCATCTCTGTTGTACAGGACAAACACACTGTCCACTGAGAGCTGCTGAGTGGCAGGAGCAGAATGGGGGGACTCATCGTGGATGCATTCATCAAAGGAGATGGTCTGGCGCCACTGATAGGCGCCCGTGTACGTGGAAGCCACTCCATCCCTTTCTGGCTCTGTCACCGTGTACTCCCTCGAGGATGATGAAGTGATCACTGTGACATGACAGCAAACACACTGATCAGAGCAGAGATCAAAAGCACCCTGTCAAATGTTATCTGTAGACTTGGGATGCAGTCTGTGTAGTGCAAATGGGAATTTCAAAGGCTAAAGGCTGAGAAAGTGGATGTATTTCCATGAAAAGGAACAAGCACTTGAGTACACTTACTCTGTTCTCAGGGATCACAGGTTTGAGAAAGGAGTAATTTGAGTTATTTTGACATGTTTTAAAAATTTAACTTTACTTTGTGGATTTCCAATTAACAAAAGGAAAATTCAACTCAGCAAACTCAGAGGTTCCTTTAGGTGCATTTCTATAATGGATCTCCAAGCTAAGGCCAACAGTCATCTCACCAGCCTAAAGTACACCCACTTTTAGTTCATTGTAGGCTATTAGCCTTTAATTTTAACGAGCCCTGAAGAAGCTGCATGTCTGAGAGCTCTGTATGCTTCACAATAGTTTTCTATATTGGGAGAAATTGTGAACAAAACTCTTCAAAAGGATCTGGGCTTGTGGATCCACCAACAGAAAGGTCCTCACTACACCACTGTTCTTTGT
This sequence comes from Chloebia gouldiae, assembly GCA_003676055.1. Lineage (NCBI taxonomy): Eukaryota > Metazoa > Chordata > Aves > Passeriformes > Passeridae > Chloebia > Chloebia gouldiae. The sequence continues at coordinate 64,181,081 of QUSF01000002.1, read as the reverse complement.
TTGGACACCAGAAAAAACCCATATCAAACCACTTGCAGCAGCTGGCTAAAGCTGGATTTCTGCTAAGTCTATTGGATACACCATAGAGCAGCAGAACTGCAGCTGTTTGAGTCCTGGTAGATCAAATTCAGCCTGAAGGACACATCCCTCCAGCCTCTGACTTTACCTCCATGGGAACAGCATTTCTGACAAGAAGGCAACTGTTCTGTAGAGCAGACACTGCCCAAACCTCTCAAGTTTTTCAGGACAAAGCAGAAGCTTCCTGCTGCTTCCACTTCCTCCTCCTCCCAGTCCAAAACAACAGGCAAAGCACAAGCAGGTTAATTACTGGCTACCAAACTCAGACATTAGTGAATGATGTCTGTGGTGATGTAGCCACACCATTTTCTAGCTCTAGCAACCAAAAGTGCACCCTTGGAGAAAAGTGCAGTCTCTCCTGCATTCATGTGCACATGGGCACATGAATACTGCTTCATCTGTAGTATTCTTCTTTAACAGCTGGGGTGACTGATCAGCAGCAACATTCCAACCTCAGTTCTCTACCTTCTGTATTGAAGCACCCATAATTTTATCCAGGAAGAGGAAAGCAAAATAAGTAAGCAAAACAAGATTGCCATGTAAATAGTGAATGAAGAATGGTTCTCTTAGGAAACCTAGATCTGTGATAAAGGAATTGTGAGGGGAGCACTGAAGAGACAATGTAGGAAACTGATAAGGGAATTAAGAGGTAATTTTCCAGTTGGTTGTTAAAATTCACCTCAAATAATACTGACAAATGCTTTCAGAGTCATTGTAATGAAGTTTACATGAGGGTTAATCATGAGAGGTGAATAATGGGTTTAGTCTCATCACAGATCACAGCTCACTTAATGACATTACCACAAAAAGCTATACACCAGTAGAGGACTAAAGGGTTGTGGACTTACAGAGAAAAACTTTAGCACATGTACATTGCCATCACCAGCATAAAAAAAAAGGCCAACAAAAAGGAAAATCAAGAGTATTCTGCAAACAACAGTTCAGAGACAGTTAAAGCTGTATTTTTTCGATAAAAATATTAGAAATATTTACATTGTCCCACTCAAAATCCACCTTCCTTTGAAACCTTTTCCTAAGGGGTAAATCACAAATTTCTAAAGGACCACAAATTTCAAAGGGACCTAAATACACTTGTTAAAAAGGGAATAAAATAATGTTTTCAGATTTTCTTAGTTTCTGCTTTTTGCACTTTCTTGTAATTTCATTCTTATGGAACCTTACCAGAGCTGGAAGTGTGGTAGAGTTCAGTGTATGGCTCTATATGGACTGATGCCCCAGATGGGATCTCAGGTATTCTGCCCTCCATTTCTGTGCTGATGGTGAGATGACCATGCTCATCAATGCCACTGAACTTCTGCTTTACAACCAGCTTCTCATTGTTGCCAAGAAAAGTTACTTCTGTTTGCCGTGTAAACTCACCACCTAAAGAAGGAGAAGTAGTTAAACACTAAATTTAACAGAGGTTTCCAATTCCTTCTATTCCAAATATTGCTTCTAGTAGATAAAATAAAAATTACTATTGTCTGCAAGTTTTGATGTAGCATAATTGCTAATGTCTTGCTAATGAAATAACTTTCAGAGGTATACTGATAATATACTTGGATACTGCAAGCAAATTTTTTTAAGCACTGCACATGATAAATCACAAATCCCTGCCCTGATGCAGGGTTTTAATAAAATTTAAAAAAAGTTCTGACTAAGCTAATAGTAATAGATCTTATCCTACCATTTAAAAGGACATTTTAGAGAAAATTTCTATTAGGAGTACAGAGAGTTAAAAAGAAAAAAAAAATCAAAATCTGTTTCCAATCAACATCTGTTTCCAAATCAAAACCATGTATGTTGTAAATTCCAGAACATGAATGTATGTTGTAAATTCCAGAACAAGCCTCAAACATACCAAATTCGAGCAAATCCCAAACCAAAAAGTTATGTTCAACTAAATTCATATTACAAGTCTGTAAAGGATCAGATTTTAAAAAGAAACAAATGTTCTCCTAGAACAGATGAATCTACAGCTTGAATTCACAGCAGCACAACAAACCAGATTTGGCATCAATCTCTTCTGAAAAGCTTGAATTATGAGCAGGGGTTTTCCTCAAACTAGCTAACAGTCATTTACATGTCATGCAGCAGCTGTTTCTGTAAAGCACTTCAGACCCTCAGGAGGTCAACTTACTGTTTCTCTTTTGCTTTGTTGGTACAATCAGAGATTTAATATGTTAAATCTCTTGATTATATAGGAGAAGGTTTTTTTAGTAACTATTTAGTAACTATGTACACTCTAGTAACAACCCCCACAACAGATCTTTTTTATAATCTCTTTCTTGAAGAGAAACTGGCCAAGCCAGTCTTCTCTCTAACACATTTAGTTGTTGTACACTGATAGTAAATTAAAAGGTCCATTGTCTATATATGGTAAAAAAGAAAAATGGTGAAAATTTTGATTACAAAAAACCATTTTGCAGCTCAGAATAGATATGTGTTTCACCCTATATTGCTTCTAAATACACATTTCTTTTCATTTAAGACATAAAAAAGCATAGCAATTTTGAACATTATTTTAATTTAGAAGTTACCAGTAATGCTGAATCCATTTTTATATCCTTGCTGTTCCACAGCAAACATCCATCCTATGACACCTCCAATAGAGGCAAGAGGTAGTAAAGAATACCCCAAAGTCTCTGGGATTGTGCTGATAGCAGTGTAGGCACGCCCTTGGTTCATCACAACATAGGAGTGGAGATCAGTGTTCTCAAATACAACTGGAACAGGGTTGTTTCCTACAAAGATTCTTCCTCTGACCTTGCCGTTGACTCTCTGAGGAGAACCTGGCAAATCAATACAATCCATCAGAAAAAAATAACAGTACTCTCATACTTTCCAATGAACATGGTCCAGAGTGTTCACAACATTCAATGTTGAAATAAATGGCAAAAAAATACTCAAGAGTTCAGACAAGAAATTTCCATGTGTTCACTTGCGTATATAGGTACATGCAAGTGTGTTGTCTTATGTGGATGATTAAATGGCCAAATTTGCCTGAAGAGATGCTCTTTAACCTCACTGAAAGGTCTGTCTGCAAGGATAACTTCATAATACTGTTACAGTATATTTGACAGTAAGTGGCAGACAGAAACTTCTTAAGATCACACTTCATATCAATCCACACTGAATGCAAATTTATTCATTCCCTATTACGACACTAATGCCATTAGGCATTAGAATAATTGACCTATTATTATAACCTATTCCATTTCTTGGCTCTGAACTATTTGCCATTTTGAAGACTGACAGTGTTAAACTGAAGCTACTGCAAGAAGTAGCTATTTTGGATTGCCAATTTTCTCCTGCATATAATTTCTTACATGGAAGTCTAAATTTCATTATCATCAGATCCTTCTTTTCTTTTTATAGAAAATCCAATTTTATGAACTGAAAGCTAAGTATTAGGTTTTGCTTTTCTGGTTTTTAAAACACAGTCTTGCAGAAAACTATTTGAGCTGTTGAAATGCATCTGTACTCTGAGCCAAATCACTACGAGGATTACAAGTGTATACATAAGAAATTCCTTTATGCATTTTACACGGGAACAGAGTTTAAATAGGTATTTAACAGAAATCTGGCAGATCACCCTTTAGCAAAGCAGCTTAAGAGTCAAAGAGGAGCCTTGCTCTTCAGTTCAATGATCAAAGTTAATTTGTTCATCACTTTGAACTGTCCATTTCTAGAGTGAGGACTATATCAGATTATAACACGTTGGAACTTCATGGCTATTTCTAGGAAATACCACTGGATGTTATGTTTTCTTTTAAATTATGTCAGTTACAGAAGAAGTTTATTTTTTTCTAGAAAGTCACATAAAAATGCACAAAGTATATAACTGACCACTCAAAATAATTGCTTCACTCAAAAAAACACTTTAAAAAGTAGAACGCACTGATTCAATTGTCTCTCACGATATCTCATTGCCAAGTCTTTCAAAAAGCTTTTATCAGGTCTTTTTTGGAATTAAATACAGGTCACCTCATTCAAGAGTTCCGTATGTAATTGTTGCTTATGTATCTAAATTTCAAACCAGGTACCTTCTGCTACACACTGTCTGCCATTTCCTTTGTAACCAGCAATACAACTGCAACAAAACCCGTTGGGATAATCCTTGCAAATAGCGTGAACAGAGCACTGGTGACGGTTGTTAGCGCAGGTCTCTTGGACATCTGTGTGGTAGCGAAACACTGTGGAAAACAAGACCAGACATTCATATTTCATGTAATTAGTGTGGTATTCACATATCTCGAAACTAGTTTAAAAGTTATCTCTGGGCTCACTTTATCAGCTTTGCATTTTCTCTTTAAGGTAAACAAACTATTGCAATTGATACTGGCTAACGTTGCAGTATACAAATAACTTTCTACTATCTTGCAGAAAATGTCAAGTCTTCAGATGTTTAATTATTTAGTTAGAAAACTGTTTAATTCTATTGACTTTGGCAGACCTATATTAACACAGATCAATGAAAATTCCTGTCAAAGCTAGACACACAATAATTTTGTCCTTGTTTCCAAATCAATACAAAAAGGGGACTTTTTAACTCTAGAACAAAGCACATCAGTACAGTACCATGCAGCAACTGATGCACCCTGTAATCATAACTGTTTTACCCTATCATTTAATGGAGATAGCAATTCTCATACCTGCTTTAAGAAACAAGCAACATCTGGGCAGTCAGTCACAGTACTCAGAAATTTCTAGAAACGATTTATTAGAATTTAGAATTGCTAATTCCACCCTTCTAAGACTTGAGGCCATGAAACCCTAGCCAAAAAAATTTTACAACTTCTATTCCCAGCCTTTATTAAATCACCTCTATTTAGTGACACATCTGAGAAAGGTCTGTGAGCTTCAGCAGGGAACTAGTTTACTAGACTGGCAAAAACTGCAGCTGAGGTGACATACAAATTAACTACCTCAATAAATAACACAAACTTATGACATGTGTCCAGATTTTCAGATATTAAACTAATGCAAAGGAAACCTTGTTTCTTTGGTAATTCAATTTCTTTCACATGTCTTTTTTGCAGCCTGTCCATGTTAGAAGAAGCTAAATGGTACAAAAGACTTTACCTATTCCAGTTTCATCAAATTCTTCCACATCTATGACTTGAGGTGGCTGTGGGGGGAACTGCTGGATTCGAAACTGGCGGGGTGGAGCTTTTGCTGTCGGGAAATTTTGAGGACTGTAAAAAGACTCAGTTGAAGGTGTTCCTGTTACATCTTGGTATGAAGTCAGAAAGTCTTCTGCAGCTAACTGAGGAACACTGTATGTGACAAAGTGCTGATCCTCTTCAGTGCTGTCTGTGCTACTTGTGATATACTGCTGTGTTATTTCGGTGGAACCATAGTCAGACATAAAGGGCTTAGAAGTCATCTCCTGGTCTTCTTCGCTTTCCAAAATACTGCTGATTTTGGCAGGCACAATACTGTCAGATGAGCTACCGATCTCAAACACCCAGACGCCCTGCTTCCCAGCATTGCTGCTTCTGTCAAAGAGAAGCACATGCCAAATAAAGCAAGCTGTGTGGTATTTCTAGCCTACACACAATGTTATCCTTCACTGCAAAGTGTCAGGACAAAACTGTCTAACTGTCTTACCTACATTGCATACTTACCTACAGGTATAGTTTATTCAGCTGTGGAACACCCCTGACACATTGGGTAACATTTTTTTCTCCTGACCCAAAGCTCTGTTGAGAATTCTTAGCTTTCTTGCCTCCAAAGCGGTGGGAACAGAAGGAGATTTTAGGGCCACAAAGATCTTGCTACCTCTTACTAAAACTTTCTAACTCATTCCCTTTCCTGCTAGTTCACTCTTTCTTTCAAAAACACAAACACACAGAAACAACCTGCCCAGGATAGATTATGAAGAGTTGAAGTCTAAGTGGCACTACTTATAGAAGAACTAAGTATACTGGAATTCCTACCAGTGACAACGGGAATATGGACTTTTAACAAATTACACCAATATCCTCAAGGGGGGTGGACATTTATCAGTAGCAGATCTTGTGACTTCTCATGCAATGACTAATGGGATCTTATTAGTTCTCATTGATTCATGCTACAATTAAGAAAAGCATGGAACTCTGATGTTTTCCTGAGGAGTTTAAACAAAAAAGAAAGCATACTTGTACAGGTTTCTAATGCTGTCTTCATCATTAGCAATGATGTTGTAGGATCCTGGCTTTTCCCAAAAGTAGTAATTTGCTGAGGCTTGACTAAAGCCAACCGTAGCAGGAATATTTTCATTGTCATTCTTGGAGTATGTGCTACAGAACTGCAAGCTATCTTCTGGATAAAGGAAAATAGCATAGGAACTGGAATCAGAAGAGGCTAAGACAGCCTGAAAAGTGTTTCTCTGTGAAAAAAAAAAACAACACACATTTACTCATGTCAAAATAGTTAAGAAAGAGTATTTTTTAAAATGCAAAATTAAAATCAGAATTTTCATTAAAAAGAAAAAAATTATCAAAAGTAAATTAAATCTGTAGGAAATAGCCAGATAGGCTGCCCAAAGCATAACAATTTTAAGCTCTCTAATGCTGTAGGATGCTATTTCATTGCCTTAAAATAACAGAAGTGATGTGCTAGACTAAATAAAAAAATCCGTATACAGAATGTTTAAAGTAAAGTTAAAGTTTCATGCTGCCTACTGTAGGAACCACTGGGACAGCACCTCAGACATCTGCTGTTCATTGCTCCCAGGGTGCAGAATTGTTACCATAAACACAATGCTTGTGCCAAGTTCAGCAAAAGAAATTACTTGTTGACATAAAAAGATGTTTTAAGTAAAGGTAATGTTCTCATCAACTTTGATAATTATGGTATATAAAGTTACATATCCATGAAGAATAGTATCTGCATGGTTTAAAAAGGGGAGAATGATTGTGAATAATAATAAAAAAACCTTTTAGCTGTTTCTTAACCCAATACTAGCTACAAAACATGAGCTTTTTAAGAATGCAATATCATCTGTTCAAAATGGACTTAAGATCCTACTAGTCCATATAGTTATCTGATTTTACATAGTTTGATGTCAAAGTGACTTAAGAGTCTTTGGAAAAATGCAAGCCAGCAGCATTACATTGAGTAGAGGGACGTCAGGATATTCTAGTTCAGTTATTATCACAACACATAAAACATTCAAAATTAAGAGTTATTCGGAAACATAACTAAATCAGCTATGTAGTTTCAAGCATTATCTTTTGAACTAATAAAACATAATTAAAATAAATCTCAAGTAAAAGTTCTGAAAACTCCTATTTTGCTACAGCCTTTTAAGTGATGATATACATTCTTAGGTCTGTAGAATTCATTTAAACACAAATAACTTCAAGCCTTCAAAGCAAAAGGTTAGACTGTTACACTTTAGCTGAGCATGTGTCCAACATGACTTAAAGCTCTGATAACATTCACCTTTTCTTCTAAAGCATGATCTTCTCCTAGTGCCTGGTAAGGAGCCACAAGCTTCCAAGTAACAATAACAACACTGCTGGGATCAAAAGCAGTCCCAGGAAAACCACTTCTGATATACTCTGATGCAAGTTGCAAGACATCTGAGGATGAATCTTCTCTGTAGTACACATTTCCACGTCCATCTGTTGTATCCAGGTCAGCCATGAAAGGAGCAATAGCCCCAAAACTCACTGGGAATTGATCAAGGTATTGTTTTTCACTTGAGGGTTCATTCACCGCAATAATCCCATTAGTGGTAACCTAATAAAAAGATGAAAATCATAATACAAATACTGTTTATACAACTGTTTCCCACACATATGCTCCAGATGACAATATTTTAATTCCAAAAGAAGTTGAATCAAAAGTCATTTTTGTATTTAAAAAGTAACTGTGGTTTTTTAAACTTTTGGGGTTTTTATCCCATGTCAGGAGTCCTGAGATTTCAGTTGCCCAAAATCAGAGGTCAACTGTACAGATAGAACAGCCTTTTTTTCCTAGATAAAGATTTTAGCTATTTAAATTTCAGACACCTATTGTCTCTTCTAACTTAACCTTCCCACCAATGCTTCAGAAGCTGATAAAATTTCTGAGCAAAGAACTAATTCACACATAGATACCAACCCCAAAAAAATGCTCCATTCTTATATATTGTAATAGCCTGGGTGAAAGTATGTATGTCTTTTGGGAAAACATACAGATTTCTTTTTGCCTGGCCAGGACTGCTTTTGTTTTCACTTCACTACAGCCACCCTCCTAGGAACTTCTCTGCTACTGTGCAAGGCTAACAAGCTGCTGCTCACTCTGCAGACACGCTGCAAGCACAGAGCACAGCTCTTATACCGGAGGCTATAGAATTTCCACAGCAGATATAGGCTACCCTAAAAATTCCTTTACAGCTGAGTGCCCTGACACAGTCTGATAGGAAAATGAGTCTAATACTTGAAGGGGGTTGGGGAAAAGAATTTATCTTGGTCTGCAAATGCATAGGTACTGGCTCAGGGACATTCAACCCATCAGTGAGATGACGATTCAGTCAGCCACCTCTGACTAAAACTGCGATAAATACATGCATACAGATTGGTGCTAGGACACATCCAAGTCTGAGAGCCAAACTCCACTGGCAAATCAGAACTGGCTCTTACACACAGTGAGCAAGACTGAAGGTGTCAAGCCTTGGGGCAGTGCATGAAGAGTTCACACACAGCTTTTTGTGCCTGGCCCTTCCACCAGCTGTGTTTGGCACTGCCTCAGCCTCATACAAATGCACCTCCAAGTCTTGGACTACCTGCTAACAGGACACATCTGACTATCTGCAGGCAGCCAGATGCTTCCTCTACTGCTGCTGCCACATACACAGGAGACTCAAAAGGGGACAGAGATACCAGAACTGTCACTATAAGCTATGAAATAAAAAGTGCAATCTCCCACAGATTTATGAACTAACAGGGGTTCTTTTGAGTCCAAGAACAAATTATTGCTGGATCTTTTTACACACTCAAGATACTGCCAACATGATAAAATCTTTACAAATGCCTAGAAGTGGGTCAGAATGGCTGCTGTCTCAGACTGCAAGGCCATCTTGCCCAGTGGCCTGCCAGCTTAGAGAGTCAGCAAAATAAGAGGACATGCATATATTTCTCCAGTGAGCCTCCAACTGCATCCACCTCAAGGGATTTCCTGTGGTTTGACTGTTTTTCATCCTCAGTGGATCTCTTTCACATATTTGTTGAGTTTCCCCTTAACACATACAAACTCTAGCATCCACAAAATCCCTCAAAAAGGAGCTCTATGAATTTGTGACTCAGATCCTCAGGTCTCTCACACTTTTGTTTGCTTTCAGTCTGGCTTCCAGCTTAATTGATGGCCCTAATTTTTGTATTGGGACATAAAAAAATTCTACCTAGTCTTGCCCATTATCTAATTTCTCCTCCAGAATGAAAACCCCCAGCCTACCCATGTACTCCCTGTCTAAGAGCTCTTCTCTGTCTTTTATCACTTTTATTGTCTCCACATATTTCTTCACCCTTTTCCACTCCATTAATTTGTAAACAAGGAAGCCAGTAGGAGGCCACATATATTCTTCTCAGAGAAATTGTGGTCTGTGCAAACCTGTCAAGGATGCTGGCTACTTGTGCCTTGGCAATATTTTTAAAACCTGGACCACCACTGCTGCTACATATAGTAAATCAGAAAAAGTGTAGTATGAGAATTCATGATACAGATCACTCCTCCATACACAAGAAACACCTATACCTTGAATTCTCCTTTGGCTAACCAGTAGGTCAGAGCATGTCCCCTGACACAGTCCAGTGGTCAGTCAGTTTGGTGTATAACTGGATAAAGCTTATCACAAACCATTATCTAAACTTGGCAAATAGTTCCCACAGTTTATCAGAATTTATCTTAAAAGTGGTTTGACATATGCTGACCATATTTTCTTCAGATGTACAATTTCATTATCAGCTAGAGTGTAAAATACAAAAAAAAAAGATCATGTAAAAACATAGGTGAGTTGGCTTTATGCATGAATCTAAGGTATATAAGGTATCTGAGGTATATAAGCAGTGTGCAAACACGCTGGGAAAGCAGGTCATGTTAGAAAGAGGGAGAAGAACCTGAATATTGTGAAAATTTTTATACTACTCATCCATGATTTGACACTGGCCACAGACCCTAAGGTGAGCTATGAATCTGAGGAATAAAGAACTAAAAAGACAGCATGGGTTACCTCATTACAGACCCTACAACTGGAGATAGACATATAAAAGAAATCTAGTCCAGAAAAGTTCCTGGAACTCCTACAACATCTGTACACTAGATAATGCTTCATATTCCTGTAAAGCAAAGTCAAAACATGACCTGAAAATAAAAAGCCACTAATTACACTATACCACTGGAAGACAAGATGGAGAGTGGTGGACATTAGAGTCTGTTTGCCAAGAAATTTTAAGAAAGAGATGCACTCCCTCTTTAAAGTAATAAATTTAGCGCAAGTTAAAAGTTTTCCTTCTGCTTTCTTATATTTTTTGTACACAAACAGCCCTATTCTCACCTAAATCCTCTTGTGAAAGATGACTGGAGTTTGAGGTATTTTAAACAAATTCCATGCTGTTCATCAGATCTGGTCTGTGTAGATTTTGGGGCTTCATGATCCCCCATTTATGGCAGAGATTAAAACAGCATTAAGAGAAAATACAATCAGGACTAATTAATACTGCAGAATAAAGCAGAAGCCAGAAGAAATGGCTCTCCTCTGTTCACGTCTTAGCGACATATGTCTAGCTATTCTTTTCCTATTTGCTAAAAAAAATTAATATAAGTAATTTTATTAAAGAAATGCAAACCCCATTTTTAAAAGAAAGTTTTTAAGTGAGAGAGTTCAGTTTTAAATGTTAAGGGAATGTTTCTATAACCCAGAAAACATTTGCAAGCCATCATGTGAAAATAAATAAACAAGCTGCTCAATTTGTGAGGTGATTTTTAAGGCAAAAAAAGAAACTCACCAATAATGAAAAAATGCCTTTAGTTTCAGATTCAACTATACATTTATATTGACAAAGATTGAATACTACTTTAACTTCACCCTGCTTCTTTCAAGGTCACAAACATAGGTTTAAGTGTGAATCCCAAAATAAAGAGAAGTAATTTGGGCTAAGTACTGGGTTTCATCAAAGCATCATTCCTGTCAAAAGGAAAAGTGGGGGAAAGAGGCCTCAAGTAGGCGTTGTCTAAAGACAAGCTTTAGAGAACGGCTTTCCTTTTAGGGTATAACACTATTTAAATTGACAGGAACCAACATAGATGTATTTTTAGCATGTTAAACTTCTGGATTACACACATAGTTAACATACATTTGTGGTTTGTAGCAGAACCAATAACACACATACACAATTACATGCCCACCTTGAAAACCAAGTAAGAAGAGGAATGCAAGGCAGGAAGTACTTCTATCAAAAGAAAAATTGTATCTCTGGGTGTACAACAAAAAATTAAAGTTTCTAACAAATGAGGCACTTTTTCCCTGTTCAATGACTAGGCATTTTATGGGCTTGAACATTTATGCATAAGAAGTGTTTAGAAAATTTGAATTTACTTTTATAATGAAGTGACAGTTGACCTAAAGCAGCAAAACTTTCTAATACAAACATGACCAACTATTTATTTAACAAGTTAATAGAAGTAAGGTTTAAAAAATTTGAACCAAGCTTGCATTAGAGGTTTCTCAATTCTTTCCTAAATGGAAGTAACCCCTAATCCTTCCATTTTTCCACACTGATAAGATTCAGTGTAAACTGAAAAAGCCTTAATAAAAGTGTGCTATTAAAACAAATAGAACAGTATGGGTTAGTGACAGAGTTCAGTGCTACAAATCTTACATACAAAAGCACCATATTGAAGATTACAATATGTGAAAGTCTGTTTCCACTTCTATGAAATAAAAGTGCTCTCTTCTGTCTATGAGAGAAGATTTTGTTGCCAGGGATTTTATGACAACTTGGTACTAAACAATCACTTCACAGAATGCCTTCCCTTCTATTCATGTGTACAGCTAACTTAACTCAGCTTCTCAACTGTTAAAAAAGACATAAAGAGAACCCACATAAATTGCTACATAAAATTATGTGCACTAAATATTAACTGTATCAGCTTGATAATATTTACTACCAACACGTTGCAAATTCCAGACAAGCAATATTGTAGAGCTTCCTAAATACACATTGCAAATACACAATAAAAATGTGTAATGTGAAAATGCATTAAAAACTGCTCAGCACATTTCCTTAACAGGTATACTTCTCCTCTCCCTATCTCCATGAAGTTTGTACTGTGCTTCTGCTCTGCAATACTTGTGCCAGATTCAGTGCAAGAAAAAGCCTCTGCATAGTGTATAGACTAATACTGAAATGCCATTCATTAGAACTGCCCATTCTTATTTCTGAGAAATGCTGGCAGAGCCCTGGAAGTGATTTGGAAATAGACTCTACAGGGGTATTCTTTCAGGCAAAGCTTAATAAGAACTGTTCCTGTTTGAGGGTGGGGCAAGTAACAGGATCATTAACTGAAGGAAACCTAGACTGATTAATCAATTTTCTGCTCTTTGAAAACTGTTTTGTCACTGTTGCTTACCTGACATGCTGCTTGTTATCTTTGCTTCTCAGTGGCTGAATATACAGTCCACTATCTTTCAAGAATATGTTTGTGCTTTTAAAAGTGTATTTTTCACTTGAGTTGACTAATCAGTGACCAAATTAGAGTACAGAAGGCAAGACAATGAACTAAGGGTCAAACTGAAGTCTGAACTCCACTTAATACTTCATCTCAGTCAGCTTCAGTGAGCAACATTCATTTTTCACACCAACATAACCCAAATTCCTCAAAATTTTAGATTTCAGATATGATTTCAGGATTTATCTAAGTAGTGGCAGTATGGACAATGAAAAGGAGTGTAACTCAAGTGTCAGCACTAATACAACTCAGTGTAGCATAAGCAAGTTCAGTGAATATCCATGAAACAGACTCAAGTGCATGGGAACTACATCAAATTTTGAATTATTGTAATCACATGGAGCTCTAGTTTCTCAAGCATCTCCATTCAGGTTAATTCACTAAGTCGCCATGATGCTAAACCACACTGCTTTATCTGGATAGGGAGTTGAGATTATGTTTACAAGATTAATACACAAAACACATTGTGCCTTCCCTACCAAAACCTTTCTAAAACTCAGCATGTTCAACTGCTAGCCGAGATGGGGCTTCAGGGGAAAAGAGGCAATGATAAAATGTGTAGTATCCTTGCAGTGTTCTGAAGACATGCTGCCATTTTAAAACATTTTCCTTATGGCTGCTTTTGAGCAGCTCTGCTCCAGACAATCTGTTTTAAATCCCATCTTCAAACACTGAACACCCTCCATCAGCTATAAACATGCACATACCACTCTAGGATGTAGATTCAGCTGTGAGACACGCACACATGGCTGAGATGTGCTTGCAGCCCAAAGCCTGCAATTACTGTGGATATGGACTTCCTCCTCTTTGATCACTCTTATTGTCTCCTCATATTTCTTGACCCTTTTCCACTCTATAAATTTGTAAACAAGGAGCCCACACATTTTCTTCACAGAGAAATTATAGCCTGTGCAAGCCTATCAAGGATGCTTTAAGAGACTCTTAAAGCAATGAACACCTGAGAGTGCCCAACACATTAAGTAACAGAAAGCTTGCCCACTGCTTAGAGGTGCGAGTCTTGGACAAGTTAGGCTGCTGGTTAGACACCCCGTTTCAGTTTTACGACTCTAGCATGCCGAAACGCACAAAACAGACCACAACGAGGATGTTTCTGAGCTGAATACACTCTATGAGTGCAGAAAACGCCTAGGTGTGCCATTCACTCTGGCTAATCAATCGCATTTACGCTCCTACTAACTGTTGCATCGTCTCCCAGAGGAGGCTGTGCACCTCGAAGAATCTGCCCCGACCATAGAGAAGGGAAGTATCACGGCCCCAGTACCTGACTGAACACAACTGGAACAACTAAGCTCTTTGGACCGCCCTCTGACCTCGGCACTCACACAACCCACACGGAACCCGCACGCAGCGCTACCGCGCCCCCACCCAAAGCTCCCCGAGGAGTCCCCAGGAGCGGTTCCGACCCGCCGGCAGCCAAAGGGGGCCCCACACTCACGTAGAGGGAGCGCACGGCCGCGCCGTAGAAGTGCAGCGCCGTGCTCAGCTCCAGCGCCGCCGAGCGCACATCGTCCCCGGGCTCCAGCGCGGCATCGCCGCGGTCCTCGCCGTGGGGCAGCAGCGCCAGCCGCTCTGCGGGCAGCGCCAGGGCGGGCAGCGCCAGGGCCAGCAGCGCCCAGCGCGGACAGCTCGGCGGGGCGCGCATCCCGGCGGCTCCCGGCGCCCGCGGCAGCGCCGTCCCGCCGCTATAAGCGCGGGCAGCGGGGCCGGCGGGGAGCGGGGGGGCCGCGGCCAATGGCGGCGCGGGGCGGGCGGAGCAGCAGCCCCGGGACCCCGCGGCCGCTCCCACCGCCGAGCGGGGCTCGGTCACGGGGCCGCTCCGGGCCGGGGCTTCGCCCGCGGGGACCGACGCTCGGGAGCGCTCCGGGGCGCGGGGATGGGGACGCTCAGCCGCTTTTGGGATCAGTGTCGCTCGTGGGGCGTGAAACTCGGGTCGGTGCGGGGTCGTAGGCATCCGGCAGATGCTTTCAAAGCACCACGGCTCTCCGCCAGAGCAAGTGGGGTTTCTGCGTTAGTTTGGAAAATGTGTGCTCTCAGTGACTCCAGCAGCTGCAGTACCTTCCAACAACCAGAGCACCGAGACCAAATACCAAGATCAGCATGAAACAAAAATATGAATCCCCATGCTGTGCTCTGAAAAATTTTGATACCAGGTGCTCATTGTCGGGGGAAATGATACATGGGAACGCATTTCATAAATTAACACCATCCATGTCAGAATTGCATTCGGTTGTAAAATAAAAACAAAAAAGAAATAAAATCTGCAAACAAAAAATTACTGACTATATGAAATACAGAGAAAATAAATCTGGTATATGTGAATGCATTACTTCTGACTATGTCGTCTTGTTTTATAGTGTAGTCCTGCTCCCCTGGAACACTCAGAAGCAACTGAATAATGGTTATATTTCCTATATTTTTCCTGAAGGTTCCAAGTGAGGACAGCAGTGTTTAAGGATTAAATCTTGGCCAGTAAAGAATATGCTGTGATATGTCCACAGAATGTTTACAGCAGATAATCATCTGAGGAAAGGCAGCTGAAATGCTACCCACATGCTTTTTGCATGGCTTTTGACTTTTCTTTAAATGCCTGCACTCTTTAATTTACCCTCCTTGTGAAAAAGTGTGATTTTGCATTTAGCAAATTGCAAGAGCACAAGACATTCCTGGGTAGAGCTATAACCATACCAGCCTAGAGGAGAAACACACCTAATCACTGTTATCACTAACAACTCTTTACTGTTGGGTTCTTTATGTCAATGAAAGCTGTCACTGAGACAAAGCATCGTGGCGGTCCGGAAGGAAGATGAGTCTGCTCTCCTTGAGTTCTCACTGTACTTTCATCTGCAACTTCCCTCCCTATTTTCAGAGCCTCTAAGACAGTTAACTGCTGGATTCATGGAATCCACCATTTAGACATACCCAGGAACCACTGACACAAGAGCAGCCTTTTGGCTGGATCATCTCCATATTTAAGCATAGATATACCCAGAAAGATGACTGAATATCCAACGAAGCTATCTTTCTTTTCATTTGACAAATCACTACTTAACTACAAGCCAACTGTAAGTTCTTACCCACTTTATATGTGTTCTTACCACCAGCTGCCTTCACCACAAAATCATTTTCCAATTACAAACCTGCCCCCCATCATAAGCCCATTTCCAAATTTGCACTACCTAAAGGTTCTTGTGCTTGTGCAACACAGCTCTATAGCAAAGAGAAAGCCTAAATTAACCCCTATGGTAATAAATACACATTCACAAGAACATAATTTCTGTTAGGCTTAAAGTTTTCCACAGCTACATTTACTACAACAGTAAGACTCAACAAAAGGAAGATATAAAAAAAAAAAAAGAAGAAAAGTCTGAGGGGATAACATATTCCTGTTAGATTTACATGATTTCCTAGTATTGTGTCCAGAATTTGAAGAACAAGGACCACTGGGAAGTTAGAAACTTAGTGTCGTAAATTTGAAATAGATTTGAAGGCTCAAGAGTTAAGTATCTTCATCTGCATGTTTAAAACATGGGGTAATAGCCATGTTTGGGTAAACCCTCTGTCCATTAGTCAGCATATTGAGATTGTTTAGTCTATACTTACCTTAAGAGGATTGCAATGTTTCTGTTGTAGTTGCAAGTTTACCTTCTATACAGCTCCCACTGTGAGGAGTTTTAAGCATTGTCAGTTCTAAGACAAGTAAATAAATTTCCAGTTGTCCTTTCTAGCATCTTCAGTAAGGACCTAAAATGGGGATGGGAAAGCATGTTTCCTTATGTTGTAATTAATTGGGAGATATTAATTGCTAACCCCAACCAGAATGGAGAATGCAAAAGACTTCAGCAAGATTTAAGAATGGAAGAAAAGTATTTAAATGCAAACTGGAATGTCACAATGGAGAAAGACCTTCCAGAAGGTCTTTCATAGCTGGTAAATACCAAGAACTCCACATTTTCATTGGATATTATATCAGATATGGTAGCAGTTTAAAAAGCAACAGTATTCTCTGAGCAGCCACTGAGATCCTGTACAACAAATGACCTGGGTTCATTTTGTTACAAGGAGGTGACATTTTCTAAAGGTGTGTAATGACACTGATTTTCCAGAGATTGCTTGTGAGATCAGAGGTGTCACAGAAAATTCACCACTGGAAAGAAGCCAGACTGAAACCAAAAATAAAGGTCAGGGGACAAAAGGAAATTGCTAAAGAACTGAACATGTGTATTTGATTAAATTATAATGAAGAGATTTGATTGAGATCATGCTTCAAAGATATGGCACATCTTCAACTCAAATATCTGAAGAGTGGTACCAAACAGATGGAGGAATTAAATGGGTGAGTTTGAGGATTACAGGTGATTAGGGTATTGAAAAAACTAAAATAAATAACTAAAGAAACCATGTATCAGCAAATGCTTCCTTACCATGGAGTCTATTTTCAGATAAATCATAGATTAGGCATAGTGGAAGCAGAATGATAGAAATCTTTGAGATGTCAACACTAGGTTGATCATATCACTAAGACCTTAAGGAATAATTCTGCATTTAACAATGAATTGAGACAGTCCAACAGATTGAACTTGAGGTTCTATGTTCATACAGTGCTAAAATAGCTCACAGATATACACACACATATTTGAGAATTTCACTGCCTAAATGTAAGGAGATTTGGAAAAGGGGGTACAGACATGGAGAAGCCTGACCTTCTCCAGCCCCTCCCCAAGATTTTCATTAACAGAGAAAATGGAGCTAGTGTTCCCTTTGTTGTCATGACTGGAGTAAGGAAAGTAATGCCCTGGGCCTCCCATGGCGATGTTCTGCTGTCCAATGACAACAAAGCATTTTAGCGGATGGATCAAAGGACAGAGTAACCATATGGTCATAAACTGGAGAGAACTGAGTATTTGGGATACTGGCAGGAAAGAATAGTACTGAGGTCTGCTGAGAAGGAGCATTTTTAAGAGAGACAAGGTCATGGGAATCAGAGGCAAGGCTCACAGGAAGATCATGGAGTGCACATCATAAATTTAAATCACTCCGTCTTAGAACATAATGTTCATTGTTCACTAGAGTGGAACACGATGAGATTCCTTCTGTAACTCTACATGAACCAGTATCACCAAGGAGGGCACGTAACTCTGGAGCATCTTCAAAAAATAGTGCATTTTGCAGCAGAACCTTCTAAAGAAAGAAACTCATTCTGAGGCACTCTTGAGATGCTTCTGAGAAGAGGTTCACATGAATGATGATACTCTGTCTTGGCCTCTGCATTAGGGCAGAGTATAGCAGTTGTAGAATCCCTTCCTTTTCTCTCATGCAGAGCTATTTCTGTGCAACCAAAGGCAGCAATTCTGCAGGACAATCTTCTTGGAAAAACTCATATTCTGTGCTGGAGAACAGCTGGGCAAGAATGGGGATGCCAATGGCCTGGTCAGTACAGGAGAGATACGCTGCTGTAATATAATGGTACATAGCAGCAGCAGATTCCTGCCCTGGAGCAAGGCAAGGAGCATGGGAGAAACAGAAGTTATTAGATCCTTCCAAGGTCTGGTGCATGGAGACACTCTGTATTTCTGGGGTTGTCTTAATTTATTTCTATCTGTCATTATTAGAGTTGGCAATTGTGTTAATAGGGGACAGAAAAAAAATTCAAAGAGGAAGCAATGCTTCTACAGTCATGAACATTTTTTTCCTCCCAATTTAATATTTAGGAAAAATTAGATAGAAAATGGAACAGAAAAATCTCAGCACTGTAAAATGGCTGGACAAAAAAAAAATTAGCCCTACAGTCCTCCCATCTTACATGTAGTCATATGAAAAATATTACTTCTTTTTCATATATATTTTTTCAAAATATCTTTCTTACATCCTAATGTTTGATCTCTTTCAAGAACAGACTCTCTAATCCAGTAAGAATTCTAGAATTTCTCTGTAGTAAGAGAGAGTTGTAACAGGGACAGAGGATATATAATTAGTCTTCTATTTAAATATTCAGCTCAACGGTAACTACTACATCTACTCAAAGTCTGACTGTTTTGTTATTATCTAAAAGTTTTTGCTTTTGTGCCATAAAAATCTCCAAACAGACAATAAAAATTACGTCAGAGTTTTAAAAAACACAGCAAAGACAGGAAGACAAAATGTATGATTATTTTCTTGTACACACAAAACCAAGTTACAATATGAAGGAACATTGTTTTTCAAACAATGGGAATGGGATGAGGAAAACCAGTTTGAATGGGACAGGAAGACAGCTATGGAAAAGGTATCATTTACCACCTATCTTCTCCAAGACTAAAGAAATAATTACTCTGACCCACTGATAATTCAGAACAGAGATATTACACTCAGGTAAAATACATATCCTTGTAGTCTGGCAAAGTATTTAGTATTGCACTAGTATCTAGTACATCTCAAGTTAAACCATTGCTTCAGACTGAATGTGCATCCAAACCAAAAGCAATGATAATGTTGTATTCTCTTTGAGGTGGCATCCAGATTTTGACTGTGAATTTCAGGTGCAAATGTAACACATAAAAAATAGATGCCATATTGAGTCTCAACAACAAAGCTTTTAGATGACAGACAATCAGAAAGTAAAGAGAGGTCAAGCACAGATTTGATGCTTGTGATGGCTAGGAATTCTCTAACAAATGGTTCCCTCCTCAACTTTTCTACAAACATGCAGAAAGGCTACTGAAGTCTGAAACACTGACACAGTGTTTCCTGTGACAATCAAGCTACCCTGTCTCACATCAGCTTCTGGAGTCTGCAGAGCACCTAGCCAGCCTCACAGAGCCCGGCTCTGCCTGCTGGATTCTCTGTCTGCTAGAATAATCTCGCAAGAGCTGTCATTTTAAAAGAGTATATGATTTCTCAGATGGGTCTAAATGTTCACAACAATTCAAAGAAGACATTTAACCTGTTTTCCGCCATGATTATTTAATGATGTTTTTACAAGGAAAATATCTTAGGTGCGAAACTGATTTTTCTGGAGTGGAAACCATTGCCTGGGTTAGTGAAATTCACTCAGAAGAATCTATCATTACCTTAAGTGACTAAATAATACAGAGAAATTTACTTTCATTCAGGATATATGAATGATATATGATATATATGCAGTAAAGACCAATGGTTTTCATTACTGCTTTCTACAAAAGGACGAAATTAGGGAAGAAATATTTAATCATTATAACACCTATTCTCATAAACTGCATGGTCTTAAAATTAGGTTGTTACATGTAGATATATTTGTGAAAGCCCCACAGAGAGGAGGAATAAAGTTCCCCATAATTTCACGCTTGGCTAGACTGAACAATAGGTATTAATATTTCCTTTAATGAGGTTGTTTGTAAATGTTTTAATTTTTGGTCAAGGTCTACTGGGAAAGAATATTCCTCCATCCAAAAAAGGGGATGTAAACATTTCCTGATATCTCCTAGTCCAGGTATCCAAGGTTGGCTACACTAAAGGCCTTTTGCCTTCAGGAATGCAGTCAGCACACCCCAAAGCTTCCAAGTTACTGAAACTTATCTGTGATCTTAAGATAATTTTCTGAGAGTGTGGGGGTTAGATGTTTGTGCTTAAAGGCAAAATTTGCCTGAAAATGGCTGAATCATAACCTTAGACTCCAAGAATATTATCAGCAGGCAAAATTTTGGCATGACAATTGTACTGATCACTCACACAAAATGGTAGTAAAAATTGGTGGATATCAAATCAGTAGTTTTATTGTTTATATTTTAATTTATTTTTCTTCTTCATTTTCTTCTTCATAAGTTTTCCAGTATCTTGAATTGAAATTTAAGTTATGAGGTGCTATAAGTATAATTTATTCTTAGATTAGACATGTGTGAATTCAAGAATTGACTGTGCATTTTCAACCTGAAGACCTAATTTGTGCACTTGGGGGCAAGTTATGTTTAAAATGTTGGACATAGCACATGTAAATGGCTGTAGCACACCAAAAATTTTAAACCTGAAAGATCTTTTGCTCCTTTTTTAAACATGTAAAGACTGTAAACTTTACCCTAACTTGAAACAGTCCAGACTCAAAAAGACCCAGGAGTAATTCCATGAATTACAGCTATTTATTTTTTCTGAACCAAGGACTTCTACAGCAGTTCACTTCACTTGGAATCTGCAGACTAATATAAGCAATGGCCCACTCACTTCTTCCCAAACAGAGTTTAGTGCTTTAGACTAGGATGTAACACTATAGTTTTGCCACAGAGCCACAATAAAACACGGGGATCTGCACTAAAGTCATTCAAGTCACAGAACCAATTACATTGCCCATGAGAAAAAACAGTCTTGATTTGCAAACCCTGAGTTTAATGCAATGACTTATTCACTGGAGAAGTGACAGGGTGAGAGCATGAAATGTCTCTTCTGCAAGAGGTTGCTAGAAACAAACTCCTTGTGTAGTCTACACTCCCAGCTGAGAGAGGGACAGAGGGACTGGATTGTTTCCAAACTATTAACACTCACTGGAGTCTCCACCCTGCAATGCATATAGCCCTCAATCTCTGCTGGGCTACTGCAGCCTTAAGACACATCTTTTTTCATTCTTCCCCCTCTTTCCCACTCCTGTTCAGTGTGTCTGAAATAAAATGAACCATCACAGAGACCAGCAGTAGTTTAGTTATAGCACGGAGCTAAGGACATGTCTGTGACATGAGGGAATGTGTAGGTATTTGAAGTCGCAAAGCCTTTGAGCTAGCTCTGGAGGATGAGAAAGGGCAAGAACTAAGTCTGGTCGTGTCTTGTGTCTGCCTTTTGAGCATGGTCCTTGGAGCAAACTATTGCCAGACCACTCTGTGTTTTGTCATGGAAAGAGTGGGCAGGAGATGAGCTAGCACTGTGCAGTTCATTCAGGCGTTCAGTGCATGAGGGAGATCCTTGGCCATCTCTCATTTAGGAATAAAGAGGTACCCATGTACCTGCAGCCAGAGGCAGGTTTCTAATCTTCTCAAGGGGGAGAGACAGCAAGACTTACAACTTTAAAAACTACACTAGCAAATGAAAGGTTACCAAAGCCTTTTCTGGTAATTACTGGGTCTTGCTCTGCAGTCATTGGACCTCCAACTAGATGACCTCACCTGTCCTGCCTTCTCTCCCTTGAGGTCTCTGAACCCACCTTACCTTTTCCCCACAAGGGCCTTTAATGCTGTACTGGTTATCTGTATCTTAGTTTCCTTCTTTATCTTTTTTCAGAAGAGTCTTTTTAATAACCTTATGAGATCTTAGGGCTGACCCTTTTTATGGCTCATTGACCAGTTCTCATTCCTTGAGTTCTTTCTCAGAGAAACTCATGCCTGTTTCCCTTTAATTGTAAATCTTTTATGATTCCCTCAAACTTCCTGCATGGAAAATATTTGAATGTTTTCCAGCAGCACAGATCTTTCAAAGTTACTCAATTGCACAGTTCTGCCAGCATGGGTTATACTTATTTACAAGTAAGGCCACTAAACTTGAAGAAGTAACTTAGGAAAGAAAAGGTATTTTCCAAAACAAAACATACCTGGTCCTCAATTCTCTATTTTTCCTTGAAATATATAATAATTGTTATTTATTGATTTTATGTATTTAATGCATTTGCCCCTTAAAATGTTTATCCTATCCAGCAACACATGCATCTTTTGAGCCATTAAATACAATACAAAATTGTCATTTAGACACGCTTATTCAACATGTCACAGCTTGTATAATCTGAAAAATTTTGGAGATTAAATTGTTGAATCAAATAATTAGAAAAAATATGTACTACATTGGACCCAAGTTTTAACAAAATTATTGATTTTTTGGTGGATATTAACCTTTTGATCATCTGAGGAGGAAAATAACTTCTGAAGAATAAGCCACAGCATTTCAACAAACAAAAGCATTGTGCTCTTTCTCAGGGAAATCTGCTGTTCTTTGCTTCTTCCATTTAGTAAATAGAGTTCAGTTATTTAAGTACTCAGAACAGGACTTTGTCGTATCCAAAAGATATTTTTTTTCTGTGGCTTATTTCCTGCAACAGTGCTAAAATATCAAACAGATTTTCACACAGCATTCATGGTACAATATTCTCAAAAATCATGATGCAATAGTTTCAACAGCACTTTCCATTTGTCATATTTCCACTCTTCCAAATTTCGAAACATTTTTTGATGATTTAAGAAACATTTATTGTTATTCCACTTTCCAAAGAGAAAAATTCAGGTACCAAAGAAATACAGTTTGTCCACCTGGCAAATCAGAAGACACATAGGAAACTCAATGAAGATTTCCTAGCAATCAAAAGCAGCTTTCTAAAGTGGAGCAGATCATGTTTCTACCCAAGAAAATCCAATTTCTACTAATTACCCTTTCTATGGGTATGCAGAGTGTGAAGTTGTATAGTTATTCCTAAAGCTCCAAGCCTCAGAAAAAGCTCACCAGCTTGAGATGGGCTACCACATGGCAAAAATTAATGAAAAAAACATCCCAAAGAAAAATCAGAAGTAAAGTTTTTAGAGTAAATATGTTACAAAGGATTCTGTTGCTGGCTGCCAAATTCAGCCGCGTTGGGGAGGATATGACTGACAAATTACAGCTTAGTAAGCAAGGAAAGATACAAACACTTATGCAACAATTTTCATTCTGTGTGATGGAAGAATTATCTGCAAGCTGTTTCTGTTATTCGTAAATTTTACCATTACTTTGAAAACAGGATGTATGCTTCAAAGTAAAACAAACAGATTAATGCAACAGCATAAAGCCACCCCTGACAGTGCAGTATTGTTCAAACAACCCTCTTATTCAAGGAGAGCAAAATACAAAGGTAGGACAATTAGAGAGGAAATTCTGTTTGCTATAATTCTTGCCTGAATAAAACCTTACCTTTAAAGTTCCCAGAGCATCGTGTCCATTTTACATGACAAACTATGGCCAAGACTAAATTAGTTTTCTTGCTTGCTGATGCTTCTTTGCAGATATTCATGAGCATGCCCTGCATGTTTCATGCATTTAAGTGTTCTTCAAAACTTGGGAACATTTCTGCCTGAGTATTTGCAACCTTGGCACTTATATTCTACTGCATATAAGTTATATATACAAAGAACTTACAAGTACATTATCCTTATTATTTTAATGCCACAAATGGCAATAATTTTTCTACTTTCTAAGATTTCTGAACATTCCCTACAGTGTATTCTAGTTTTCAGACTGCTCAGCCTTTCCTGACGTTAGGACATTTGTCATTTCCAAATAGCCTATCTTCTCTGAAAATGTTTTTCCCCTCTTGGTATCAGACATAAATATTTATTGCATGTGCTGCTTCAGCAGAGTAACAACTCAGTTACTGTCCCAGTATCTGAACCAGCTGTTACCAGCTGCTCCTGTCATGGTAGAGTCAGACTCAGGACTAAAAGGAAGCCTGTTGGTCTCAGTAATCTCACATACTTTCATTCTTCAATTAAAAAGGAACAACCAGGGAGAAGAAAACCTGGATTTCAGAAAGGAGTCAAATGAGAGAAGGATGGTGGGAAAGTGAAAAGAAATTTGAGTCTTTTATGTCAGAGGATACAAATATAAGGCCTGTCATAACCAGCATTTGTTTGTGCAAGTTGCCCTGATGACTTGAAGAAGGGGGCTGGTAATGAAGAAGAGCACAGCTTGGGCTATCCAGTCCTACAGGCAAAGAAGCAGGAGGTGCAGCTATAGCAAAGCAGAAGCTGAGGACTCCAGCAGCTTTTTCCCTGGGAGAGGTCTCTTACCTATGAAGCCAACCAGTAAAGATTCAAGCATATGCTATTCAACATGAATGGGATACAGTACAGGACACTTTTATTACCACATACTTTGCAACCTCTAAAAGGTGACTTTTCAAAGTTGGCATCAGGATTGCTTGTGAACAGCCAAGAATCGACTGTATCACAGGGGAAGTGAAAACTCCCCACAAAGGATGCACTATGGAGGAGACTGAATGGAAATCTCATTGTGGTCTTCAAATGAAGGAAAGCGGAGGGGCAGGGACCAATCTCATCACTGCAATGATCAGTGACAGCACCCAAAGAAACAGGATAAAGCTGACTCAGGGAAGGTTTAGGTTACATAACAGGAAAAACTTTTTCACCCAAAGGGTGGCTGGGCACTGGAACAGGCTCCCCAGGGAAGTGATCACAGCACCAGCCTGACAGAGTCCAAGAAGCAGTTGAGCAACGCTGTCGGGCACATGGTGTGATTATTGGGACTTCCTGTGCAGGGCCTGGAGTTGGACTTGATGATCCTGATGGGTCGCTTTCAACTCAGCATGTTCTATGACTCTGTGCTAAAGGATGTAAACCTCTGTTGTGCAGTTCCACAAAAATATTTCAGAAGAGAAACAGGCAAACGGAACCCCCTGCCATGACAGACTGGGTCCGGTGGCTGTGTCAAGCCTTACACTTTGAAAGTGAGACAACCCACAGCCTACCACCCGGCCTTTTGGAGCACTGTGCTGCAGGCTCCTTCTCTAAGGAAGCTGCTCCCCTCGCCCACAACCTCCTGCGGTGGGAGACGGTGCTTACTATCGATATTTATTAACCATGTCACAGATTGTGGAGGCTGTGGCGGGTGGCAGCTCACCCAGGCTGTGCTGGGAGGGGAGCCACAGGAGCCCACGCTGGCACACGCTTCTCCCAGCACAATGCTCCCCTCGGGTTTCTATTATTTTTCCATCGTGCTCGGGCAGAACAGTAACACCAGCACCCTCCGCTGGCCCCTGCCTTGAAGGCACCCGCAGGGAAGGGGCTGATCGGAGCTGCTGCTGGACCTGTTTTGTTAAATCTAGAGAAGCACGCCTTTTTACTGGAGTGATTAATAGGTCATGCCCTCTGCAAGCGGCCCCCAGCTGCCTCCGGTCACTACGCGCACACACGACGTAAAAGCAAGGTCATGGACTTTAAAGCTTATGCACAGAAAGAGCACTTAATTTTAGTGTTAATTACAAGACTCATAAACAATGTTATAATATATGAAAATATATATTCCCCAAATAGACTAATCTTAATTAGAACTTTAGTTAAATTACCAATCTTATTTTGGAGCTTGTAATTAAAAGTTAAAATCTTTAAATTTTAATTGATTGATTTAATTATTTAAACTATTATAAATTATTGCCATATATTTTCCTCCAAGATTTCTTGACATTGGATATGTGCAAAATTCAATCAAACAAACAAAAAAAAAAGGCACAACCCAAGCCAGTGCACCTGAGGAAGACCTGATGTCTGTGTGCATGGCAGCTTGCAAAAGAAATCTTTCAGAAGTAGTGACTGATTAAGCACATTCCACATATTTTAACTTGTTTTCTTTTTCTTTGAAGATCACCTGTACACTAGTGATTTAAAAACTTATTCTGTGTACTTACAGAAACTCTTTACTTATATCAAGGTGTGTAATAATAAAACCATAAAGGTCTGTGTTGAAAATAATGGTCTACTTAGATCAGTTCATAATCTGTGACATAATTATTTGAGGGTGTGGGAGGGATATTTGCTTTCTGTTTAGCATATGTGCATTCATGCAGAGTAGCAGTGGTTCCAAGATCTGGCTGATATGGCTATTTAATTCTGATTACTCTTACCAACTGTATTACCAAAACCACCTAGACTGACACTGGGAAAGGTCATTAAAATTTCCTGACTGTAACTACATGGATCTGGATATTTATATGGAACTCAAATGGATGGACATAATTTAAAATACCCTCTCCAAGTTCATGTGAGTGGCTAGATACTGAATACATCTGCAGTGACTAGAGTAATTCATACCACAAATTCCTGGACACCCTAAGAATTCTTAAGAATTCTTATTGGATTAGATCTTCAGCCAGTATATCATAGAAACGTGAGTGAGATGAGTATATAAGGTGACTTCAACAAAGAAAGAAGTCATATTTTCCAAGACAGAAATATGTCCCTAAGTGGGGGGATAAAATCAACATTATGTGTCTCTGCCTAAAAAGACACATGGTGGCACTGTTACTAAAGTTATTTACTCCAATTCTGGTAATGTTCAAGCTTCGTTTTAACATTTTGGCAGCATGTGGGTTCCTAGGAGTTTAAAAATGCACTGATCTAGTATTAGCAAGGCAAATTTAAAAAAAAAATGCTCATAAAATTGTTTAAATGTAAAAAAATGTTAAAAATTAGGTTGATGGTAATAAAAGCAAAGAATATATAATGAAAGCTAACACACTCAGAAGGCTAAGTTGATATCAGTGAAATCCCTCAGAAAGGATAGAATTTGTTACTACTGAGTGTTCGGGATTTTCAGTTACTTTGCATATATAACTGTCTCAAAATTTCATAGAAAGGACATTTATATGTCCTCAGGAATCTCAGGTTTTATGGTGAATTTAAAATGGCTGATATTTTCCCATGTTTTCTATCTTGCAGAAGAAGGCACATTTTTTCCAAAATATATATAATTCCCTCTATCACTAAATTAATTTTTTGTATGCTGATACAAGGCTTTTTTAAAGAGGATGCAGTGTGCAAACTAGCTTCATGCTTTCATTTTGCTTTAAATAGAAATCACTTTCTTTTTACATAGTTCTGTAAACTTAACAAATAAAAATAATTTAGATTTAGTCTTCTGAAGATTCTTGGAAGACTGAATTTTTCTTGTTACTCACTTACAGAGCCCTATGGGGGAAACTGACCATGCATCCTCCCTACTGTCCTCTGACTATCGAATTACACTCTTTTTAAATGCAAACATTCTCTGACATTACTATTTTGCTACCCTTAATTAAAAATTATTGATAAACGTAATAAAATAGACAGGTTGTTAGAGCAGATTTTGTAAGATTGCAACCAAATTATAACCAAAACTGCCTGCTGATAGCCAGAGGCTTGCATAGCTTACCTTTGAAGATGCAGTCTTGGAAATGAATCAACCTTCCTTTTTTTCTTTCTCTCTTTCTTTCCTTCATGTCTTAAAAATTTTTTTAGTACAGGACAACAGGACACACAGCAATATAAAATAAATGGCCAAGTACCATATATCTTGAAGGACTACAATTCTATACCTGTGGTTCTCAAAACCCCCAATACTTAGCAGGATATATGTTGGGACAAGCAGTCCCAAGAACTGCCAATTGCTTAAAATTGCTTTTGATTTTAGCTGTCATCAATGCTGTTGGCTGAGGCCTCTTTAGTACATCTCTTGCATTTAAACCTATAAACGAGGTCATGCAAATCTGAAAATATTTCATACCAGTTAATAAAACTCTAATTCAGCTGCTCAGTTTCTTTCATTAAAGTAGATTGAAATTCTGTATATTTTTTTCTATTCATTAATCACATGGCTGTACCACCTTTCCTTAACTGAGATTGAGATAGTAATTACTTCTCAAAAAAATATGGAGCAACATAATGTGAAAAATAACCCAAAACCCAGCAGTTTCTGATTAAACATTCTCTGCAATGACATAGTTAAGATGAAGCAAATACAGCAGCACGCAGGAACACACCTCTTAAAACATTTTAATAGCAAACATGATTGAAGTAATTTTACTGCAAAGTTGTCCATTCTATAAAAGGATTGGAAATCTGCCATTGGGCTATACTGTATTTTCCTTAAAACTAAACTACAGTCAGCACAGCTGGAGGTGATAGAAGTATGTCCAGGCCAAATACTTACTCCTTGCTCTCCATCCCAGCTGTTAAATCTTTCTATTTCTTTTGCTTTCATAGCGTGTACCACTGGATAGTTTCTAACTTCTCCTCTCAGCAGAATTCCTCAGCTCTCCTGTACTTGCAAAGAGCAGAAATGATTCAATGCAAACCCTCATTTTATCAAACCTCAGCTTACATATATGTTAAACCTTACAACCAAGCATATTACATTTTAACAACTCTGGTTCCTCCTAAAACATTTGTTGCATTACCATTTTGTCCTGCTAAGTAAGGATCCTAGAGGAAAAACTTATACTAAAGATAGAACTAAAAAGCACTTGCAGTGGTGTCCAAAAAACTTGCAGCAACAACCTTTATTCCATCCTGTCCTAATATTTAAATAGTTCATATCTTGTTACTAAGTGCTTAGGCATTATAACTTATTACCTAATTATAATTTAAATTATATTTAGCAATATAATAAGGATAATGTCAATATAGCTATATAATTCTTTTATAATTATGATTGATTATAAATTTATCATCAAATATTATTATTAAGACATTATAATTGTAGTTGTGCTGGTTTGGGCTAGGATGGAGTAAGTTTTCTTCTCAGATGATACGGTGCAGTGTTTTGGGTTTAGTACAATAATGCTGATTAGTTTCTTGCTGGGGTTAAGCCACAATAGTGGCTAAGATGCTTATTTAATATAATAAACTTACATAGATATGGTTTTATGAAAAAATTAAAAAGACAGAGTTTTTGCTATCCACATGATGGTATCATCAAACAACTTGCTTGTGAGAATTTTGCAAAAAACTCCAAAGGTTACAAAATGTCACTTAATGTCTCCAAGTAGATTTTCTCTTTAATGTCGTTCCTGTAAAAACATCTGCAACTCTGTTTTTTCAAACGTTATTATTTCTCTTTTCTTTTTTTTCCCCTCTTCATTATTTTTTTTCCACTTTTACTGCTCTGCTCCACCCACTAAGGCATTTTTTTCAGCTGGACCATTTGAAGTCTAACACACTTAATGTTCTGCACGATAAAACAAACATAAATTGCTGGCATGATTATTGCACTCATGAAAAGATCATCTTTTATTTTACTGCGTTTGAAACACATGCAGTTTTGTTTATGGACATACAATACAACCTTGGCACTTTTCCCCCAATAAACCAACATTTTGTTAAGCCAGCTATTATTATTTTTCACATAAATGTATTTTAATGATGTTAAGGAGGAGGAGATAAAGCTCAATCGGTTTCTGCCACTGAGGCACAGTTCACAAGCAAGTAAAACCATGCAGAATAAATCAGGACAATGCTGGTTACTGCTTTGCAACAGGAATAAATACGTAAAAGCTGCCGGTCGGGACAGGAAACCGCCGGGCTAAATGCAGCTGGCTGTGGACATGTAACAACCTCTGTTCCTCTTCCAGGGGGGCTTTATGGAGAAAACAGACTGGCACTGTGGAAAAGCAGATGCCCTCGGCACACACTGAGCTGGAGGGGAAAGCAAGCAGCTGCAATCTCTGTGTCCATCTCAAGTGAACAGAAGAAAAAGAGGCAAAAGGAAAAAGAGAAATAAAAAATAAACAAAATAACTAAACAAAAACCCAAACCAAAAAACCCCACCCTAACAAAGCCGGAATTCAATCCCATCAGCAAGCGCTGATGAAGCTGTTCCCGTCTCTCCCTGCCCAGGAGGGGTCGCGGTGGCGGCGGCAGGCGGGGCCGGCCCGCCGGGAGGGGAGGAGCGCGCAGGAGCCGCCGCGCCCGGGGCGGCCGCTCCGCGTTCCCCGTCCTGCTCCTGGGGCCGGGGCTGCTGCTCCACATTCCCTGTCCTGCTCCTGGGGC